>JALJVW010000398.1:1117500-1422500 GCA_024865655.1 Emberiza elegans
GGAATTCCCTGGAATTCCCCTGGAATTCCTCCTCCTCCTCCTGGGCTCAGCTCTGAGCTCAGGGATGGAACAGTGGGAAGGGCCGGGAATCTCCGGAACAGGCAGCATTCCAGAGGGACTGGAGGGCTTTGGAAATATCCTGGAATTGCCTCGTGCTCCCAGTGAGGCTCCTCCAGCTGGGTGGGATTTTCCCTCATTCCCGTTATTCCAAATCCCAGGATTGTGTCCCAAATTATTTGTGGCCGGAGCTGCTCCAGGCCATTCCCGAGCTCTGGAGTGCAGGGATGAGGAAAAGGAAGAGAAGGAATTCCCCAAACCTCTCCTCTGGATGTGGCATCCCATAAATCCAGGCTAAATTCCCAAAATCCTGTAAATCTGGCTTATCCCAGCTTGTCCTGACCCACCAAATTCCTGAAATCCCATAAATCCAGACTAAATTCCTGAATTCCTGAAATCTGGGCTATTCCAGTTTATCCTGACCTCCCAAATTCCCAAAATCTCATAAATTGCCCCTGGAATTCTCAAATCCCATAAATCCCCCCAGAACTTTGAAACCCCATCCACCCCCCCGGAATTCCCCAAATTCATCAATCCCCCCAGAATTCCTGAAATCCCATCAATCCTTCCAGAATTCCCACATCCCATAAATCCCACATCCCATAATGCCCATATCCCACAAACCCCCCAGAATTCCCAAAATCCCATAAACCCCCCATAACTCCCAAATTCGATCAATCCCCCCATAATCCCCCCAATCCCACAAACCCCTGGCATTCCCACATCCCATCAATCCCCCCGGAATTCCAAATCCCATCCATCCCCCCATAATCCCCACATGCCATCCATCCCCCTGGAACTCCCAAATCCCATCCATCCCCCCAGCATTCCCCAAATCCCACAAACCTCCCCAGAACCCCCACAATCCCACAAACCCCTGGCATCCCCCCCCACATCCCATCGATCCCCCCACAATCCCCGCATCCCATCCATCCCCCCGGCATTCCCAGATCCCACAGACCCCCCAGATTTCCCCGTCCATCCCACCGATCCCGGCTGACCCAGGCTGTACAGGCTGAGCGCGGCGTAGTCGCAGCAGTAGGCGCGGTGCCGCCCGCGCCCGCCCAGCGCGTGGCCCAGGGCAGTGGGACAGACGCCAGGAAATACCGGGACAGGGTACAGCGCCGGCACGCCCAGGTGGGCAACGGGTGTGTGCCAGGGGTGCCCAGCGGTGTCCAGGTGTGTCCAGGGATGTCCAGGTGTTAAGGGTTACCCACTAGATGTGCCCAGGGGATGAGGGCACCCACCAGGTGTGCCCAGATGTGTCCAGATGTTAAGGGCTAACCACCAGATGTGCCCCAGTGTTCCCAGGGGCTGAAGGCACCCCCAGGGATACCCAGGTATGCCCAGGTGTGCCCAGCGGCCGAGGGAACCCACCAGGTGCGCCCAGGTGTGCCCAGGTGTTAAGGGTTACCCACTAGATGTGCCCAGGTGTGGCCAGGTGTGTCCAGGGGTGGAGGGCACTCACCAGGTGTGCCCAGGGATGCCCAGGTGTGTCCAGGTGTTAAAGGGAACCCACCAGGTGTGCCCAGGTGTGCCCAGGAGCTGAAGGCACCGCCAGGGATGCCCAGGTGTGCCCAGGTGTGCCCAGGTGTTAAAGGGAACCCACCAGGTGTGCCCAGGTCTGTTCAGGTGTTGAGGTGTGACCCCCAGGTGTGCCCAGGTGTGCCCAGATGTTAAGGGGCACCCACCAGATGTGCCCAGGTGTGGCCAGGTGTGTCCAGGGGCTGAGGGCACCCACCAGGTGTGCCCAGGGGTGCCCAGGAGCTGAAGGCACCACCAGGGATGCCCAAATGTGCCCAGGTGTGTCCAGGTGTGCCCAGGTGTTAAAGGGAACCCCACCACCCAGGTGCCCAGGTCTGGCACCAGGTGTGTCCAGATGTTGAGGGTCCCCAGGTTCATCCCGAAGGGCTGAGGGCACCCCAGGGGGAGCTCTGGGGAGGGGTGTGCCCAGGTGTGCCCAGGTGTTGAGGGCACCCTGGGAAGGTGGGAATGATGGGAATGGCGGGAATGATGGGCACCAGGTGTGTCCAGAATGTTGGGGATGATGGGAATTGGGAATGAAAACGGGAAGAGGCTGAGCAGGGAATCAGGGGAATAATGGGATGATGGGAATAATGGGAATAAGAGGATTCCCAGATGATGGGGAATAAACTCTGGGAATAATGGGAATGGGAATAATGGGGATTATGGGAATCATGGGAATCATGGGAATGGGAACAATGGGGATGATGGGAATGATGGGAATGAAAATGGGAATCATGGAAATGAAAATGGGAATGGAAATGGGAATCATGGGAATAATGGGAATGGATATGGGAGTAATGGGAATAATGGGAATGGAAATTGAAATGGGAATAATGGGGATGGGGATGGGAATAATGGGAAGAATGGGAGGAATGGGAGGAATGGGAATGGGAATGATGAGAATGGGGGTGGGAATAGGGAATGGGAACAGGGATGGGGTTGGGAATGGGAATAATGGGAATGGAAACTGGAGATGGGAATGGGAAATGGGAAATAAATGGGAACTGAGAAATGGGAAATGGGAACAGGAATGGCAGTTGGGGATGGGAACGGGAATGGGAATGGGAATGGGGAGCATGCCCAAAATTCCAGAGTCAGGACACGGCTGTGCCCTCTCGGGGTGATCCCGCCGCTGTTCCCGTGTGTCACATCCCAAATCCCGCTGATCCCGGGATCAGGGAGGGAATTCCCACTGACCTCGGGCACCTGGTGGGCGCGGAGCAGCCGGGCCGTGGGGCTCGGCATGGCCGGCTCCGGATGGAATTCCCGGGATTTTCCAGCTCAACTTCCACAGGACGCGCCTCAAAGCCCTCCGAGCCCCATCCTGCGGGAATGGCGCTGCTCCCTCGGTGATCCCGGGATCAGGACGGCCTGGAGGGGATGAGAATTCCTGGGATGCGGCACTGGGTCCAATCCCAAATCCCAAATCCCACAGGGAATTGTGTCCCAGCGGGATGGGGAGCACCCATCCCCTGAGGGGTGCTGGGATCCCACGGGAGCAGCGGGACAAGGCTGATCCCACTTCCCAGAGGGACGGGAATTCCAACAGATCCAGTGGGATGTGGGATCACCTCGGGAACACAACGAGATCCCGGGATGCAGGAAGGTCCCTTGGGAAGCGGAGGGACACGGGATCCCAGCTGGATCCCCTTTCCCACTCCCATGGAATATCCCAGCTGCGCCTCTTACCTGATCCCGGCACTCTGGGAAATCAAGGAAAAACTCCGTGATCCCTCCTTCCCTCCCGCCCGGAGCAGGAAAAGCGGGAAGGGAGCTCCTGCTCTGGGTGCTGCCTCAGCTTGATCCCACCAGGATCCAGAGGAATCCAAAGCTCTGGATTCCCAGAATCCCGAGAGTTCCCAGAGCCTCTGCAGCATCCTGGGCTGCCATTCCCGCTGCTCCAGCCATCCCAACTTCCCAGCGGGATCCAGCCTTTGGATGTGCCACAGAGCCATTCCCGAAGAACCCCTTTCCCAGCCCCTGGAATTCCGGGATTCCCTCCCATCCCAGCCCTACCTCTGCCAGCTCCGGGGTGAGGCAGCTCCAGGAAAAGCCCCGGGACACCGGGAACGGCTGGAGAGGGAGGGAAAAATTAATGAGGCAGGAGAGCAATGAACCAACAAAACCCCATGAGGAAACGCCTCTGGTTAAAGATTAGACAGGAATGGGGAATGGGGAATGGGGAACGGGGGAATTGGGAACAGGGAATCAGGAATGGGGAATCAGGAATGGGGAATTGGGAACCAAGTGCTTCCCGGGGCTCTGGAAATACTGAGGTGTTGCCTAAAAGCTCCCAGAGTCTGCAGCCCCCAGAATTCCTGTGGCTTTCCATGAAAATGGGACCTGAATCCAGAGAAGGCTCCAGGGAGAGCTGGAGAGGGACTGGGGACGGGGATGGAGGGGCAGGACACAGGGAATGGCTCCAACTGCCAGAGGGCAGGGATGGATGGGATAGTGGGAATTGGGAATTCCTGCTGGGAGGGTGGGGAGGGGCAGGGATGGAATTCCCAGAGAAGCCACGGCTGCCCCTGGATCCCCGGCAGTGCCCAAGGCCAGGCTGGAATCTGTTCATGGAAGGGTCCCTGCGATGGTATGAGATGATTTTTAAGGGCCCTTCCGACCTGGAATTCTGGGATTCTGGGATTCTCAGAGGGCAAAGGAATGAGCCCTTCCAGAGGCACAAGCCATTCCAAAGGCTTGGGCTTTTCCAGAGGCTCCTCCCAGGTGCAGGATCCCGCTGTGTCCAGAGCCTCTGGATGGGAGTACCTGGGTCCACCCCGACCCAGACATTCCTGTGGCAGGGATCCCCTCCCTGTTCCCTGTTCCTTGTTCCTAGTTCCCTGTTCCCTGTTCCCTGTTCCCCATTCCCAGTTCCCTGTGCCTCTCCCCATTCCCTGTCCCTGTTCCCTATCCCTATTCCCTGTCCCTATTCCCTGTTCCCTATCCCTATTCCCTGTTCCCTATTCCCTGTCCCCTGTCCCTATCCCCTGTTCCCTATCCCTATTCCCTGTTCCCAGTTCCCTATTCCCTATTCCCAGTTCCCTGTCCCCTGTCCCTATTCCCCATTCCCTGTCCCCATTCCCTGTTCCCATTCCCTGTTCCCACTGGGAAGCAGGAGGAGGCTCCAGGCCCGGCCCCAGGCAGGAATTTGCGGTTTGGGAGCACAACGAGGGCAGCGAGCTCAGTGAGTCACTGGGGCCGGGCACACCCTGCGGGCCGGGCCGGGCCGGGCCTGCTTCCTCCCGCTCCTCCTCCTCCTCCTCCTGTCCGGGCTCTTCCCAGCCGGGAGTGGGAATGGGAATGGGAATGGGAATGGGAATGGGAATGGGAATGGGAAGGGGAAGGGGACATGGCGGGGCTGTGACCCCTGCGAGTCACCTCTGCCAGCGCTGCGGCTTCGCTCAGGTGGCTGCAACAGCTGCTCTTCCTCCTCCTCGTCCTCTTCTTCCTCCTCCTCCTTAATTTCCTCCTCCTCCTCTCCCTCCCCCGGTTCCCCCCAGCCCCACCCGACCGCTCTCGGGGCTGTCCCGGCCCGGCAGCTCCCGGTTCAGCCCGGGCTCCCCTGGGGAATGTCCCCACCTGGCACCGCCGCCACGAGCCCGGCCCTGTCACCTTGTCACCGTCCTCTGCCCATGGCACAGCTCCCGTGGCACCCTTTCCTTTCCTTTCCTTTCCTTTCCTTTCCTTTCCTTTCCTTTCCTTTCCTTTCCTTTCCTTTCCTTTCCTTTCCTTTCCTTTCCTTTCCTTTCCTGTCCTGTCCTGTCCTGTCCTGTCCTGTCCTGTCCTGTCCTGTCCTTTCCTTTCCTTTCCTTTCCTTTCCCCTTTCCCCTTTCCCTTTCCCTTTCCCCTTTCCTTTCCCCTTTCCTTTCCTTTCCCCTTTCCTTTCCCCTTTCCCCTTCCCTTTTCCCTCCCCGCAGCCCATCCTCCCCTGTGCCATCTCCTTTCCCCATGGCACATCCCTATCCCTCCCCATGGCAGATCCCACCCCCCTGGCACGGCTCTCCTGGCTCATCCTCGCTCCGTGCCAGCTCCTGCGGCGCTTTTCCACGGGCCGGGAATATTCAGGAATTCCTGAGCGGCCCCGTTCGCCTTTTGGGAGAGCGGGGCAGGCGCGGGCCGTGCCAGGGCGCTCCCGGCGGGACAAGGGCGGCTTTGTGGGAGTTGTTGTTGTTGTTGTTGCTGCCGCTGGAATTCGCCGGGATCCGCCGGGATCCGCGGCTTTTCCACGCCAGGGATCCGCCGCTCCCACCCGTCCTTCCCGCGGGATGCCGGACCCCATCCCGCTCCCGAGTGAAACTTCCCGGGAATTCCGCCATCCCCGCACCGGGAGCCGTGGGAGGGCCGGGAGTGCTCCCGCTGCTCCGGCGCTTTCCCCATTCCCGCATTCCCGAACTTCCCGGGAGCCGACCCTCGGGATCAGCGGGAAAAGCTGGGAATGCCGGAGCGGGGCACGAGCCGGGACTTACGGCGCTGCTCGGAGCCGCCGCTGGATGCGGCGTTTTCCAGCGCTGCCTCAAATCCAGGATTACTCACGGGGAACAAACACTGCCCGCATGGAATTCCCGGCCGGGCGGGCGCGGCTTTTCCAGAGGCACGATCCCGCCAGGAAGCGCCCCCAGGGCTGAGCCCGGAGCCGGCAATTCCCAGGGTTTTGGGAGAGAATGAACCCCGGCTCGTCCAAGGAAGAAAAGTTCCCAGATAAACCCGGAAATCAGCGCGGCCAAGCGCGGCCGGGACCGGAGCCAGCGGCGAGGAAGTGGAAAAAAGCAGGAAAAATACAAATTCCCAGCCCCCGCCGAGCATCTCCCGCTGCCAGCGCCTCTGGAAAACTCCCGGAGCGCCTCCAGAGGAGCCTGGCAATTCCAGCCCTCCCGCGGATCCTCATTCCCGGATTATTCCCGGCTGGATGGGAATGAACCCCAGCCCCAAAAATCCGCTGCTTTTCCTGCAGTGTTCCACTGGGAACGGCTTTCCCAAAGTTCGGAGAGTGGGAGATTCCAGCGGGATGGAGAGGGATGAGCGGGCTCAGTTAATTATTAATTATTATTAATTATTATCCCTCCGTTTTCCAGAAACTGGGAGAAGAGGAGCCGGGCAGGGCTGGTGAATTCCCAGCTCTATCCCGAACTTCAATCCCACAGGAAAGTCCTGGGAACTCCTGGGAATTAACCCCTTCCTGCGGGCACTGGGACACAGCTTTTCCCTGGAATTCTGTTCCCACTTGCAGGGATGCTCCAAGGCTCTTTTCAATTCCAACGTGCCAAGGAATAGGAATCACTTGGGAGAATCCCAGAATATTTTGGGTGGGATGGGCAGGAACACCTTTCCCTATCCCAGGGTGCTCCAACCCGGCCTTGGACATTCCCAGGATCCAGGGGCAGCCACAGCTGCTCTGGGAATTCCATCCCAGCTGGGAATTCCTTCCCAAGATCCATCTAAATCTCCACTTTTCCAGCCATTCCCTGTGTCCTGCCTCTCCCTCCCTGATCCAAATCCCTCTCCAGCTCTCCCTGGATCCCTGGAAGGGGCTTTGGGATTCCCTGGAGCTGCATTTCCCCATTCCCAACAGTGGGATATTTTTAGGGACCGCTCCGTTAAAATCCTCATTTAACAATTCCCAAAAAATTCCAAATGAGCTGGAATAATTCCCAGCAGGAATCCACCACTTGTGCTCCTTCCCTCAATCACCAAACCCTTAATTAATAGGAAAAATCCACATTTTCCCACTTTTCCAGAAGAAAACCTCCTTAAAATCACGACACCTCAAAGGCACCACAGGAAAAAAAACTTGGAATACATCTGGAAAATAAAATACTTGGAAAATCCCCAAATAAGGAAGACATCCCAAGGTTTGTTGGGTTTTTTTTAAGATAAAAAAATTTATTTCCCAGTCTTAGAAAGCTTTCCAAGCATTCCCAATGTCCCATAGAAACGTAGGAGAACCTCTTCCGCCAAAAATTCGAGGGGCGGAATACAAAACTATCCTGTGCACATTGTGCTTAAAGGAGCGCCCTGCCCGGAGCATCCTGTAAACAAATTATTGCATATTTTCCATCGGGATCCTCAGGGAAAATCCGGGAAATCAACAAAATCCCAGCCAAACCACGCCCAGGAGGAGGGAGACTTCGGGAATGAGCTCCCAGGGAATGCCGGGTCAGGGAATGCCGGATCCCAGGGAATGCTGGATCCCAGGGAATGCCGGATCCCAGGGAATGCCGGATCCCAGGATCCCATCCCAGGGAATGCCCGGATCCCAGGGAATGCCGGATCCCAGGGAATGCCGGATCCCAAGGAATGCCCGGATCCCAGGGAATGCCCGGATCCCAGGGGGAATGATCCCAGGGTCCCAGGGAATGCCGGATCCCAAGGAATGCCCGGATCCCAGGGAATGCCCGGATCCCGGGGGGGGTTGTGCTTGTGCTGTTGGGGTGGGGGAGCCACGGAGAGGGGATCCCATGGGAAGATCCAACGGATCTCCGGGTGAAAATCTGGGATCGGAGCTGATCTGGGTGCCAAAAGATCTCTGGGAGTTTGAAGGTGGAACAGGGATGGGGTTGGGAATGGGAATAATGGGAATGGAACTGGAGGGAATGGGAAATGGGAAATAAATGGGAAATGGGGATGATGGGAAATGGGGAAATGGGAACAGGAATGGCAGTTGGGGATAATGGATGGATATGGGAATGGGAATGGGAATGGGGATGGAATGCCCAAAATTCCAGAAGTCAGGACACGGAATGCCCCTGATGAGAATGGGGGTGATCCGCCCGTTGTGGAATAATGGAATGGAAAACTGAGTGTCACATCCCAAATGGGAAATGAGAAATGGGATCCAGTTGGGGATCGGGAATGGGAATGGGAATTGCCCAAACTGACCTCGGGCACCTGGTGGGCGTGGTCACATCCCAAATCCCGCTGATCCCGGGATCAGGAGGGGGGGACCTCGGCATGGCACGGAGGCGGGCCGTGGGGATGGAATTGGCCCGTGATTTTCCCAGCTCAGCTTCCACAGGACGGCGCCTCAAAGCTCTCCCAGCCGCATCCCGCGGGAATGGCGCTGCTCCCTCGGTGATCCCGGGATCAGGACGGCCTGGAGGGGATGAGAATTCCTGGGATGAGGCACTGGGCCCAATCCCAAATTCCAAATCCCACAGGGAATTGTATCCCAGCGGGATGGGGAGCACCCATCCCCTGAGGGGTGCTGGGATCCCACAGGAGCAGCGGGACAAGGCTGATCCCACTTCCCAGAGGGACGGGAATTCCAACAGATCCAGAGGGATGTGGGATCACCTCGGGATCCCGGGATGCAGGAAGGTCCCTCGGGAAGCGGAGGGACACGGGATCCCAGCTGGATCCCCTTTCCCACTCCCATGGAATATCCCAGCTGCGCCTCTTACCTGATCCTGGCACTCTGGGAAATCAAGGAAAAACTCCGTGATCCCTCCTTCCCTCCCGCCCGGAGCAGGAAAAGCGGGAAGGGAGCTCCTGCTCTGGGTGCTGCCTCAGCTTGATCCCACCAGGATCCAGAGGAATCCAAAGCTCTGGATTCCCAGAATCCCGAGAGTTCCCAGAGCCTCTGCAGCATCCTGGGCTGCCATTCCCGCTGCTCCAGCCATCCCAACTTCCCAGTGGGATCCAGCCTTTGGATGTGCCACAGAGCCGTTCCCGGAGAACCCCTTTCCCAGCCCCTGGAATTCCAGGATTCCCTCCCATCCCAGCCCTACCTCTGCCAGCTCCGGGGTGAGGCAGCTCCAGGAAAAGCCCCGGGACACCGGGAACGGCTGGAGAGGGAGGGAAAAATTAATGAGGCAGGAGAGCAATGAACCAACAAAACCCCGCTGGAAACGCCTCTGGTTAAAGATTAGACGGGAATGGGGAATGGGGAATGGGGAACGGGGAATTGGGAACGGGGAATCAGGAATGGGGAATCAGGAATGGGGAATTGGGAACCAAGTGCTTCCCGGGACTCTGGAAATACTGAGGTGTTGCCTTAAAGCTCCCAGAGTCTGCAGCCCCCAGATCCCACAGAATTCCTGTGGTTTTCCATGGAAATGGAACCTGAATCCAGAGAAGGCTCTGGGGAGAGCTGGAGAGGGACTGGGGACAAGGATGGAGGGGCAGGACACAGGGAATGGCTCCCACTGCCAGAGGGCAGGGCTGGATGGGATGTTGGGAATTGGGAATTCCTGCTGGGAGGGGGGGGAGGGGCAGGGATGGAATTCCCAGAGAAGCCACGGCTGCCCCTGGATCCCCGGCAGTGCCCAAGGCCAGGCTGGAATCTGTTCATGGAAGGGTCCCTGCGATGGTATGAGATGATTTTTAAGGGCTCTTCCGACCTGGAATTCTGGGATTCTGGGATTCTCAGAGGGCAAAGGAATGAGCCCTTCCAGAGGCACAAGGTATTCCAAAGGCTTGGGCTTTTCCAGAGGCTCCTCCCAGGTGCAGGATCCCGCGATGTCCAGAGCCCCTGGATGGGAGTACCTGGATCCACCCCGAACCAGACATTCCTGTGGCAGGGATCCCTTCCCTGTTCCTGTTCCTTGTTCCTAGTTCCCTGTTCCCTATTCCGCATTCCCTGTTCCCCATTCCCAGTTCCCTGTGCCTCTCCCCATTCCCTGTCCCTGTTCCCTATCCCTATTCCCCATTCCCTGTCCCTATTCCTTGTTCCCTGTCCCTGTTCCCTATCCCTATTCCCTGTTCCCTGTCCCTGTTCCCTATTCCCCATTCCCTGTCCCCATTCCCTATTCCCTGTCCCCTGTTCCCTATTCCCTATTCCCCATTCCCTGTTCCCTGTGGGAAGCAGGAGGAGGCTCCAGGCCCGGCCCCAGGCAGGAATTTGCGGTTTGGGAGCACAACGAGGGCAGCGAGCTCAGTGAGTCACTGGGGCCGGGCACACCCTGCGGGCCGAGCCGGGCCGGGCCTGCTTCCTCCCGCTCCTCCTCCTCCTCCTGTCCGGGCTCTTCCCAGCCGGGAGTGGGAATGGGAATGGGAATGGGAAGGGGAAGGGGACATGGCGGGGCTGTGACCCCTGCGAGTCACCTCTGCCAGCGCTGCGGCTTCGCTCAGGTGGCTGCAACAGCGGCTTTTCCTCCTCCTCCTCCTCTTCTTCCTCCTCCTCCTTAATTTCCTCCTCCTCCTCTCCCTCCCCCGGTTCCCCCAGCCCCACCCGACCCGGCAGCTCCCGGTTCAGCCCGGGCTCCCCTGGGGAATGTCCCCACCCGGCACCGCCGCCACGAGCCCGGCCCTGTCACCTTGTCGCCGTCCTCTGCCCATGGCACAGCTCCCGTGGCACCCTTTCCTTTCCTTTCCTTTCCTTTCCTTTCCTTTCCTTTCCTTTCCTTTCCTTTCCTTTCCTTTCCTTTCCTTTCCTTTCCTTTCCTTTCCTTTCCTGTCCTGTCCTGTCCTGTCCTGTCCTGTCCTGTCCTGTCCTGTCCTTTCCTTTCCTTTCCTTTCCTTTCCCCTTTCCCCTTTCCCCTTTCCCCTTTCCCCTTTCCTTTTCTTTCCCCTTTTCTTTCCCCTTTCCTTTCCCCTTTCCCCTCCCCGCAGCCCATCCTCCCCTGTGCCATCTCCTTTCCCCATGGCCCATCCCTATCCCTCCCCATGGCAGATCCCACCCCTCCCTGGCACGGCTCTCCCTGGCTCATCCCTCGCTCCGTGCCAGCTCCTGCGGCGCTTTTCCACGGGCCGGGAATATTCGGGAATTCCCGAGCGGCCCCGTTCGCCTTTGGGAGAGCGGGAGCGGCGCGGGCCGTGCCGGGAGCGCTCCCGGCGGGACAAGGGCGGCTTTGTGGGAGTTGTTGTTGTTGTTGCTGCCGCTGGAATTCGCCGGGATCCGCCGGGAGCAGCGGCTTTTCCACGCCAGGGATCCGCCGCTCCCACCCGTCCTTCCCGCGGGATGCCGGACCCCATCCCGCTCCCGAGTGAAACTTCCCGGGAATTCCGCCATCCCCGCACCGGGAGCCGTGGGAGGGCCGGGAGTGCTCCCGCTGCTCCGGCGCTTTTCCCATTCCCGCATCCCCGAACTTCCCGGGAGCCGACCCTCGGGATCAGCGGGAAAAGCTGGGAATGCCGGAGCGGGGCACGAGCCGGGACTTACGGCGCTGCTCGGAGCCGCCGCTGGATGCGGCGTTTTCCAGCGCTGCCTCCAAATCCCGGGATTACTCACGGGGAACAAACACTGCCCGCACGGAATTCCCGGCCGGGCGGGCGCGGCTTTTCCAGAGGCACGATCCCGCCAGGAAGCGCCCCCAGGGCTGAGCCCGGAGCCGGCAATTCCCGGGGTTTGGGGAGAATGAACCCCGGCTCGTCCAAGGAAGAAAAGTTCCCAGATAAACCCGGAAATCAGCGCGGCCAAGCGCGGCCGGGACCGGAGCCAGCGGCGAGGAAGTGGAAAAAAAGCAGGAAAAAATACAAATTCCCAGCCCCGCCGAGCATCTCCCGCTGCCAGCGCCTCTGGAAAACTCCCGGAGCGCCTCCAGAGGAGCCCGGCAATTCCAGCCCTCCCGCGGATCCTCATTCCCGGAGTATTCCCGGCTGGATGGGAATGAACCCCAGCCCCAAAAATCCGCTGCTTTTCCTGCAGTGTTCCACTGGGAACGGCTTTCCCAAAGTTCGGAGAGTGGGAGATTCCAGTGGGATGGAGAGGGATGAGCGGGCTCAGTTAATTATTAATTATTATTAATTATTATCCCTCCGTTTTCCAGAAACTGGGAGAAGAGGAGCCGGGCAGGGCTGGTGAATTCCCAGCTCTATCCCGAACTTCAATCCCACAGGAAAGTCCTGGGAACTCCTGGGAATTAACCCCTTCCTGCGGGCACTGGGACACAGCTTTTCCCTGGAATTCTGTTCCCACTTGCAGGGATGCTCCAAGGCTCTTTTCAATCCCAACGTGCCAAGGAATAGGAATCACTTGGGAGAATCCCAGAATATTTTGGGTGGGACAGGCAGGAACACCTTTCCCTATCCCAGGGTGCTCCAACCCAGCCTTGGACATTCCCAGGATGCAGGGGCAGCCACAGCTTCTCTGGGAATTCCATCCCAGCTGGGAATTCCTTCCCAAGATCCATCTAAATCTCCACTTTTCCAGCCATTCCCTGTGTCCTGCCCCTCCCTCCCTGATCCAAATCCCTCTCCAGCTCTCCCTGGATTCCTGGAAGGGGCTTTGGGATTCCCTGGAGCTGCATTTCCCCATTCCCAACAGTGGGATATTTTTAGGGACCGCTCCGTTAAAATCCTCATTTAACAATTCCCAAAAAATTCCAAATGAGCTGGAATAATTCCCAGCAGGAATCCACCACTTGTGCTCCTTCCCTCAATCACCAAACCCTTAATTAATAGGAAAAATCCACATTTTCCCACTTTTCCAGACAAAAACCTCCTTAAAATCACGACACCTCAAAGGCACCACAGGAAAAAAAACTTGGAATACATCTGGAAAATAAAATACTTGGAAAATCCCCAAATAAGGAAGACATCCCAAGGTTTGTTGGGTTTTTTTTAAGATAAAAAAATTTATTTCCCAGTCTTAGAAAGCTTTCCAAGCATTCCCAATGTCCCATAGAAACGTAGGAGAACCTCTTCCCGCCAAAAATTCCGGAGGGGCGGAATACAAAACTATCCTGTGCACATTGTGCTTAAAGGAGCGCCCTGCCCGGAGCATCCTGTAAACAAATTATTGCATATTTTCCATCGGGATCCTCGGGAAAATCCCGGGAAATCCAACAAAATCCCAGCCAAACCACGCCCGGGGAGGAGGAGAACGGGAATGAGCGACTTCCAGGGAATGCCCGGGTCCCAGGGAATGCTGGATCCCAGGGAATGCCGGATCCCAGGGAATGCCCGGATCCCAGGGAATGCCCGGATCCCAGGGAATGCCGGATCCCAAAGAATGCCCGGGTCCCAGGGAATGCCCGGATCCCAAGGAATGCCCGGATCCCAGGGAATGCCCGGGTCCCAGGGAATGCCCGGATCCCAGGGGGGGTTTGTGCTTGTGCTGTCGGGGTGGGGGAGCCACGGAGAGGGGATCCCATGGGAAGAGCCAACGGATCTCCGGGTGAAAATCTGGGATCGGAGCTGATCTGGGTGCCAAAGATCTCTGGGAGTTTGAAGGTGGACATGAAAAAAGAAATCCTAAACTGGAATGAATTCCAAGAAGTTCCAGGGATTGGCTCCATGGCCAAGGGTCCTCTTCCAATGCACAATTTAAGGAATATCAGGAATTCCCCATGGATTCTCCATGGAACTGCAGCCTCTGGTGGGGATTCCTGGAAGCTCCACCTGTGCTAAGGCCACCAGAAGGTGATGGAAGAACAGGAGCCACAACCTTGGAATGCTCCATCCCAAACTTCCAGCGGCGTCCATGGAGAAAGGATCCCATGGATCTCCAGAGGAAAATCTAGGATCAAAGCTGATCTTGGTCCCAAAGATCTTTGGGAGCTTGAAGATGGAAAATGAACAAAAAGATCCCAAACTGGAATGAATTCCATGAAGTTTTGGGCACTGCCGGCATGGTCAAGGATCCTCTTCCAATGCGCAACGGAATTTAAGGAATACCAGGAATAACCCCATGGATTCTCCATGGATTTACAGCCTCTGGGGATTCCTGGAAGCTCCACCTGTCTGAGGCCACCAGAAGGTGATGGAAGGACAAGAGGTGGGACAGGAGGGACAACCTTGGAATGCCCATCCCGCGCTTCCAAGCGCTTCTGGAGCGGGAAAATCGGCCACGCTCCAACCCCACCATCGGCATCAATTCCCAAAAAACCCAACCAAGAGGAATTCCGGCCTCTGTAAGGCACCAGCACCATCCTGGAGCAGCACCCAAGGAGGCCCTCTGAGTTTTCCAGCTGGGAAAACGATGGAAGGAGCACGCGGAGGGAGGATGGAGCGGATTTTTGAGAAGGAATCCCGGGTTTGGGGTGGGTTTGTGTCCGTTGGGTTTCCGTGGGCATGGAAAAATTCCCCTCTGCTACCTTTGGTATTGGAATTTCTCCTCTGCCACCCACCGGATGGATGGATCCGACCGGAGCGCGCGGATTAAAGCCAGGAAAAAGTCGCTCCGAGATCGGTGAGAAGTTAAGGAAAGCCTCAGAAACTGAAAGCAATAAAAAGATGGAGATGGGGGTTGTCCTTGTGCCCGGGATTTTGGGATTGGGATCAGCTCCACCATGGAATGGGAGCAGTGGGAATTCCCAAAGTCCATCCTCGATTTTGGGATCAGGCAGCCGGTGGGATCATGGAATCATGGAATGGTTGGGTGGGAAGGACCTTAAAGCTCATCCCATTCCATAGGGACCTTCCACTGCCCTGGGCTGCTCCATTCCAGGGATCCAGAGGCAGCCACAGCTTCTCTGAGAATTCCAGCCCAGGGAGAGCTGGAAAAACCTCTGGGATGGAATTGTTAAAATGCTGGATGGGCTGGAACAGGACAAAAATAAAAATTCCCGAATTCTTGAATTTCCTGAGGAACTCTGGACGAGCTCCATGTCCCGTTCAGCAATTCCTGAAAACACCCCCAAAGCTCTGAGGAACCTCCCAGATGGAATTCCAAAATCCCATAGAAAACACAGAGCTCCAGTAAAAAGGATCCCAGCTCTGAGGGGACACTGGTGACTGGGATAAGGATCCCAGCTCCGAGGGAATTCCAGTGACTGGGATAAGGATCCCAGCTCCAAGGGGACACCAGGATAAGGGATCAGGATCCCACCTCTGAGGGAATTCCAGTGACTGGGATAAGGATCCCAGCTCCAAGGGGACACCAGGATAAGGGATCAGGATCCCAGCTCTGAGGGAATTCCAGTGACTGGGATAAGGGATCCCAGCTCCAAGGGGACACGGGTGCTGGTGGCCCGGGGCTGTGTGCTCCGGGCTCCCAGTTGTGCTTCCATGATGCCGGGCACGTGTTTTCCATGAAGAAACCCTCCAGCTCCAGGATCTCCAGGCAGAGAACTGGCAAAAAATTCCAACTGCGGATTTTCCATCCCGAAAAAGCGAATCCCTAGGAAACCCCCCCCACTTTAAAGCCACACTTTGCACTCCCAGGCTCCGAGTGATTCCCGTGGACGGCGCTCATCCCACGGGAGCTGCTCCAACACGGACACAAAATCCCGGTTCAAGAGGCCCTGGATGAGCTCTCCAGGCAGCGACCGCGCTTCCAAGACTTCTATGGCTTCTGCAAACGTTTTCCTCGGGAAAGGAAAATCCAATCCCAACAAAACCCAACCTCAACCTCGGAGAGCGTCCCGATCCCAAACCCTCCCCGGAGCAGTTTTAAGGCCCACAATTTTGGGAAGGACCCGTCGGAACCGCGGCAAGGACGGGCAGGAGCTCAGTTGTGCTTGGCCCGCCCTCCCCGCAGGTAACTCTTCCACCTCTTGACGAACTCCTTGAAGACGGGCGCGTCGTCGATGGAGCCCAGCAGCTGCAGCTGGTTGATGTGCGTGGTGTGGTAGTCCCAGCGCGCCAGGTTGGGCGCCGTGCCCAGCATGAAGTGCCGCAGGTCGTAGATGGTGCCCGAGCCGGTGTCGAAGAGCGGCAGCATGGCCTTGAGCGACTCCATGCCGCGCTCGTAGAGCAGCCGCGCCTCCTTGCCCAGCTTCTCCCCGGCCGTCTCCTTCAGGTCGTAGAGGCCGATCAAGGAGTACATGAAGCCGTTGAGCACGAAGGAGCTGGGCGTGGTGGGGTACTCCTCGTACCAGTCGTGCCGGTTCATGAACACCGCCTTGACCCCGCGCTGCTCCGCCGGCAGCTTGAAGGGCGCCGTGGCCCGCAGCGCCGCGCCCAGGAACGCCGGCTCCTTGGTCAGCTGGTAGGCCCTGACCAGCGTGGACATGGCCTGGCCCTGCGCCATGGCTGAGTACCAGCCCGGATCCAGGGACCTGAAGCCTTCTCCCAGCTTCCTGGTGACCATGATGGGCCAGCCGCCGCGCTCGTCCTGGTTGCGCAGCAGCCAGCGGCTGGCGGCGAAGAAGGCGGCCATGTGGGCCGTGGCCGAGATGGTGACGTTGTCCAGGAAGCCGCGGCCCTTGGCCACCAAGCGCAGCACCCTCTTGGGCATGATCTTGGTTTGCTTCACCGCCTTGGTGTTGGAGAGCCCCACGCCCTTGCGGAGGTCCGTCAGCAGGTCCCGGGTGAGCGTGCTCCAGCTGCTGCGCGCGTCCGATGCCGTAGAAGATGTCCCTGTCCCTGAGGGCGATGAGCTGCGTGCTGGACACGTAGTGCACGGTGAAGAGCTGGTTCCTCTCCGTGGTCTCCAGCACCACGGACACGCTGCCGTTGCTCAGCAGCTTCAGGTCGAAGGAGATGATGAAATCCCGGCCGTTGTTGAGCTCCAGGGAGACGCCCTCGGAGCTTTCTGCAAAAGCAACCCCGGAAAAGGCTCGCTCAGCAGGGAAAGATTCCCGTTTCCAAAGGGTTGGAGCGGATTCCAGAGGTCATCCCCGCTCCCGGGAGGGATTCCAAAGCTTTTAGAGCAGCCCTTCAATAATTCAACGTTTCTGGGCTGTTTCACCTGATTGGACTGGGAATGAAGGATAAGGAATGAAAAGGATGGGGAATGGAGGACTGGGAACAAAAGGGATGGAGAATGGAGGATTGGGAATGAAAAGGACGGGGAATGGAGGATTGGGAATGAAGGATAAGGAATGAAAAGGATGGGGAATGGAGGACTGGGAACAAAAGGGATGGAGAATGGAGGATTGGGAATGAAAAGGAGGGGGAATGGAGGATTGGGAATGAAGGGTAAGGAATTAAAAGGATGGGGAATGGAGGACTAGGAATGAAGGGTAAGGAATGAAAAGGATGGGGAATGGAGAACTGGGAAGGAAGGACCGGGAATGAAGGAGTGGGAACAAAGGATTGGGAATAAAAAGGATGGAGAATGACAAGGATGAAGAGTGAAGAGGACAGGAAATGAAGCATGAGGAATGAAAAGGATTGGGAATGAAGGACTGGGAATGAAAGACTGGAACGAAGGATTGAGAACGAAGGACTAGAAATTAAAAGGGTGGGGAACAAAGGATTGGCAATGAAGGATTGGGAATGAAGGACTGGAATCAAGGACTGGGAACAAAGGCCAAACAAAACCCCAGCACCCAACAATTCCCACTCCCTGCTCCACCACCCGCCGGAATTCCCACCACCCACCTGGGCAGGAGAACTGCTTGACCCCGGTGAGCCGGGTCTTGTCCCAGACGGTGGTGAGGGAGCAGCCCTTGGGCACCGTCCATTCCCCGTTCCCATTCCCGTCCCCGGCCGTCTCGTACACCTCCACGTGCGGCGGCTTCTCCGTCAGGTTCTTGCTGTAGTGGCTCAGCCCGTACTGGGCGATCTGGATGGGGTAGAAGTAGCCCTGAGGGCCCCACTGCGTGGAGAGGGGAACTCCTGCCCGGAAAAAAACATGGAAAAAGCGTTGGAATGAGGGAAGAGTCCTCCTCTGCACCCTGAAATTCCAGGCGCTCCATCGATGCTGTTGGAGGTTAGAGGGAAGGAGGAGGTTGGGCCCTTTCCAATAAAATCCAGAATTCCACAGTTTTACTTTTATGGAATGGTGGAATGGGCTGGGTGCAAGGGAACCTCAATTCCACCCCATTCCACCCCACTTCCACAATCCCAGGGTGCTCCAAGCTGGCACTGGACATTCTTGGGATCCAGGGGCAGCCACAGCTCCTCTGGGAATCCCAGCCCAAACAGGAATTCCTTCCCAAAATCCCATCCATCCGTGCCCTCTGGCACTGAGAGCCATTCCCCGTGTCCTGTCCCACCCAACTCATCCCTGATGGTCCCAAGGCTGGAGGTGTCACCACTAAACCCCATTCCTACATTCCCCCATTCCCCCATTCCCAGCACCAAACCCAGGTCACTTCACACTTCCAACACATTTTAAGGAGCCGCTTCCAGCAGATTTTCAGGATCATCCCAATCCCAAAAAACCTTCTACTCTGCTGATGCCCTTGACCCTGTCACAGACCTTGCCAGTGGCATCCCCATTCCCACATCCCCACCAGGACATCCAGGTGACTCTGTACTTCCAGCACATTTTAAGGATCATCCCAATCCCAAAAAATGCTGGGAATCCTCTGCTTTCCCAGCAAAACCCACGTTCCACACCACGGAGGCACCTGACCCTGTCACAGACCTTGACAGTGCCACCCACCCCCATTCCCATCACCAAATCCAGGTCACTTCACACTTCCAGCACATTTGGAGGAGCCCTTCCAGCACATTTTACAGAGCACTTCCAGGATATTTTCAGGTTCATCCCAATCCCAAAAACTCCTGGGAATCCTCAGCCTTGCACCTTCCACACCGCTGACGCACTTGACCCTACCGCCATTCCCACATTCCCCCCAGAACATCCAGGTCACTCTGTACTGCCAGCACACGTCTGGGCTCATCCCAATCCCAAAAAATTCCCCACAGGGAATGCCGAGGCTCATATCTTCCATGCTGCTGATGCACTTGCCTGTGTCACCACCCCCATTGCCACATTCCCACCAGAACACCCAGGTCACTCTGCACTTCCAGCACATTTTACGGAGCACTTCCAGGAGGTTTTAGGGCTCATCCCAACCCCAAAGACTCCCCAGGGGGAACGCCCAGGCCCTCACCCTCCACGTCACTGATGCACTTGACCCTACCACCGTTCCTACATTCCCACCAGAACATCCAGCTCACTCTGCACTTCCAGGACATTTCTGGGCTCATTCCAACCCCAAAGATTCCCCGCAAGGAACACCCAGCCTCGCGCCTTCCATGCCACTGATGCACTTGACCCTGTCGTGACTTTGCTGGTGCCACTTCCATTCCCACATTCCCACCAGAACATCCACATCACTCTGCACTTCCAGGAGGTTTTAGGGCTCATCCCTAAGATCCCAAAGATCCCAGTCCCTCACCCTCCACGCCGCTGATGCACTTGACCCTGTCGCGCAGCTCCACGTTGTAGCCCTCGAAGGACATGAAGACGCCGTCGGGCCGGTACGGCGCGCGCTGCGCGTACACCTTGGAGTAGCTGTGGGAGAACTCGAACCTCTCGCCGCCGTCAGCCTGCGCGATGCGCCCGTACACCTGGAAGTATTTCTCCACCCAGCTGAAGGGCAGGAACACCTCGCTGCCCTCGCGCCGCCCCTTCACCGTCTGCTCCTCGTTGATGACGCAGTCGAGCTCTCCGGGCCAGGCAGCCGCCCTCCATGGTCCCTGCATTCCTGGGAAAAACAGGGCGCCCTGGGGAAAAACGGGATCAGGAGAGGGATTTGGGGTGCTCTGATGGGGGCACCATGGTGCTGGGCTTGATGGGAAAAACAATGGGAAAAAGCGGGATCAGGAGAGGGAGCAGGGATGCTCCTGATGGAATGGCACGCATGGTGCTGCATTCCTGGGAAAAACAATGAAAAACAGGGAAAAACGGGATCAGGAGAGGGATTTGGGGTGCTCCTGATGGGAATGGCACTCATGGTGCTGCATTCCTGGGAAAAACGGGGAAAAACAGGGAAAAACGGGATCAGGAGAGGGATTTGGGATGCTCCTGATGGGAATGGCACTCATGGTGCAGAATTCCTGGGAAAAACAAGGAAAAACATGGAAAAATGGGATCAGGAGAGGGATTTGGGGTGCTCCTGATGGGAATGGCACAGGTAATGCATGGAGCTGCATTCCTGGGAAACACAACAGGGAGAAACAGGATCAGGAGAGGGATTTGGGATGTTCCTGATGGGAATGGCACTCATTGTGCAGAATTCCTGGGAAAAACATGGAAAGACGGGATCAGGAGAGGGATTTGGGGGTTCCAGATGGGAATGGCACTCATGGTGCTGCATTCCTGGGAAAAACGGGGAAAAACAACGGGAAAAACGGGATCAGGAAAGGGATTTGGTCCTTACGGGAATGGTCATGGTAACAGGGCCGGGCAGCGCATGGTGCTGCATTCCTGGGAAACACAACAGGGAAAAACGGGATCAGGAGAGGGATTTGGGATGTTCCTGATGGGAATGGTCAGGACACGGTCCTGCATTCCTGGGAAAAGCAATGGGAGAAAATGGGATCAGGACAGGAATTTGGGATGTTCCAGATGGGAATGGCACCCAGGCCAGGCAGCGCATGGTGCTGCATTCCTGGAAAAACATGGAAAAACGTGGAAAATCGTGGAAAAACGGGATCAGGGCAGAGATTTGGGATGTTCTGCATGGGAATGGTCAACACATGGTGCTGCATTCCTGGGAAAACACAGAAGAATAGGATCAGGAGGGAGATCTGGGATGTTCCAGATGAGAATGGCACCCATGGTGGAACATTCCTGGGAAAACCATGGAAAAATGGGATCAGGAGATAGATTTGGGATTTCCTGGATGGGAATGGTGTCCCTGTCCAGGGTCAGTGCCAACATTCCCGGGAATCAGGGAAATGTGGGATCCAAGCCGAGATAGGAACTCCAGGGATCCCAGCAGAGCCAGGAATAAACAGGAATGGGGAAAAGCAGCTTTGCTCTTACCTTAGGGAAAGGGAATTCTGGGAATTCTTGGAATTCTAATGCATCTCGAGCTTCCAGAGGCAAAAATCCCGGGATTTACAGATTCCTCTTGGGATTCCTGCAGGGAAAACCGGGGTAAATGGAGCTGGAGCAGCCCCAGATGGAGCTTTTCCTGGGAAATCCTGGTACTCCCAGGAAACTCCTCCGAATTCCAGGAAAATCCTGACATTCCCAGGGAAATCCTAGCATTCCCAGGAAACTCATCTGGTTCCCAGAATTCCAGGAAAATCCTCAGGGAATTCCAGGAATTCCGGATCCCATATTCTCGAATCCCAGAGCCGCGATTCCTGCACTCCACATACCCCCAGCCCATATCCCGTATTCCCGCACATTCCCAGCCCGCATTCCCGAATTCCCAAATTCCCACCGCTCCCATTCCCTCATTCCAGGCTCCGGCAGCAGCCCCGAGGCGGCCCGAGCACGCCCAGCCCGGGTAACCGCGCTGCCCTCCCTCTCTCGCGCTGCCATGATTCCCACCATTCCCGTCATTCCCATCATCCCCGTTACCCCGGGAATTCCCGGGAATCCCGGCCCGCTCCTCACCTGCGCCCAGGGCCTGGCGGGCGGCGGAACCCCCGCGCGGGGCAGCGGGGGGAGCACGGAGGGGCCGCGCCGGGGCCCCGCCCTCGCGCGTCGCGACCAATGGGAGCGCTCGGGGGGCGGCGCGAGCGCCGGGCGCCAGCCAATAGAAAAGCGCGGCGCGGCGGTGCCGCCGCCACAACGGCGCCGGGTAGGGTAGGGCGGGGCGGGGCGGGGCAGGGAGGAGGCGCCGCCGCCCCGGCGGCTCCAGGGGCACCGGGAGCGCTGCGGGCGCCCCTCGCACCCGCGCGGGGCCCCGGCACCGCCGCAGCCCCCGCTGGCACCGGGGGGAGCGGCGGGAGCGGCCCCGCCCCGGCTTCCCGCGAGAGCGGCGGCGACCAATCAGAAGCGCTGCTTAAAGGGGCGGGGCTTCCGGGCGGAGCGCGCCGCTGATTGGCTGAGCGAGGCCCCGCCCACAGCGTGGTCACGTGGCGAGGCCGCGTGAGGCGGCGGCTTTGATGCGATAATTAGCGGGGATTAATGAGTAATTAATGAATAATTAATGAGTAACTGATAAAGGGAGCGGGAGAGAGGCGGGCTGGGCAAGGCGGCTCAGGGAGAGCGGCGGGGGTCGGGGGGGAGCGGCTGTGCCGGGGGAGGTTTGGGAATGTTGGGAAAATTCCCACCTGGAAAATTCCCACCTGGAAAAGCTCCAGGCATGGAGGAGCTGCCAGGCAGGGCTGGAGTCACATCCCGGAGGGATTGGAACCCTCTGGATGTGGCACTTGGGACAGTGGCACGGTTGGAGTCTGGGATCTCCAAGGGCTTTTCCAACAGCAACAATTCCGTGATTGCAAACAAATTCCAGATCCTCCATCCCTAAAAACCACCCGGCTCGGGATAAACCCAGCAGAGCCTGGATGAACGTGATTCAATCCCAATCCAACCCTAACCCGGGAATTCTGTGCCTCGCCCAGCAGGAGTTGTTGCATCAGAGCAGATCCAAGGCCTGGAAAAGGCTGGAAAATCAGGAATTCCAAGCGTGGAATTGTTATCCATGGCCTTATCAGCTCCTGATTCCTGGAGTCCCTTGATTTAGCGGGAAAACCAATCCCAATGCAGCGCAGATTTCGGGTTGGAGGGAATAGCATCTCTCATGCGCCGATTCCCATGCCAGTTTTTCCTTGGTTTTGCCAAGGAGCTGGAATTGCTTTCATGAACCCCAACATTCCCATCTTTCCCTCAATCACTCCTCAGATCCAAAGGAAACATTCCCATCGTTTCCTGATTTATTCCTCAGATCCAAAGGAAACGTTCCCATCTTTCCCTCAATTATTCCACAGATCCAAAGGAAACTTTCCCATCTTTTCCTGATTTATTCCTCAGATCCAAAGGAAACATTCCCATCTTTTCCTGATTTATTCCTCACATCTAAAGGAAAGTTTCACATCATTTCTTGATTTATTCGTGACATCCAAAGGAAACATTCCCATCAATCATTCCTCAGATCCAAAGGAAGCTTTCCCATGTTTTCCCGATTTATTCCCGACATCCAAAGGAAGCTTTCCCGAGGCCCCACCCCGCTGCCGGCCGCAGGGATCCCGGCTGGAGCTGGGGCTCTCTCAGAAGTTCTCGCGGTGGAAGCGGAAGCCGAAGCGGCGGCAGTGCCCGCGGAGGGCCCGGGCCAGCCCGGCCGAGCCGCACAGGAACACGGCGACCCGGCCGCGCCGCTCGGCCGCCACGCGTGCCAACACCTGCGGGAACAGCCGGGGTCCGGGAGCCGCCATCCGGGAGCCGCCCTGCTCTGCCCTGCCCGACCGACCCCTGCCCTGCCCGACCGACCCCTGCCCTGCCCTGCCAGCATCCCCCGGTCCCGTTCCCTCATCCCCGCGCCAGACGGGACCTTTGGAATGAGGTCACCTTTGGGGTCCCTTCCAACCCAACCCATTCCCTGATTCCATGATCCCATTCCCTGATCCTCTGATCCCATTCCACGATCCCATTGTATGATTGCACAATCCCTGACCCAGATCAGAGGCTTGGAGTGAGATCATCTTCCCATTCCCTCCCAACCCATTCCCTGATTCTCTGATCCCATTCCTTGATTCCATTATCCCATTTCCATTATTCCATTCCCCAGTTCACCGATCCTATTCCATGATCCCATGATCCCATTCCACGATCCCATGATCCCATTCCATGACTCCGCAATCTGACCCGGATCAGAGGCTTGGAATGAGACCATCTTCCCATTCCCTCCCAACCCATTCCATGATTCTCTCATCCCATTCCATGATCCCATGGTCCCATTCACTGATTCTCTGATCCCATTCCACAATTCCATGATCCCATTCCCCAGTTCTCTGATACTATTCCATGATCCCATTCACTGATTCTCTGATCCCATTCCACAATTCCATGATCCCATTCCACGATGCCATGATCCCATTCCCCAGTTCTCTGATACTATTCCATGATCTCATTCCCCAATCCTTTGATCCCATTCCATGATCCCATGTTCCCATTCACTAATTCTCTGATCCCATTCCCCAGTTCTCTGATCCCATTCCCCAGTCCCATGATCCCATTCCCCAGTCCCATGATCCCATTCCATGATCCCATGATCCCATTCCCCAGTTCTCTGATCCCATTCCATGATCCCATGATCTCATTCCCCAATCCTTTGATCCCATTCCATGATCCCATGTTCCCATTCACTAATTCTCGGATCCCATTCCCCAGTTCTCTGATCCCATTCCCTGATTCCATGATCCCATTCCACGATCCCATTCCCTGATCCCATTCCCCGCTCCCCGCGGCCGGCATTCCCGTTCCGTGGGTTGGTTCCCTGACCTGCTCCCAGTCGGGGCGGCCGGGCTGGGTGCGGCAGCGGAGCCCGGAGATGGAGTCGCGCTGCTCCCGCGCCGCCAGCAGCTCCAGCGCCAGCTGCAGCCCCAGCGCCTTCACGTCGCCCCTGCCCAGCGCCGAGGTCATGTACAGGTGCAGCTCCAGGAACTTCCCTGCCAATCCCAGCCAGCCCAGCTGCCCAACGGGACCTGGCCCCGCTCCAGGGCCTGGGTTGGGCTGGGGGGGAATGATGCCGGATTTTCCCGGGAATGATGCAGGCTTCTCCCGCTCACCTCCCGGCTCCAGCTCCGCCTGCTCCGCCTCCAGCTTGGCCAGGAGGCCCAGGAACCACTGCAGGTGCTGCTGGTCCCGCATGATCCAGATGAAATCCACCTGGCAGGGCGGGAAAGCCTTGGCTTGGGATCTCACTGGATCCTGGTGCCAGATCCCATCACCAGATCCAGCCCCCATTCCCAAAACTCCCGGATTTGAGGGATGCTCCCAGACTCTCCATCCCCAGCACCCTGCAGGCCCATGCCCGGCCAAGCCTGGATCCCGGCTCCCCTCTTGCTCCCGTTCCCACCTTCCGGAGCGTCATCTCCTCATCCCACCGTTCCTCGCTCCAGGAGAAATGGCAGCTGGGGCAGCTCTGCTTCCGCCGCCGGTACCTGCGCGGGGGAGCGGCATTTCCTGCTCATTCCTGCTCCTTCCTGCCCATTCCTGCCCCTTCCTACCTTTCCCTGCTCTTTCCTTCCTTTTCCTGCCCATTCCTGCTCCTTCCTTCCCATTCCTGCCCATTCCTTCCCATTCCTGCTCCCTCCTTCCTTTTCCTGCTCCTTCCTCCTCCTTCCTTCTCTTTCCTGCTCCTTCCTCCTCCTTCCTTCCCTTTCCTCCTCCTTCCTTCCCACCTTTTCCTTCCCCTTCATTCCTTTTCCTGCCCATTCCTGGTCCTTCATTCCTATTCCTGCCCCTTCCCTCCCAGTACCTGCCCATGGCCAAGCTCCCTCCAGCACCTTTCCCACAGCCCAGATTCCCAAGGAAAATCCTGGCACCGAGAGAGGCCCCAGCTGTGCCCATGGGAATGAATCCCAAGGATCGAGGACTGGATGTCAGCTCCACCCGGGGGCAGGCATCCCAAATCCCTGGGATGTCCCCAGATTCCAGGGGGACCCACCGGATCATGATGCTCTGCAGGATGGAGGCGAAGGGGGTGATCCCGATGCCAGCTCCGATGAGAACCGCGTGCTCCGAGGTGAAGATCCGCCGGCTCGGGGTTCCGTAGGGACCGTCCAGGAAGCACTGGGACAGATCCAGCAGTTCACAGATCCAGCAGTTCCAGGGGCTGGAGCAGCTCCCAGGCGGAGGAGAAGGGCGCAAAGGGGATCCTGGAATTTGGGATCTTCCGGGGTTTTGTATGAGCAAGGAATGGGTGGGAAGGACTGGAGTTTTCCATCAGGGCAGGGTTTGGATCAGCCTTAGGTGGGATCATCCAGGCACAGGGATACAGGGATGGAGCAGCTGGGAATGTGGATGGGATGGTGGGAACGTGGATGGGATGGTGGGAATGCTGATCCCAGCCCATTTCCCGGGATCCAGGAAAGGTGGGAACACCCTCACCTTGACGCTGCATCTCTGCTGGCTCTCCCCAGGCCCGGCGCCCTGCAGGAGAGGGGAGCAGTGACCATCCCCCCTTCCCAAGCACTCCCAAAATTCCCTGGATTTGCGTGTTTTCCCACTGGACTGCACACACACAATTCCAGCTGTCAATCCCACAATAATATCCAAGGAATTTCTTTCCAAAGAGGAGTTTTTGAGGAGCTTTATCCCATTTGGGATCCAGTCCCTGTCCCCTGGGATGGGGCAGTGCTCACCCCCTGCTCCGGGTCCTTTCCTGGGAAAGCAGCTCCGGAGGCTCGGAATGCCGTCAGCTCCACGGCTCCATCCCTGCCAGAGGCCACGGATCCTGCCTGGGAACAAAGGCTGGAATCAGCACTGGGATCACCGCTCCCGGGATCTGCTGGGCCTCCAGCAGGGTCACAGGAATTCCCATTTCATGGGGCACAAAATCCCATCAGTCCCAAATCCCATCCATCCCCATCCATCCATCCCAAATCCCATTCAATGGGGCACAAAATCCCATCGATCCCAAATCCCACCATCCCATCCATCCATTCATCCCCAAATCCCATTCCATGGAGCACAAAATCCCATCGATCCCAAATCCCACTATTCTATCCATCCATCAATCCATCCTAAATCCCATTCCACAGAGCACAAATTCCGATTCCATAGGGCACAAATTCCCATTCCATGGGGCACAAATCCTTCAAGGCTGGATAAAAGCAGGGCATGTTCATCCCAAGGGATTCCCCAGCTGGGATGATCCCATGGGATCCATCCCTTTGCTCTGATCCCAACCCCACAATCCCACCTGTTCCCAGTGCCGGCTCCTCCGCTCCCTGCGGCTCTTCCCGGGCGGATTCGGCTCCGGGCCGTGCAATTCCAGCTGCTGGAAGTACTCGTAGAGCTTGGTGGTCCATTGGCCCCGCGCCCGGATGTGCAGCCAGAGGGTTTCTGTGGGATCAATCCCAAAATCCTGGAATTCTCTGGGTTGGGAAGAACTTCAAACCCAACTCATCCCATGGAACTGCCTTCCATAGCCCGGCTCGCTCCAAGCCCCTTCCGACCTGGAAAAACTTCCCAGTGGGCATGGAAAACAGATCCTGGGGGTGGGAAACAGATCCCAGGGGTGGGAAACAGATCCTGGGGATGGAAAAGAAATCCTGGGGGTGGAAAATGGATCCCGGGATGGAAGACAGATCTCAGGGGTGGAAAACAGATCCCAGGGTGGGAAAAGAGATCCTGGGGATGGAAAATATTCCAGGGATGGGAAACAGATTCAGGGATGGAAAACAGATCCTGAGCATGGGAAATGGATCCTGGGTGGGAAAACAGATCTCAGGGATGGAAAACATTCCAGGGATGAGAAACAGATCTCAGGGGTGGTTCACAAGATCCTGGGGATCGAAAACAGATCCTGGGGATGGGAAACACTCCAGGGATGTTAAGGGAAAATTCCAGGGAGATTTGCAGGGAGCAGGGGGAACCTGGCTGCTCCGGGGCGCTGCTGATGGAGAAGGGGTGCCACTCGTAGGCGGCGATGGCCGGGACGTTCAGGTAGACGTAATCCCCCGGCTGGAAGCGGAAGGATTTGGGCCTCTGGATCACCAGGTGGGTCACCTGCAGGAGAATGGGAGCAGGAAAACTGGGAATGCCCAAAGGATACCTCACACTGGTTTCTGTGCAGCGGAAATTCCGGGTTCTGCCCCCCGACATTGGGTTTGTTCCCCATTCCCTGCCCAGGTTGGGTTGCATAAAATCCCAGTTCAGTCTGGGCTCAAACTACAGGATTTGGGAAAAAAATTCGAGTTCCAGGAATTTTTCGTTCTGCTCTGGTTGTTCAGTGAGTTTTCATTTGACAAAACAGGGAAAAAGGCTTGGAAATAAAGGAATTCCTTTGGCCTCCCGCTGCCACCTCCAGCTTTTCTGTGTTTGTTTGTTGCTTCATTCCCAGAGTGCCAGGAGGGGATGGATGGATGGATGCCCCCCCAAAAGGCAGCACGTGGGTGGGATTTGGGATAATGGGATGTGGAATGGATGGGATTTGGGATATTTGGGATTTACTCCCACCTTGGAGGGCAGCAGCTTGGCCTCCAGGATGTGCAGATCCCCCGCCCGGCGCCACGCCCAGCCCAGAACCTTCTCCAGCACAAAGAGGGAGCCGGGAATCAGAAACCACTTCCAGAAGTGGGGACCGTGCAGGAGCAGCAGGAGCCACACGGGGATGTAGGAGAGGTGGCTCCAGTAAAAAACCTGGGAATGGGAACAGGAATGGGGATGGGAAGTGCTGGACCCAAATGGTGCATCCTATTGGGGCTGTCTGGGCATCCAAGTGGGAAAAGGCAGCCCAAGGGAATCCTGGAATCTCTGTGATTTGGCTTGGAAAGGACATTGAACCCACCCAGTTCCAATCCCAACGCCTCCCACTATCCCAGGCTGCTCAGGGACACTCCCAGGGATCCAGGGGCACCCACAACCTCTCTGGGAATCCCATCCCAAAATCCCCGTGGCACCGGGAAACCATGCCCTGGGTCCCGTGGAGGAAGCAAATCCCAGGAACCCCGAACTATGAGCGTGGTGTGCCCAGGGCTCCCAGGGGCAGCGCCAGGATGGGCACCCAGGCGTGCCCCCCTTCCCACCACGGCATTCCAGCCGGGAATTCCCATGGCATCACCTCGAAGTGGCCGCCGCGGCGCACGCAGGGGCTGGAGCAGGCGAGCATGGCCAGGAGCAGCGCCAGCAGCGCCAGCCCGGTCTGCGGGGCAGTGCCACCAACGCCACCAACGCCGCCCGCGCCCGGCCGCGCCCGCCGCACGTACTCGCCCAGGGCCAGGAGCCAGTCCCGCCGTGCCAGCCCTGGGGACACGGGCACCGCTCAGCGCGGCCGGGCCACCCCGCCGGGAATGGCCCGGGCCTGGCCCGGGGGTGCTGGCACGGGAGGGGCGCGGGGAGCAGAGCGGGAGAGCCCTGGCATCGCCCTGGGATGGGCACTGGGGGTACCAGGATGTGGGGTGCCGGGATTCGGGGATGTGGGGCGCCGGGATTCGGGCATGTGGGGCGCCGGGATTTGGGGATGTGGGATGCCGGGATTTGGGGATGTGGGGCGCCGGGATTCGGGCATGTGGGGCGCCGGGATTCGGGGATTCGGGATTGGGATCCCGCTCGGGACCCCGGCTGTCCGGCGGGAGCCGCTAGAGGGGGATCACAGCCTGCGGCTGCTGGCCGTGCCCTGGCCGTGCCCTGGCCCCTGTCCTCGTCCTTGTCCCTGTCCCCGCCCGTGCCCTCGCAGCCCCCCCGGCACGGGCACACCTTCTCCAGGGCATCCCCCCCTTTTTGGGACACGGACACCCCTTCCATGGATCGCGGGCCATGATCCCCCATCCCTGGGCTCCCTGTCCCCGTGTCCCGTGTCACTGACCCCCTGTGCCAGGTGTGTCCCCTGTCACTGACCGGCCTGTGCCAGGTGTGTCCCCGTGTCACTGACCGGCCTGTGCCAGGTGCGCCCCTGTGTCCCCGTGTCCCCGTGGTGTCACTGACCGGCCTGTGCCAGGTGTGTCCCCGTGGTGTCACTGACCGGCCTGTGCCAGCTGTGTCCCCTGTCACTGACCGGCCTGTGCCAGCTGTGTCCCCGTGTCACTGACCGGCCTGTGCCAGCTGTGTCTCTGTGTCCCCTGACACTGACTGGCCTGTGCCAGCTGTGTCCCCGTGGTGTCACTGACCGGCCTGTGCCAGGTGCGCCCCCGCGTGCGCGGTCCCCAGGGCCAGCACCAGGTGTCCCACGCGCTCGTGGCCCCGCACGTGCAGCTCCAGCGGGAACAGCTCGGCCAGCGGCGTGGAGCGCAGCCAGGTCAGAGAGCGCCGCAGCATCAGCGCCTGGCGACAGCGACAGGGGACAGGGCAGGGGACAGGGACGGGGTGAGGGAGGGGACAGGGACGAGCAGCGGGCGAGGGGAGGGGCCAGGGCACCCGGGGATTCCAGGGAGCAAATGGGAATGGGAGGCACTGGGAGATTGCGGGGCAATGGGAAATGCGGGGAGACAATGGGAAATTCCAGAGGGAACGGGAAATGCTGGGGGACCATGGAAAACGCCGAGGACAACAGGAAACTTTGGGCCAGCATCCCTCCCGGCTAACCCGGGACCCTCCCGGCCTTCCCGGCTCCCTCCCCTCCGTGTCCCCCCGGTGTCCCCGGTGGTGTCGCGGGGCACTCACGGCCAGCAGGGCGCAGTTGAGGTTGAGGCTCTGCCCGCAGCCCCGGGCCAGCGCCAGGGCGGGGCCGCGCTCCCGGTGCCACAGAGCCCCCAGGGCGAGCAGGAGCGCCGTGGTGGCGACCCAGGCCCCCAGGCAGCACAGCCGGGCCCGCTCATCCCCGCGGCATTCCCGGGAACAGCGGCACATCCCGGCCCGCTGATCCCCGCGGCATTCCCGGGAACAGCGGCACTTCCCGGCCCGCTGATCCCCGCGGCATTCCCGGGAACAGCAGCACAGCCAGGGCTCAGTAGGACCGGCACTGGGGGGCTTCAGCCAGCTGGCAGCGCTGGGAAAACGGGAATTGGGGTTTGGATGGGAACCGGGGGGTTTTGGATGGGAATTTGGGGGTGTTTGGATGGGGAACAGGGAGCTGGAGAAGTACCCAGCCCGGGGTGGTACCCGGCCCTACAGCCAGGGTGGCAGCATCCCTACATCCATCCCAAAATCCAAACCCTGCCCCATCCCAAACCATCCCTGATCCAATCCCAAACCTCTCCAGCTGCTCCCAACCCCACTGTGGGCTCCCCATGGAATCCTTTCCCAGAAATCCCAGAGTTCCCCTCCCCACCTGATGCTCAGGTTCTCCAGGAGTTCCGGAAACGCTTCCAGCTGCTCCCGGAGCTCCGGGAAGGTGATGGAGCCGCTGTGGTCCCGGTCCAGGGCCTGGAGCAGGGCCTGGCTCAGGGCCCCGAGCCGCTCCTCGGGAAGGGCCAGGGAGCTCTCCCGGAGACTCCCCTGGAGCACCACCCGCAGCTCCTCGGCATCGATGGAGCCGCTCCCTGCAAACCGGGGAATCCCGATATCCCACAAAGTGACCGCCATCCCGATATCCCACAGCCCCACGGAGTCACCTCCATCCCGATATCCCACAGCCCCGTGGAGCGACCGCCATCCCGATATCCCACAGCCCCGTGGAGTCACCTCCATCCCGATATCCCACAGCCCCGTGGAGTCACCTCCATCCCGATATCCCACAGCCCCGTGGAGTGACCTCCATCCCGATATGCCACAGCCCCGTGGAGTGACCTCCATCCCGATATCCCACAGCCCCGTGGAGTGACCACCATCCCGATATATCCCACCTCCAGATATCCCCGTGGAGTGACCTCCATCCCGATATGCCCACTGAGTGACCTCCATCCCGATATGCCACAGCCCCGTGGAGTGACCTCCATCCCGATATCCCACAGCCCCGTGGAGTGACCACCATCCCGATATCCCACAGCCCCACGGAGTCACCTCCATCCCGATATCCCACAGCCCCACGGAGTCACCTCCATCCCGATATCCCACAGCCCCACAGAGTGACCTCCATCCCGATATCCCACAGCCCCGTGGAGTGACCTCCATCCCGATATCCCACAGCCCCATGGAGTCACCTCCATCCCGATATCCCACAGCCCCACGGAGTCACCTCCATCCCAATATCCCACAGCCCCACGGAGTCACCTCCATCCCGATATCCCACAGAGTGACAGCCATCCCGATATCCCACAGCCCCATGGAGTCACCTCCATCCCGATATCCCACAGCCCCGCGGAGTTACCTCCATCCCAATTTTCCAGCCCCAATCCAGGAATTTTCCTCACAGAAAGGAAAAACCTGGTTGGGTCAGGATCTGCTCCCTGAAGAATCAGATTGATCCCAGTATTCCACAGTCCTACAGAGTCACCTCCACCCCGATATTCCACAGTCCTACAGATTTTCCAGCGGAAAATCCTGGATGGGTCAGGATGTGCTCCCAGGAAGCAGGGACAGGATAATGGGAATGGCATCCAGGGGAGGTTCAGGTTGGATATTTGGGAATATTCCTTCATGGAAAGGGAGGCATTGGATGGGGGTTGGGGGTGGGAATGGTTGGATTCAATCTCTGAGGGCTTTTCCAACCCAAATGATCCCAGAATTTCAGGAAAGCGGGATGGGGAGTTGGGATTGGAGCGGAACAGATCCTGCTCTCCCTGGCTAATGAAATCCTCAAGTGTGACCGATGGAATCCTTGTCTTCCCGCTGGAATTTTCCCATTCCCACATGGAACGAGAGCAGCAGCCTCATCCCAGACAAAGCCGGATGCTCAGAGAAGACCAAATCCCAAATCTATCCCAAAAAACCCCAGTGAATCCCATTTTTCTCCTCTCACCGTCCACGTCGTACACCTGGAAGAGGAAGTGGAGCTTTTCCGTGGAATTCCCGCAGAGCAGCCGGCGCAGGGATCCCAGCAGCTCCTCCCGGCTCAGGGAGCCGCTCCCGTCGGAATCGAAGAGCGCAAAAAACCTCTCGGCAAAGAAGGACTGCGGGAAAAGCGGGAATGTTCCCCTGGAGCAGGGAATGTTCCTGTGGAGCAGGGAATGTTCCCGTGGAGCACGGAATTGAGGAATGTTCTCCATGGATCAGGGAATTGAGGAATATTCTCCATGGATCAGGGAATGTTCCAATGGATCAGGGAATGTTCCTATGGAGCAGGGAATCGGGGAATGTTCCAATGGATCAGGGAATTCCCACTGATCTCCCCCCTCATGGATCCCTCCCTTCTTCTCATGGATCCCATTCCCTCTTCCCGCGGATCCCTGACCTCCTTGACCTGCAGGGCGGATTTGAACTCTTCCAGGCTGATTTCCTTCTCCTTCCCAGCGACATTCCCAAATTTTTTGCTCACCCAGCGCAGCCACTCTGCGTCCGCCGCCGCTCCCATGGTTCCGGAGCGATCCCTAAATCCCAACATTCCCTTTTTGGGATCTCCCAGCCTCGTTCCAGAGAGCTCCCAGCATGCAGCATCCCAAAGTTGGATCCTGCAGGGATCAGCTGAATTCCATGGAATCCCAAATTTCCATGGAGCTGCCGAGTCCAATTCCTGGGATAATCACGGGGCCCATGGGAGCATCCCTGGGGATTCCTTTTTCCCAGGAAACCCAAGCAGGGACCATCTCCCATTCCCATTCCCTCCTTCCCCATTCCCATTCCCTCCTTCCCCAGCCCTCCGAAATTCCTCCAATCCCCCATGCTCCATGAAATCCATCAGCACCTCCCAGCATCCCAGATTTCCCCAGGATCCAAAGGAAAACCAAAGTTCCAGGAGCCTTTTCCCATCTCCAGGTTCTCCCGTTCACCTTCAACAGACCCGGGGAGACTCCAAAGGGAAATCCCAGGAAAGCCTGCAGTGTTCCTGAGGGGATGGGTCGGGCTGGGATAAATCCCAAATCCCTGCTCCCGCCTCATTCCCATTATCCCTCCCTTCCCAAAGCCCGCCCAGCTCCATGGCCCATCCCAATCCTGCTTTTTCCAGCTGCTGTTTATCCCTTTGCCAATGCCTGCATTGGACATTCCCTGTCCCACCCGTGCCTCGGGAATTGTGTTCCTGCCAAATCCATCTGGAGCCGCCATTCACGGGATCCACTCAGGAATTCCGACTGTCAGGAACACACCGGGAATGTCTTCTCCAGCCTCCATCCTTTGATTCCCTCCGCAATGGATCTGCCCGGGACGATGGGAGGTTGCCATGGGAATGTCAGGAGCAGATCCAGGTACAAACATTCCCAATTCCCACATTCCAGAGGCATCCGAGCCCCCGGGTCCCGCCTGGAATAACCGCCAGGAGCTGCTGGAGCACGGAACTGATCCCACAAAATTCCAAACCCAGGGTCTTGGGATAGGCTGGATTTAATCCAGTTTTTTTCCCATCCCAACCCCAGCCTTTTCCCGGGATTTCCATGCCTCTATCCCAGTATTTCTGGGATCCCAAAGGTTTTTCCGGGATGGAGCCGTCCCCTCCTTTTCCCGCTGCTTCTCCAGCTCTTTGTGCCACATCCAGGTGCATCCATAGGGAGAAACCCGGGAATTCTCCTGCTCCATGTGGGATTTGGGGCTCCAAAGGGGCTTTTGCCGGCTCCGAGGAATGGGAATTCCAGGTGGGAATGTTGGGAATGGGGGCCAGCAGCATGGGAGCTCCATTCCCAATTTTCCCTTGGATTCCACTGGATTTGCTCATTCTGAGGAATTCAATCCCGGGTTTTCCCACATTTCCCCTGGATTCCCTGATCCTCCGAGGAATTTAATCCCTTTCATTCCCGTTTTTTCCAGGAACCATCCTCCTTTCCCAAGTTTTCCATGGATTCCAAAGGATTTGCTCATCCCGAGGAATTCTGTCCCTGGTTTTCACAGGAAAGCTCCCCCAGTTCCCAACTTTTCCTCGGATTCTACTTCAAATTTATTCCATTTTCCATGTTTTCCACCCATTCTCCCTAAATTCTGAGGGATTATCCCAGAATTCCTTGGACTTTTAACTCGCCCTGAATATTTGGGGCACTTTAACAAATTCTCCCATTAATCCAAGCCAATAAAGCAGGAAAATCTGGAATATTCCATTAGAAAAATCAGGAACGTGGGAATTATCCCACAAATTTTCCATGAATGAAAATTTAGTAATAATATTTTTTAAATGGGAATAACATGCTCCAACTAATTTTAGGGAATTTTGGAGCCATCTCAGAGTTTTCTTCCTTATTTTTTACCTTCAAATCAGCTTTTCCTAACTTTTTTTTATCAGATTTTCCCATTTTTTTCCCTGGAATGCTGCAAAAATTCTGCTTTGAAGGGGCCAAACCAGAAATTGGAAATTCTTGTGGAATCCCAAGGGTGTTTTCCATGGAATTCCTGGATCACAGGGATTTGTTTCATCTCAAAGTTCCCCAGCTGGGAATGTTGAGGGTGGGAATTTGGGGAATTCCGGGATTTTTTCCATTCCCAGCTGTGCAGAGTTGGGAGCTGTTCCCAAGAAAAAGAAGGAATTCTTTGTGTGGGAAAACAAAGGCACATTCAAGGGATGAACAAACAATTCCCAGGGATTTTCCATGGGAATTCACCCCAGGAATGCAGGGCAGGAATGGGAGGATTCCTATGGAATTTGGGAGGGAATCCTGGGAAAAGAAAGGGAAAACTGCAATTTCCTGTGGGGAAAAAACAAGGGAAGATCCCACAAATTCCATTAAAAATTCCTGCTAAAAACCAATCCCAAAAATTCAAAATTCCCAGAAAAAAAGAAGAAAAAATCCCAGAGATTCCTGGTAAAGATAAATCCCATCAATTCAAAATTCCTGTTAAAATAGCCAAGAAAAAACCCTCAAATTCCTGCAAAAAACTCCAATCCCACAAATTCAAAATTCCTCTTAAAAATAAACAAGGAAAAATGCCACAAATTGAAAATTCCTGGTAAAAATTAACAAGGAAAAAACTCCACAAATTCCTGTTAAAAATTAACTATGAAAAATTCCATAAATTCAGAATTCCTGGTAAAAATGCACAGGACAAATTCCATTGAAAATTCCCCTTAAAAACCACATCCAAATAATTTCAAAATTTGTGGTAAAATAAACAAGGAAAACCCCAGGAATTCCATTAAAAATTCCTGGTAAAAACAAATCCCACCAATTCAAAATTCCTCTTAAAAATAAACGGGAAAAGTCCCACAAATTCCATTACAAATTCCTGTTAAAGCAAGGAAAAACCCTCAAATTCCTGCTAAAAACCAATCCCATAAATTCCAGATTCCTGATAAAAACAAACAAGGAAAAAATCCCAACAATTCCCATTAAAAACCAACCCCACAAATTCAAACTTCCCATAAAAACAAAGCAGGAAAAAAAAACCCTCAGGAATGAAAAATCACAGAAGGAAAGTTGTACTGTGGAAAAACAACCCTCCAGGTTTATTCCCAATATTACAATTCCCAATCTTTCTTTTAATTCCCAAACTCTTGGAACACAAAGAATGACAGGAGCAGATTTAAACGTGAATTTTGGCTTGGAACCGGGAATAAATTCCCTCAATAATGAAAGAGAACGGAATTTTCTGCACCTTCAAACAATCAAAATCCACATTTTTCTTTGGAACAAACAAAGGAAAAAGCAGCTCTGGATTCCCAGAAATTCCTTTGAAATCCCAGCTTGTCCCAGGAATTTTTTTTTTCCAGGAGAAAAGTCCTTTTCCAGCGGTTTTCAGCAGCACCAGGAGCAGAAATTCCATCAGAAGTTCCTGAAGATTCAGCCCAGGAGCCACCTCTGGACACACCTGGAAAGGAGAAGTTTAAAGAGAGTTCAAATCAAATTCTGCCTCATTCCCAAATCCCAAACATCTCAAAAAGTTTGGAATATTAATTCCAATCAAGGATTTCTCAGCCAACCCCAAACTTCCATCCTAAACCCCTTAAACATCCCAAAACCAGAACATTTCGCAGTTTTCTTTTGCTGAAATTGGAATTTTTACCTGGAGTTGGATCCAGCTTTTCCCATCCCATTCCCAACATAATTCCTGCTGGTTTTATCCATATTCCAGGAATTCTTCCATGCTCACAGCTGAGACTTTGTCTCCATCCTGTCCTGTAAAATATATGGATATATAATCAAGTTTCCCAAGGATTTTCAGCATTCCCTCGATGCTCTCCAACAGCTCTTTGGGATTATCCAGCCCAGTGTTTTCCAGGAAAAGCAGGAAGGAATAAACGGGGATTTTAGAAGGAATCAAAACACTTTTTACCTGAGTTCTGCTCCAGCTGATGGGAACAGTTTGGAAATCCCAAATCCTTGGTAAAGAGCAGCTCTGGGCTTGGCTCCTCATCCTGCAGCACCTGGAAAAGGATCCGGGAGCAGGGAATGGCTTGGGATGGGAAGGAGCTTCAAGTTCATCCCATTCCATGGGCTGGGATCATTCCCACTATCCCGGCTGCTCGAGCCCTCCTTGGACATCCCAGGGATGGAGCCCTGGGAATTCCAGCCCAGCCGGGAATTCCTTCCCAATATCCCACCCCAATCTCCTCTTTCCCAGTGGGAAACCATTCCCTGTGTCCTGTCCCTTGTCCCAGTCCCTCTCCAGCTCTCCTGGAGCTCCTTTAGGCCCTGGAAAAGGCTCTGAGGATTCCTGGATCCTTCCCTTCTCCAGCATTCCCAGCCTCATTCTGCTGTTCCTGGAGTATCCCATTTTCCTTCAAAATTCCTGGATTTGGCTTGGAAAGGACCTCAAACCCATCCAGTTCCAACCCCAACGCCTGCCCCGGTCCCAGGCTGCTCCAACCCGGCCTTGGGACATTCCAGGGATGGAGCAGCCCCAGCTCCTCTGGGAATTCCATCCCAGCCAGGAACTCCTTCCCAATATCCCACCTCATCTGTGCTCTCATCTAGCCTAAATCCATCCCCCTTATCCTGGCACTCCAAGGAAAAAAAATCCCATCTTTCCTGGGAACTGAAGGATTCCCGTCCTTGGCCCTGCTCCACCCGAGCACAGCCGGGTCCCGCTGTCCCTCAGGGGCCTTCCCGGGGGGATCCTCCTGCCCTTCCCGTCCCTGGAGCCCCAACCCTCCCGGCTCCCCTCCGGAGCCGCTCCCGGCCGGCCGAGGCCGCGGGGAGCCCTGTGAGTGCGGCCCGGCCGCTCCCCGTCCCCTCAGCGCCGTCCCGCCCCGGCCCGGCCATCCCGGGGGGACCCTCCCGGTACTCCGGGCACGGGCAGCGCCCCCCGTTCCCCTCCGGAGCCGCTCCCAGCCCGCAGAGGCGGCCCCGGCCGCTGGGAGCCCTGTGAGGGCGGCCCGGCCGCTCCCCCTGCCCTCGGCAGCGCCGCCGCCCCTCCTCGCCCGCTCGCTCGCTCCGCCCGCCGCTCCGCTCCGCCCGCCCCCCGCCGCCGGGGCCCGCGCCATTGCCCGCGCCATTCCCGTGCCTCGCTCCGCACCTTTCCCTCCCTCCTGGCTGCGCGCCCCTGGCCGGGCGGCTCCGGTTTGGCCGCCGTTCCCCACCCCGGCGCCTCCCCCAGGCTCGGGCGGGCGCAGGGCGCAGCGCGCACCGTGCCCGGCGCGGCGGAGCCGCGACCGCTCCGTCCCCATCAGGCGGCAGCGCGGAATGAGCCTGGGCTCGGCGCCGGGCTGTCCCCCTGCCCGGCACAGCCGCTCCCCCATTGGCTTCCGCCGCGCCTCGCGCTGCTGATTGGCTGAGGCGCGGCAGCGGCGCGCTCCGATTGGCCGATCGCGCCGTCAATCCCGGCGGAGCCCCCGGAGCGCCCGCCCCCGCGGTTATCAGGTTAGTGCGCGCCGCGGTGCTGCGCTCGGGCTTCCGAGCGGCGCTGGGCGAGCCCGAGTCCCTCCGCGCCCCGCGATCGGGGGGCTCTGCACGGGGTCACTGCGCCAGCCGAGCCGCGCACCCTCCGCGCCTCCCGCCAGCCACGGACATGGACATGAAGAAAAGGATCCACTTAGAGCTGCGGAACAGGACGCCCTCAGATGTAAGCAATGCAATGCCAAAAAAAAAAAAATTAATGCTAATAACGCTAATGATGAGAATAATAAAAAGGCATCCCACGGTAATTTTTTTTTTTTTTTTTTTTTTTTTGGCGGGGTGGAGCGTGCCAGGTGTTGGTGGGGCCGCTGCTGCCCTTGAGGTGCCTACCTGTGTGTGTGGGGGGCTGTGCCCTCCGCTTTGGGGGGCGCGGGGCGCTCCGGGGACGTTCGGGGGCTCCCCGGGGCTGCTCCTGCCCGTGCCGGGCTGCGATGCCTCGGAGAGGGGCTGGCCGTGCATTTAATAAAAAATAAGTTGCTCGCTGCTCTCTCTCTCGGCGTGTTTAGTTGGCAAATATTTGTGCAGGGTGCTGGGCTAGGGAGAGGCAGGCAGGGACTGCGAGTGAGTTGCGAATGGTTTAGTTTAAAGTGCGTCTTCATTTCTTTGCAGTGATCAGGCAAGAGAGACTGGGGAGCCATATTTGTAACTTTGTAGTCCTCATGAACGCGCCCTTTCTCTCTCTCTCTCTCTCCCTCTCTCCAGATGCTGAGAAGATAAAAGGAAAGAATTTTGAAACCGACGCTTAGCGTTGGTTGGGTTTGGTTTGGGCATTTTTTTTTTCCTGTTGTTGTTTTTTTTTTTTTTTTTTTTTTGCGGGCAATGGGGCATCGCCACCGGTAGCGCGAGCGTTGAATAATAATCCTAATAATTATAAGAATAATAAAAAATAATATTGGAAGAAATGAACGAACTCTCCACCCCTCCATCCCCACACACGCACAAAAAGGCTGGATGTGTGTGCGTGTTTTTCCTTCTTCCCCCTTTTCCCCCCCTTCCTTCCCCCAGGGCCGGACTTCAGGTTGTTGTTCCGCGTCTGGCGGAATAAACGGGGGACGGCGAAAAACTTTGGCAGGACAAAAAAAAACCAAAAAACAACCAACCAAAAAACAAAACCCCAACAAAACCCCAAAGCAAGCAAGAAAATAACGGGGGGAGGGGGGAGGAAAGAAGCGAAAAATAGGAAAGCCACCCCAAATAGAGTGGGCGGGAGGTGGCCAGGGACAGGCGGGGCGCGAACCCGCGCCGGGGAAGCCCCTTCCCCTCATCCCCCCCGCCCCGCCGGGCCCTCGGCGCTGCCCGGGGAGGCTTCAGCGAGCCCCGGCCCCGCCGCGTCCCCGGAGCCGCCGGGGGCTGCGGGAAGGGGAGAGCGGGGGGCGAACGTACCTCAGCGGGCAGCGCCCGGGGCAGCGCGGCGGGACGCGGCGGCCGAACCGAGCGCGGTGTGCTCCGGGGGGGGGGGGGGACAAAGGCGGGCGCGGGGCGGCGGAAGCTGCGCTTTAAAGTTTAAAAACTCCTGGGCGAGCAGGAGGAGGAAGAGGAGGAGGACGGCGAGAGGAGGGAGGAGGGGGACGACTCAACGGCAAACCCCGCGGTACAACCGCCATGGCCGGGGGGCTCCGTGAGGCGACCGCAGCGCAAGTAGGACGCGGCGCCATGTTCTGTGCTGCCCCCCCGCCTTCCCCTCACGGCCGCCGCCTCCTCCTCCTCCTCCTCCCGCCGCTGCCGCTGCCTCGGCCGCGGGCGGCCCCGCGGGGCCGTGAGGGAGCCCCGCTGGCGCCGGGGCTGAGGCGCTGCGGAGGCTGCGGCGGGGCCCTCCCGACATGACGGGCAGCGCTGCCATTTTGTCGCCGGCCGCGGGGCGGGAGGAGATTCGTGAGGGCCGCGTTGGGGGTAAAAAAAAAAAAAAAAAAAAGCTTTTTAAAAATTGGGTTTTCTTGACTGTTTGCGGCACCGGGAGGTCCGAACGGGGCCGGGGGAGCCCCGCGAGGAGCCCCGCGGTTCCCCCGGGTGAGGAGCGCGGAGCGGGGAATCCGCCTCCTTCCTGGGCAGGGCCCTGTGGGGAGGCAGCATTGGGCTTGGGAAGTGTTTTGCTCCTTTTCATCCTGTGTTTTTCTTATTTTTCTCTGGTTTTTTCATGAGTTTTCCCCTAATTTTTAAAGAGTTTTCTATTTTTGCTCATTTTTGCCCCCATTTCGCCTCACCACCCTTATCGCTGGAGGTTTCTTCCCCATTTTAAACGCTGTTTAAAACGAGCCTCCAAAGGGATAAACTCAATTTTCTCCTCTTTTCCATGCTTGCGTTTTGTGCTGTTTCCGCTCACTTTTGTCTAACGCCAAAAAAAAAGTTGGGAAAACTCGGAGCTGGAGGGAGTTCCTTTGCTCCTCAGGGCTGGGAATGGGCAGCAGGGAGCTGGAAAATCGGGATAATTTCACCTTTCACCGCTTGGTTTTCCTTGTCAATTTCAGTAAATTTCCTGGTAAATTCCACAAATTGGTGCCTTGATCCCCCCAAAGTGTTCTAAATCCCAGTTTTCCCGGGTTTTAGGCAGAGAGATGGAAATTCCATTTGGGAATGTTGTTGTGTTCTTAGCTGTGTGCACGTGTGTTTTAGGGAATGAAGTTTGTGGGATGGATTTTGTTCCTTTAAAATACTAAAGGAGAATCCTGCTAATTCCAGCCTCTGGAATTGGGGTTTGCCAGGAATATTGATGCCCAAGTCATTTATTCCTGGATTTTAGGAATTTTAGGTGGGCAAGATGAGTTTGGGACTTGTTTACCTTAATTTTGAGTGTTTGTCCTTAATATTTCCCAATTTCATGGGGAATAGCAAGAAATCCTGAGAAAATCTCCCTGAGTTTGGGAATCTCCTTGAATTCTGTGCTGCTTTTTAATTTAAATCCTGAAAATCAGAATTAAATCTTTGATGTGGATGGGGTTTTGTGCTTTTTCCTGAGCTTCTTTGAGATATTTTCCACCTGGATCTCCTATTTTTCCATGGAATTCTGGGGTTTTCCTTTGGATCATCCCAGAAAGTCACATCCTGATTAATAAAACATACTAAAAATATGCTCAGGTGGATTCTGTGGAGAAATTTCTTCCTCAGTTTCATTTTTATTGTTTAATTTTTTAAATTTTCCTCTTTTTTTACTATTAATTCAGTGTCAGGAAAAAAGTGGATTTTACTCCTGGAAAATTGGGAATTTTGGGGTGTTCAGGCAGTTTTTTTCCCCAGATATTCCCACTTTTTATCCCATTAAATTTATGGATCACAGCAAAATGTGATTTTATTTCTCTTATTAATTGATTCCCTGATGGAATCCCCATGGATTGGAGGGAAGGAGAGACTTTGGCTTTTTTTTCCTGGTTTTTCAAAAAAAAAAAAAAGGAAGATCAGAAGAGAATCTTCCTAAAATTCCTTTGGAATGCCATGGGAGGCTGAGGTGGGACATCAGCAGGAATTTTTTCATGGAAAAGGTGGATGGATAAAGGACAGCCCTTGTGGAATTCCCATCCCTGGAAGTGTCCAGGGAATTCCTGGATGTGACACTCAGAGCTCTGGGATCAGGCACAGCTTGGACTCAGTCCTGGATGCCTTTTCCAACCTCGGGGATCCCGGGATGCTGGGATTTGAGATTCTTGGTGGGGTTTTCCAGGGAAGTTGCAGCAGAGCAGGAATTCCAGTGGGAATTTTGGGAAAGCCAGGATGAGTTTGGAGTCCAGTTGGAGCTTCCTGGGATGGGAATTTGGGGTTCCCAGGAAAGGTTTAATCCAGAAAGGTTGGATTGATGGCTGCATTCCATTGATTCTTCCAAGTCTTTTCCAAGGATTGTCTTGATTCCAGGTTGGAATTCCAGCTGGATGAGCTGGTGTGAAAGAGGCGGGAATGGAGCGTGTTCCCAAGGATCCTGGCTTTCCTCGGGAATCCTGAATTCCTCGGATCCACCTGGGAACTGCTGAAGGGAACAGGATTTCTTGGCTAGGGGGAATTCCCATAAACTGGAGCTTGGAGAAATCCCAGAAAATTCCCGGGAAGCCCCGGCAGCCATGGTGCCGCTTCCATCCGTAGAGGTGCCAATGGAATTCTGCTCCCAATCCCAGTATCCATGTTAATTCCATCCAGTCCCTCCCCTGCCTATGCGGTGGGATTCTCCAGGCTGGATGATAACCGGGATTTCCATGGAATTGGGCTGCTGGATTTCCTGGGAATTGGGTCGCGTTCCATGGCTGTTTTCCAGCACTGTCTTTCCCTGCCCCGGGATTTTTGGGATTCTCTTCCCAGCACATTCCCAGCCATGAGATGCTCATGGATAACTAGCTGGAAATCAATTTATCCCATCTCAGATATTCCCAATGGGAATTTGATATTCCCAGAAAGGGTTTAATCTGGAGAAGTGGTGGGATTGGATTGGTGGCTGGATTCCATGGCTTAGCAGTGTTTTCCAAGGATTCTCTGATGCCAGGTTGGAATTCCTTTGGGATGAGCTGGTGGGAAAGAGGCAGGAATGGAGCATCTGGGATATTCCCAAAAAAGCCCTGGAGGGCTGTATCCATATCCCAAATCCCATGGGGTTTGGGGAAGGAATTCCATGCACTGTTTATCCCGGGGCAGGAAAAGGGTGGAAAACCTTGGGAATTCTCCCTTCCCTGTGGAATGGGATCTTGCTCCGGGTCAGCTCCTCATTCCTGAGCAGCAGCAGCAGCTGAGGATCCCCCTGGGATGGGAATCCCATGGAATGGGAATCCCCAGTGGCCACGGGCCATGGCACCTGCTGCCCTCCCTGCCCTGGGCAGCATTCCAAGGGCTCTGGAAAACCTGGAAGAGCTCCGGAGCGGTGGCCAAGCGGACACAGAGCAGCTGCTGGGAGATATTCTATGGAATCCTTCCCTGTTTCCCACCGAAGCAGGACCGCTCTGAGCTGCCGTGGAGTTGGATCATGGAGAGCCTGGAATTGCAGCTGGAATTTAGTTAATTAATTAATTATTTTAATTGAGTTCTTGAGCTTGGGTGTTTTGGAATGATCTTGGAGCAGGGATTGGCTCATCGGAGCCTTCGGAGCAGCTCCGGTAATCCTGGGGTTGAGTAGGAAGCTCATCCAGGCTTTTGTTGGTCTGGTCGCATTCCAGGTGGGGTTGGAATGGGAAATCTAGAGGATTTCTTGCCTCCGGTTGGAATTTTGGGGAAATCCCAAAATCCTTGGAAAAGTTCCTGCTAGAGATGCTGTGGAAAGTGATGGCCTCTCCCAAGGCTTGTTCTTCTTGAAATTCCGAGATTTATGGAGAAGAACGTGCCATGGAAGAGAGATGCCTGTGGAGTGTTGGGAAAAATCCCACAAATCCAGTTCTTCCTCCTTTCCTTGGGGAATCCTCCTGGATTTCCTTGGGGATTCTTAGGGCATGGAGCCATCCTGGAATTTTGTTTGGAATGGTGTTGTTTCCAGGGATTCAGGGAGTTAACGCTGACACGATGTTGCTCTTGGGAAAGGCTGGGAATGTGCTCTGCTCTTCCCAAACTGTCTCTGAACTCATCCAAGCTTTCCAAATGTGGCCTCTTGGATTCTCTATGGATTTCTTGGATTTGTGCCTTTGCCCAGTGCTGGAAACAGGGAAAGAGGGAATGTGGCATTTGTGCACCAAACTTCCTGAAAAGTGGGGAGGAAACAACCTTCTGTAAAAAATTCCATGAGGAGGTTGGAATAGGATGATCTTTGAAGCCCCTTCCAACCCCAAACATTCCAGATTTCTAAAACAATACAAATTAAAATGGAAAATAAAGGCAGTTGGGTCATCGGCCCTCATGCTAAGGGATTTTCCTTTGTATCCAAGACTATTCCCAGCTCTTCCTTGAATCTCCGCTCTACCCTGAGGGAATTGTTGTCTAATTCCCTGGTTCTCTGTGCAATTCCCTGGTTCCCATGCTGAGGGAGGAGGGAGGGATGGATATCCCACCTCCTGGATCTGGGCTGGAGCTGTGTGTCCCTCAGCTCTTCCCTCCACTCCCGCTCCCCTCAGCTCCCGAAATTCCTGTGAGGAATAACCAAATTCCTCTGAGGCCAAACCCATCTGGTGCTTCCCGGTGAGGCTCCCAAGCCCTCCTGGCTCCATGTCTGGGGGTGCTGGGATGAGATAACGGAGCAGGGACACAGATAAGGAGGATTCACCTCCATTGCATTTTTCCCGCCTTTTTTTTTTTTTTGGCGGGAACTCTGGGTGTGTGTTGAGAACGTGAAGGGAAAAAACTCTTTATCCCAAATGGATCTTCTGGAGAATCCTGATAATTAAACACCATTGAGGGATGAGATCCATGAATCGTCCACCTAAATTTCAACCCAATGAATAATTTGGGAACTTACTTTGAGAGTTTTGCGGCCTTTTTCCCTCACGTGAGGGGAAAAAGGTCATTATTTATCCCCAAATGGATCCTCTGGAGAATCTTGATAATTAAATGTCATTGAGGGAAAAGATCCACTTATTTTTGAGGGTTTTCTATCTAAATTTCACCCCAATGAGTGGTTTGGGAGTTTATTTTGGGAATTTTGGGGTTGTTTTTACCCTCAGTGTGTGGGATCAGGAGCGCTACCTCGATCTTGGCTTTCTTCTCAGCACAACCCCAAACCCCTGCATTTCTCTGCTGAAAACCTCCTGATTCTTGCGAATTCCCTGGAATTCCTTCTATTTTTCCTCGATTTCTTCCCTTTGCAGGTGAAAGAGCTCGTTCTGGACAACTGCAGGTCGATTGAAGGGAAAATCGAGGGCCTCACGGATGAGTTTGAGGAGCTGGAATCCTCAGCACAATCAACGTCGGCTTAACCTCAGTTGCAAACTTACCAAAGTTAAACAAACTTAAGAAGGTAAATCCCACCCCCGAGCCAAATCCCTCCTTTTCCCTTTCTCCGTGTTTGGAAAAGTGGCTGGAAATGGGATCAAATGGGATTTTTGAGGATGTTTTTGGGCCTTTGCAGCTCGAGCTGAGCGACAACAGAATCTCAGGAGGCCTGGAAGTGTTGGCAGAGAAGTGTCCGAACCTCACGCACCTAAACCTAAGCGGCAACAAAATTAAAGATCTCGGGACAATAGAACCTCTGGTGAGTCGGGATTGCTCCTGGGACTGGGATTCATCCCGTTCCAAACCCTTGGAATTCCTTCATGAATCCCACATTGCTCCAAGCCTGGCCTTGGGCGCTTCCAGGGAATGTCACTCCTGGAGTGTGTGCCAGGGTCTTTCCCCCATCATTCCTTCCCAAAATCCCAGTTATTCCTGCCCCCTGCATCCCAAGTCCTGGAGAGTTGGTTTTGCTCCAAGGAATGGGACTCATCCCGTTCCAAACCCTTGGAATTCCTTCATGAATCCCAGGTTGCCCCAAGCCCGGCCTTGACGGGCCTTCCAGAGAATGTCGCTCCCTGAATCTGTGCCAGATCCTCCCCATGTTTCCTTCCCAAAATCCCAGCGAATCCCGGGATCCAGGCCAGATTCCAAGTCCCTGTCCCTGTTCCGGTGAGCCGCTGCTTCCTCTAGTGGCTGCGGGCTGGCTCCCCATTCCCGGCGGGAATCGCCGCAGCTTCCCAGGATTCCGCAGGCTCTGGATCCATCTCCAGGCACTACAATTCCCATGAAAATCCTTCCAGGAGCAGCTCCTTCCTGGATCTCCTTTCCTGCAGCCCAGGGAAAAGGCAGAGCTGCTAAACTCATGGAGAAGCTTGTAGGTGCTCCCAGCTCTCCCAGTTTTCCCATTTCCAGGCCTTTTCCCCGAGTGTTTTCCACATACAGGGAAGGCAGATATTCCCTTGGAGTTGATATTTCTAATCTATGGATAAGCCTTGACACAAATACTCAATTCCTTTGGGTTTTATTTTTAGGGTTTTCAAGTTCTGTGAGCAGCGCAGGTTTCCCAAAAAAGAATTCCACAAAACCCCCAGGAATTAAATTCCTATTCCATTTCTATGTGTTTTTTTCATTTTCCATAATCTAAAGAAAAATAATTGCATTTTTCAAACCTCTCTTATCAAAGTTGTTGTGTCCAAGCGCTCCATTCTTGCTTCCATCTGCAAGAATTCATTTGGGATAATTCCCTGGACATCAGCTATTCTTGGATCTGGCTCCTTTGGGATAATTCCCTGCATTCAGTTATTCCTTTGGATTTGGGAGCTGCAGGACTCAGGAGAGCCTTTCCCATCCCAAATCCCAAATGAAATCGGCATTTTCCAAGTGTTTTTCCTGGATTAGGGGTGGAAATTCAGATAAAAGGAAAGAATTTTGAAACCGACGCTTAGCGTTGGTTGGGTTTGGTTTGGGCATTTTTTTTCCTGTTGTTTTTTTTTTTTTTTTTTTTGCGGGCAATGGGGCATCGCCACCGGTAGCGCGAGCGTTGAATAATAATCCTAATAATTATAAGAATAATAAAAAATAATATTGGAAGAAATGAACGAACTCTCCACCCCTCCATCCCCACACACGCACAAAAAGGCTGGATGTGTGTGCGTGTTTTTCCTTCTTCCCCCTTTTCCCCCCCTTCCTTCCCCCGGGGCCGGACTTCAGGTTGTTGTTCCGCGTCTGGCGGAATAAACGGGGGACGGCGAAAAACTTTGGCAGGACAAAAAAAACCCCAAAAAACAACCAACCAAAAAACAAAACCCCAACAAAACCCCAAAACAAGCAAGAAAATAACGGGGGGAGGGGGGAGGAAAGAAGCGAAAAATAGGAAAGCCACCCCAATAGAGTGGGCGGGAGGTGGCCAGGGACAGGCGGGGCGCGAACCCGCGGCGGGGAAGCCCCTTCCCCTCATCCCCCCCGCCCCGCCGGGCCCTCGGCGCTGCCCGGGGAGGCTTCAGCGAGCCCCGGCCCCGCCGCGTCCCCGGAGCCGCCGGGGGCTGCGGGAAGGGGAGAGCGGGGGGCGAACGTACCTCAGCGGGCAGCGCCCGGGGCAGCGCGGCGGGACGCGGCGGCCGAACCGAGCGCGGTGTGCTCCGGGGAGGGGGGGGACAAAGGCGGGCGCGGGGCGGCGGAAGCTGCGCTTTAAAGTTTAAAAACTCCTGGGCGAGCAGGAGGAGGAAGAGGAGGAGGACGGCGAGAGGAGGGAGGAGGGGGACGACTCAACGGCAAACCCCGCGGTACAACCGCCATGGCCGGGGGGCTCCGTGAGGCGACCGCAGCGCAAGTAGGACGCGGCGCCATGTTTCTGTGCTGCCCCCTGCCTTCCCTCACGGCCGCCGCCTCCTCCTCCTCCTCCTGCCGCTGCCGCTGCCTCGGCTGCGGGCGGCCCCGGGGGCCGTGAGGGAGCCCGCTGGCGCCGGGGCTGAGGCGCTGCGGAGGCTGCGGCAGGGCCCTCCCGACATGACGGGCAGCGCTGCCATTTTGTCGCCGGCCGCGGGCGGGAGGAGATTCGTGAGGGCCGCGTTGGGGTAAAAAAAAAAAAAAAAAAGCTTTTTAAAAATTGGGTTTTCTTGACTGTTTGCGGCACCGGGAGGTCCGAACGGGGCCGGGGGAGCCCCGCGAGGAGCCCCGCGGTTCCCCCGGGTGAGGAGCGCGGAGCGGGGAATCCGCCTCCTTCCTGGGCAGGGCCCTGTGGGGAGGCAGCATTGGGCTTGGGAAGTGTTTTGCTCCTTTTCATCCTGTGTTTTTCTTATTTTTCTCTGGTTTTTTCATGAGTTTTCCCCTAATTTTTAAAGAGTTTTCTATTTTTGCTCATTTTTTGCCCCCATTTCGCCTCACCACCCTTATCGCTGGAGGTTTCTTCCCCATTTTAAACGCTGTTTAAAACGAGCGTCCAAAGGGATAAACTCAATTTTCTCCTCTTTTCCATGCTTGCGTTTTGTGCTGTTTCCGCTCACTTTTGTCTAACGCCAAAAAAAAAGTTGGGAAAACTCGGAGCTGGAGGGAGTTCCTTTGCTCCTCAGGGCTGGGAATGGGCAGCAGGGAGCTGGAAAATCGGGATAATTTCACCTTTCACCGCTTGGTTTTCCTTGTAAATGTCAGTAAATTTCCTGGTAAATTCCACAAATTGGTGCCTTGATCCCCCCAAAGTGTTCTAAATCCCAGTTTTCCCGGGTTTTAGGCAGAGAGATGGAAATTCCATTTGGGAATGTTGTTGTGTTCTTAGCTGTGTGCACGTGTGTTTTAGGGAATGAAGTTTGTGGGATGGATTTTGTTCCTTTAAAATATTAAAGGAAAATCCTGCTAATGCCAGCCTCTGGAATTGGGATTTGCCAGGAATATTGATGCCCAAGTAATTTATTCCTGGATTTTAGGAAGTTTTAGGTGGGCAAGATGAGTTTGGGACTCGTTTACCTTAATTTTGAGTGTTTGTCCTTAATATTTCCCAATTTTATGGGGAATAGCAAGAAATCCTGGGAAAATCTTCCTGAGTTTGGGAATCTCCTTGAATTCTGTGCTGCTTTTTTATTTAAATCCTGAAAATCAGAATTAAATCTTTGGATGTAGATGGGGTTTTGTGCTTTTTCCTGAGCTTCTTTGAGATATTTTCCACCTGGATCTCCTATTTTTCCATGGAATTCTGGGCTTTTCCTTTGGATAATCCCAGAAAGTCACATCCTGATTAATAAAACATACTAAAAATATGCTCAGGTGGATTCTGTGGAGAAATTCCTTCCTCAGTCTCATTTTTATTGTTTAATATTTTAAATTTTCCTATTTTTTTAGTATTAATTCAGTGTCAGGAAAAAAGTGGATTTTACTCCTGGAAAATTGGGAATTTTGGGGTGTTCAGGCAGTTTTTTTCCCCAGATATTCCCACTTTTTATCCCATTAAATTTATGGATCACAGCAAAAATGTGATTTTATTTCTCTTATTAATTGATTCCCTGATGGAATCCCCATGGATTGGAGGGAAGGAGAGACTTTGGCTTTTTTCCTGGTTTTTCCTGGAAAAAAAGGAAGATCAGAAAAGAATCTTCCTAAAATTCCTTCCGAATGCCATGGGAGGCTGAGGTGGGACATCAGCAGGAATTTTTTCATGGAAAAGGTGGATGGATAAAGGACAGCCCTTGTGGAATTCCCATCCCTGGAAGTGTCCAAGGAATTCCTGGATGTGACACTCAGAGCTCTGGGATCAGGCACAGCTTGGACTCAGTCCTGGATGCCTTTTCCAACCTCGGGGATCCCGGGATGCTGGGATTTGAGATTCTTGGTGGGGTTTTCCAAGGAAGTTGCAGCAGAGCAGGAATTCCAGTGGGAATTTTGGGAAAGCCAGGATGAGTTTGGAGTCCAGTTGGAACTTCCTGGGATGGGAATTTGGGGTTCCCAGGAAAGGTTTAATCCAGAAAGCTTGGATTGATGGCTGCATTCCATTGATTCTTCCAAGTCTTTTCCAAGGATTGTCTTGATTCCAGGTTGGAATTCCAGCTGGATGAGCTGGTGTGAAAGAGGCGGGAATGGAGCGTGTTCCCAAGGATCCTGGCTTTCCTCAGGAATCCTGAATTCCTCGGATCCACCTGGGAACTGCTGAAGGGAACAGGATTTCTTGGCTAGGGGGAATTCCCATAAACTGGAGCTTGGAGAAATCCCAGAAAATTCCCGGGAAGCCCCGGCAGCCGTGGTGCTGCTTCCATCCGTAGAGGTGCCAATGGAATTCTGCTCCCAATCCCAGTATCCATGTTAATTCCATCCAGTCCCTCCCCTGCCTATGCGGTGGGATTCTCCAGGCTGGATGATTCCCAGGATTTCCATGGAATTGGGCTGCTGGATTTCCTGGGAATTGGGTCGCGTTCCATGGCTGTTTTCCAGCACTGTCTTTCCCTGCCCCGGGATTTTTGGGATTCTCTTCCCAGCACATTCCCAGCCATGAGTTGCTCATGGATAACTAGCTGGAAATAAATTTATTCCATCTCAGATATTCCCAATGGGAATTTGATATTCCCAGGAAAGGTTTAATCTGGAGAAGTGGTGGGATTGGATTGGTGGCTGGATTCCATGGTTTAGCGGTGTTTTCCAAGGATTCTCTGATGCCAGGTTGGAATTCCTTTGGGATGAGCTGGTGGGAAAGAGGCAGGAATGGAGCATTCCCAAGGATCCTGACTTTCCTCAGGAATCAGTTTATCCCATCTGGGGTATTCCCAAAAAAGCCCTGGAGGGCTGTATCCATATCCCAAATCCCATGGGGTTTGGGGAAGGAATTCCATCCACTGTTTATCCTGGGGCAGGAAAAGGGTGGAAAACCTTGGGAATTCTCCCTTCCCTGTGGAATGGGATCTTGCCCCAGGTCAGCTCCTCATTCCTGAGCAGCAGCAGCAGCTGAGGATCCCCCTGGGATGGGAATCCCATGGAATGGGAATCCCCAGTGGCCACGGGCCATGGCACCTGCTGCCCTCCCTGCCCTGGGCAGAATTCCAAGGGCTCTGGAAAACCTGGAAGAGCTCCGGAGCGGTGGCCAAGCGGACACAGAGCAGCTGCTGGGAGATATTCTATGGAATCCTTCCCTGTTTCCCACCGGGAACGGGACCGCTCTGAGCTGCCGTGGAGTTGGATCATGGAGAGCCTGGAATTGCAGCTGGAATTTAGTTAATTAATTAATTATTTTAATTGAGTTCTTGAGCTTGGGTGTTTTGGAATGATCTTGGAGCAGGGATTGGCTCATCGGAGCCTTCGGAGCAGCTCCAGTAATCCTGGGGTTGAGTAGGAAGCTCATCCAGGCTTTTGTTGGTCTGGTCGCATTCCAGGTGGGATTGGAATGGGAAATCTAGAGAATTTCTTGCCTCCGGTTGGAATTTTGGGGAAATCCCAAAATCCTTGGAAAAGTTCCTGCTAGAGGTGCTGTGGAAAGTGATGGCCTCTCCCAAGGCTTGTTCTTCTTGAAATTCCGAGATTTTATGGAGAAGAATGTGCCATGGAAGAGAGATGCCTGTGGAGTGTTGGGAAAAATCCCACAAATCCAGTTCTTCCTCCTTTTCTTGGGGAATCCTCCTGGATTTCCTTGGGGATTCTTAGGGCATGAAGCCATCCTGGAATTTTGTTTGGAATGGTGTTGTTTCCAGGGATTCAGGGAGTTAACGCTGACACGATGTTGCTCTTGGGAAAGGCTGGGAATGTGCTCTGCTCTTCCCAAACTGTCTCTGAACTCATCCAAGCTTTCCAAACGCGGCCTCTTGGATTCTCTATGGATTTCTTGGATTTGTGCCTTTGCCCAGTGCTGGAAACAGGGAAAGAGGGAATGTGGCATTTGTGCACCAAACTTCCTGAAAAGTGGGGAGGAAACAACCTTCTGTAAAAAATTCCATGAGGAGGTTGGAATAGGATGATCTTTGAAGCCCCTTCCAACCCCAAACATTCCAGATTTCTAAAACAATACAAATTAAAATGGAAAATAAAGGCAGTTGGGTCATCGGCCCTCATGCTAAGGGATTTTCCTTTGTATCCAAGACTATTCCCAGCTCTTCCTTGAATCTCCGCTCTACCCCTGAGGGAATTGTTGTCTAATTCCCTGGTTCTCTGTGCAATTCCCTGGTTCCCATGCTGAAGGAGGAGGGAGGGATGGATATCCCACCTCCTGGATCTGGGCTGGAGCTGTGTGTCCCTCAGCTCTTCCCTCCACTCCCGCTCCCCTCAGCTCCCGAAATTCCTGTGAGGAATAACCAAATTCCTCTGAGGCCAAACCCATCTGGCGCTTCCCGGTGAGGCTCCCAAGCCCTCCTGGCTCCATGTCTGGGGGTGCTGGGATGAGATAACGGAGCGGGGACACAGATAAGGAGGATTCACCTCCATTGCATTTTTCCCGCCTTTTTTTTTTTTTTGGCGGGAACTCTGGGTGTGTGTTGAGAACGTGAGGGGAAAAATCTCTTTATCCCAAATGGATCTTCTGGAGAATCCTGATAATTAAACACCATTGAGGGATGAGATCCATGAATCGTCCACCTAAATTTCAACCCAATGAATAATTTGGGAACTTACTTTGAGAGTTTTATGCCTTTTTCCCTCACGTGAGGGGAAAAAGGTCATTATTTATCCCCAAATGGATCCTCTGGAGAATCTTGATAATTAAATGTCATTGAGGGAAAAGATCCACTTATTTTTGAGGGTTTTCTATCTAAATTTCACCCCAATGAGTGGTTTGGGAGTTTATTTTGGGAATTTTGGGGTTGTTTTTACCCTCAGTGTGTGGGATCAGGAGCGCTACCTCGATCTTGGCTTTCTTCTCAGCACAACCCCAAACCCCTGCATTTCTCTGCTGAAAACCTCCTGATTCTTGCGAATTCCCTGGAATTCCTTCTATTTTTCCTCGATTTCTTCCCTTTGCAGGTGAAAGAGCTCGTTCTGGACAACTGCAGGTCGTACGAAGGGAAAATCGAGGGCCTCACGGATGAGTTTGAGGAGCTGGAATTCCTCAGCACAATCAACGTCGGCTTAACCTCAGTTGCAAACTTACCAAAGTTAAACAAACTTAAGAAGGTAAATCTCACCCCCCCCCCGAGCCAAATCCCTCCTTTTCCCTTTCTCCGTGTTTGGAAAAGTGGCTGGAAATGGGATCAAATGGGATTTTTGAGGATGTTTTTGGGCCTTTGCAGCTCGAGCTGAGCGACAACAGAATCTCAGGAGGCCTGGAAGTGTTGGCAGAGAAGTGTCCGAACCTCACGCACCTAAACCTAAGCGGCAACAAAATTAAAGATCTCGGGACAATAGAACCTCTGGTGAGTCGGGATTGCTCCTGGGACTGGGATTCATCCCGTTCCAAACCCTTGGAATTCCTTCATGAATCCCAGATTGCTCCAAGCCTGGCCTTGGGCGCTTCCAGGGAATGTCACTCCTGGAGTGTGTGCCAGGGTCTTTCCCCCATCATTCCTTCCCAAAATCCCAGTTATTCCTGCCCCCTGCATCCCAAGTCCTGGAGAGTTGGTTTTGCTCCAAGGAATGGGACTCATCCCGTTCCAAACCCTTGGAATTCCTTCATGAAGCCCAGGTTGCCCCAAGCCCGGCCTTGGACGCTTCCGGAGAATGTCGCTCCTGGAATCTGTGCCAAATCCTCCCCCATGTTTCCTTCCCAAAATCCCAGCGAATCCCGGGATCCAGGCCGCATTCCAAGTCCCTGTCCCTGTTCCCGGTGAGCCGCTGCTTCCCTCTAGTGGCTGCCGGGCCGGGCTCCCCCATTCCCGGCGGGAATCGCCGCAGCTTCCCAGGATTCCGCAGGCTCTGGATCCATCTCCAGGCACTACAATTCCCATGAAAATCCTTCCAGGAGCAGCTCCTTCCTGGATCTCCTTTCCTGCAGCCCAGGGAAAAGGCAGAGCTGCTAAACTCATGGAGAAGCTTGTAGGTGCTCCCAGCTCTCCCAGTTTTCCCATTTCCAGGCCTTTTCCCCGAGTGTTTTCCACATAAAGGGAAGGCAGATATTCCCTTGGAGTTGATATTTCTAATCTATGGATAAGCCTTAACACAAATACTCAATTCCTTTGGATTTTTTTTTAGGGTTTTCAAGTTCTGTGAGCAGCGCAGACTTCCCAAAAAAGAATTCCACAAAACCCCCAGGAATTAAATTCCTATTCCATTTCTATGTGTTTTTTTCATTTTCCATAATCTAAAGAAAAATAATTGCATTTTTCAAACCCCTCTTATCAAAGTTGTTGTGTCCAAGTGCTCCATTCCTGCTTCCATCTGCAGGAATTCATTTGGGATAATTCCCTGGACATCAGCTATTCTTGGATCTGGCTCCTTTGGGATAATTCCCTGCATTCAGTTATTCCTTTGGATTTGGGAGCTGCAGGACTCCAGGGAGAGCCTTTCCCATCCCAAATCCCAAATGAAATCGGCATTTTCCAAGTGTTTTTTCCTGGATTAGGGGTGGAAATTCCAGAAGGAGCTGATTGGGAAAGGGGAGAAGAGTTGGTTTATTCCAAGGTTTGGCAATTTGGGAATGGGGGTATTTTTTTATCAAGATTCCCATTTTTTTCCCATGCCTGCCATCTCCAGGGAGCCCAAAACACCCCCGGGAATCCCTTGAGCCCATTCCCCGTGGCATCCTTACCTTTGGAGGGAATCCCCCTGCCAGCAAACCTTCCAAATTGCTTTGTTTTCCCAGAAAAAGTTGGAAAACCTGAAGAGCTTAGACCTGTTCAACTGTGAGGTGACCAACTTGAACGACTACAGAGAAAACGTGTTCAAGCTGCTGCCGCAGCTGACGTACCTGGACGGCTACGACCAGGACGACAAGGAGGCGCCCGACTCCGACGCCGAGGGATACGTGGAGGGGCTGGATGACGAGGAGGAGGATGAGGATGGTACGGGAACGGGGATGGGGGATGAAGGGAGGGATAAGACTTTGGTGTCCTGAGGGAATCAGGGAAGGGACCTGAGGGAATGAGAGAATTGAGAGGAAGGAGCGAGGGAATGAGGGAAAGGGATGAGGGAGGGGTAGGGAATGAGGAGGAGTGAGGGGAGGGAGTTGAAGGGAAGGGATGAGGGAACTGAAGGGAGGAATGAGGGAAAAGACCTCGGTGTCCTGAGGGAATCAGGGAAGGGACTTGAGGGAAAGGAGTTGAGGGAATGAGGGGATGGAGTTCAGGGAATTGAGGGGAAGGAGTTGAGGAAACTGAGAGGAGGGAATGAGGAAAGGAATGAGGGAGGGATGAGGGAATTGAGGGGAGGGATGAGGGAAAGGACCTTTGGTGTCTTGTGGGAATCAGGGAAGGGACCTGAGGGAAAGAGGGGAAGGAGCTGAGGGAATTGAGGGAAGGGATGAGGGAAAGGACCTTGGTGTCTTGTGGGAATCAGGGAAGGGACCTGAGGGAATGAGGGGAAGGGATGAGGGAAAGTACTTCTGTGTCCTGAAGGAATGAGGGGAAAGATCTCCGTGTCCCAAAGGAATGAGGAAAAGGACCTCAGTGTCCTGAGGGAATTGGGGGAAGGAGTGAGGGAAATGAAATTGAGGGAATTAGGGAAAGGACCTTATTGTCCTAAAGGAATGGTGGGAGAAGGATCTCTGTGTCCTGAGGGAATGAGGGAAGCACCTGAAGCAATGAGGGAATGAGAGGGAAGGACCTTGGTGACCCAAAAAAATGGTGGGAGAAGGAGCTGGGTGTCCTGAGGGAAGGGTGGGAAGGAGCTGGGCCTGGCCTGAAGGAGCAACTTCCTCAGTTTTATCCCTAGTGAAAGACCGGGACGACAAGGAAGCGCCGGATTCCGACGCCGAGGGATACGTGGAAGGGCTGGATGACGAGGAGGAGGATGAGGATGGTACGTGGGATGCGCTCCGTGGGATTCCTGCACCCCAAAGGAGTGAGGGGAGGAGGTGGCAGGGCCTGGAAAATCCCATCCCTCCGTCTGGGAATGGAGGGGTGGGATTGGGAAGGGTCTGATGGAATTACGGGAACAGGCATGAGCATGGAGAAGAAGGAATGTCCTGGAACTGTGGAAATCCTCATGGAAGAAAAGGGTTTCTAGTGGCATGGAAAAAATAGGGAGCTACTCCATGTGGGAAGTGCATGGAAAACACTGAGGAGCTCCAGCGGATCTGTGCCTGAGGAAGGAACAGCCTGGAATTCCAGGGAATCCCAGTGCTACAGGCACCACCTTTCCCTGGCTGCCCCTGGAGCCATCCCAGGATGAGGATCCGGCTGATCCCAGGGAATTTGCTGGATTCTCCCATCCCAGCAGTGCAGCAGAAAAGCTGGATGTGCACTTTTCCCGGGAATGCTGAGTGGGAACTCTGGGAAGGTTCCCAAAAGCTCCCAAACACATGGAAAACACTCCAGGGGCTCAGCTCCTCCCAGTTTTCTGCTGGGAATATTGGGAATCGGCTAAAAGGCTGGAATTTTGTGTCCATGGGAAGGCTCCTCATGGATGATGGGAAAGTTCTGCTCCATCCATTCCTGGAAAAGCTGCGATTCCCCAGCTCCCAAATCCTTGGGAATAGTGAGAAGTGGAGCAGCTGGGGCAACTCCAGCCCTGCATTCCCCGACAATCCTTTCCTACCCCTAAGGAATTCTCTGCTCAGATTCCCCGATTTTGGGTGGAATTATTACAAAAACCTCACATTTTTTCCCCGGATTTTGTTTTTCCAGAGGAGGAATACGACGACGACGCTCAGGTAGTGGAGGATGAAGAGGATGAGGAGGAGGAGGAGGAAGGGGAGGAGGAGGATGTGAGCGGAGAGGAGGAGGTGAGCCTTGGAATTCCACCTCGGGAATCCGCGGGATCCGGCTGGGAAGGGCTGGGCAGGAAATCCGGGATTTGAGGAATTTTAGGATCCACTTTGTGTGGAGCGGATGAAGGAGGGGGGGGAATGGGATTGAGGGGTGGGAAAATGGGATTGGAGGGGAAAATGGGATAGGAGGAAAAATAGGGTTTAATAAGGGGGGGAAATGGGCTTGGAGGAAGGAAATGGGATTTTGGGAGGGAAAATGGAATTGAGGGAGGAAAAAAAGGGCAAGGGGAAAGTGGGATGGGAGGAAGGAAAATGGGATTGGATGGGAGAAAGTGGGATGGGAAAGGGGAAAACAGAATTCCAGGAATTTGTTTTCCCTCTCCTCCAGCCCTGAATCCTCTCCTGCCCCTCTGGAATGTTCCTGAGCCTCCTCAGTTCTGCTCGGAGCCTCTGGATCAATCCAGCTTTTCCCATTCCCATAAATCCCACTGCAGTTGTCCTAAACTTGGGAATGGCACATTCCCACCTTCCCAGCTCCAGCTCAGGCATTGATTCCCTGGGAGTTCAGTGCCAGCTCCCGCTATTCCATAAAAAACGGGAATACTGGGAAGTGGCTCCTTGTTGAGGACATTCCAAGGACTTTCCTTCCTTGGAAGATGGGATATTGGGAAAGCTCCTGGGCTGATCCCAAGGTTTACATCCCGGTTTTTCCCGGAATTCCAGGAGGATGAGGAAGGCTACAACGATGGCGAGGTGGACGATGAGGAGGACGAGGAGGAGCCTGGTACGGAACCAATCCCACTTTTCCTAAGGAAAAACCACCTCAGTTCCATGGAAAATGGAATTCCTGGAAAAGCAGGAATGTGGCTCCTGGAATAATGGGAATTCTTTCTTTTTTCCAGAGGAAGAGCGGGGCCAGAAGAGGAAACGAGAGCCTGAGGATGACGGGGATGAGGACGACTGAGCAGCTTTTCCCTGGAAAAAATTCCCTCTTGTGATTTGACTGTTTTTATCCCGGAATTCCCCCTTTTCCCACTCCCGACCCTTTGGATTTCCTTTTCTTTTCCTGGTTTTTTTTTTTTTTTTTTTGGTTTTTTTTTTCCGGATTGTAACGTTGCTGTGGGAACCGAGCGGGAGCAGCGAGGGTGGGAAGGGAATAAAATCCTATTTTTACTGCCGCTCCTCCTCCGATTCTTTGGGAATTTTTTCCTTGGATCCTTTTCCTTGAATCCCTGGAACTGCGAGAGTTGAGTAGGAACCGAGTTGGGAATTCTCGGAGCGGAGCTTGGACATCTCGGAAGCAAAGCAAGGAGAGAATCGACTTGAAATCCATGGATGAGCCGGGGTTTTCCCACCTCTGCCATTCCCAAATCCACGTTTTTTGGGAATGGCAGCCAGGCCTCCTCCCTGGGGTGGCAATGGTGCCTTGCTCCATGGTGGTTTATTTGGGAATGCTGCCATTTCCAGCCCCTTTTCCCAACTTTGGGAATTCCCTCTTTGTAAATAGTGATCAAACATTGATTTTTTGGGAATGTTGGATTTTTTGGGATGGGTTCAGAGCTGGTGACTTTGCGATCCCTGTGTGTTGTGTGTTCCCAGTTTTCCTTTAATTTGGGTGGGAATTTTAGGTTTTTTAGAATTTTTTTTTTTTGGGGGTTTTTAGGGGAATTTTTGGGGATTTTCATGGCTCCAGTGCAGCCAAATCCCTGGAAATGGCAGGCATGAAAAAAAAGGGGGATTTCTACAAAAAATATCCCAAATTCCTAAATTTCCCGACCTTGGAATAAACCAACTCCTCCCCCATTTCCCAATCAGCTCCTTCTGGAATTTCCCCCCCAATCCAGGAAAAAACACTTGGAAAATCCCAATTTTTTCACCCAGAAAGCCAGGAATTCCAGGAGAACAGCCTGAAATTCCATGGCAATTCCTGAAAATTGTATTTTCTTACCTTGTGGGAGGCAAGAAACAAGGAAAATCCTTGGGGAATGTACAGATCCTGCGGGGAAAATCCCTTTGGAAGTGACTTGGGTTTCCTAGGAAAGCTTCCGTGTGTAGAAATCCAGCGGCTCCAGGTTTTTTTGGGAATTTGGGGGCCCGGCAGAGCCACCTTTGGAGTTTTTGTCTGTTTGGCTTTGAGGAATTTCAATAAAGCTTTTGATACAAATCCCCTGCCTCTGGAATTCTTTCTGGGAGAACAAGGAATGGCAGCCCTGGAAAAGTGGGGGTTCCCAGCTCTTTTTTAGCACCCTAAAAGGAAGGAATTGCAGCTCTAGAAAAGTGGGAATTCATGGTGGTTTTAGCACCTTTGGCTCCCTAAAATCCTTTGGATGAAGCCCGTGGAGATGCTGGGGTTGAGTGAAGCTCCTGGAATGTTTTCCCTTGGGAATGGGGGGTGCTGGGGGCTTATCCCAGGAAAACTGGAGCCTTTCTCCTGGAAAATCCTCTACCGGTTTTGCCAGGCTGGGAAGGAGGAGCTCCTGGATCCCAGGTAAGAGGCAGCGCTCCGTGTTTTCCTCCCTCTGGAATGAGTTGGATCCTGGAAATGTTGGGATGAGCTGGGAATGCTGGAATGAGGATCCATGCTGGATTCCGGGATCCATCTTTGGCTTCTCCCCCCTCCCTGGTCTGGGGGAGCGCATCCAAGAATTTTCCTTGGGATCCCCCGAGCCCCGGGATGGAGAAGGAAAGGCGGGAACACGGTTCTGGTATTCTGAAAAGATTTTATTCCATCACTATCCCGTGGGAGCATAAATAATCAGGAATGACAGCACATGGAACGCAGCAGGGAACGCAGGACACGGCCGGGACAGACCCGCGCTGGGAACACCGGGAACTTCAGCAGCTCGGATCGAGTGGGAATTGGGATCTCCAGGAAAAACCAATGGGATTTGGTGTCATTCCCTGTGCTCCAGGCAAATCCCATCAATCCTGGGATTGTCCAAAGTGCTGAGCCTGGCAAGCTCCAGGTGCATCCCTTGGGATCCATCTGCAGGATCCATTCCTTGGGCTCCATCCATGGGCCAGCACCCCCAGGAATATCCCAGGATCCCACCACGGGAAGGATCCCAAATTTCCACCATGGGAATGATCCCAGTTCCCCACCATGGAATGATCCCAGATTCCCACCATGGGAAAGGATCCTGGGACAGATCCCAGGCTCCAGCTGCAGGAAGTATCCGTAGTTCCCACTACTGGAAGGATCCCGAGTTACAACCATGGGAAGGATCCCATCCTGTTCCCATGGGAATGATCCCAGTTTCCCACCACAGCAAGGATCCCAGGATCCCACTGTGGGAAGAGTCCCGGACACCCAGCATGGGAAAGGATCATGAGAAGGATCCCATGTGGAAATTTCCCACTGTGGAAATGATCCCAGTTTCCCACCACAGCAAGGATCCTGTCCTGCTCCCATGGGAATGATCCCAGTTTCCCAGCATGGGAAGGATCCTGGATTCCCACATGGAAACTCCCTTTGTCGATCAAGCCCTTCCCACTTCCCGCCCCTTTTCCAGTTCCGCTCCCACTGTCACATTTTTGCATAGGAAAAAAAAATTAATAGCAAGGAAGCGTCGCGCTTTCCCGGGAATCTGCCCCGGGCTGGCTCATCCCAACGGACAGGACATGGCTCCGACTTACTGGGAGCCTCCAGGCTTTCCCAGGAATCAGGTTAGAGCGGGATTAGTGCCGGACAAGACACGCAGGACGTGATTCCAGGCTCTCGGCAGCCGCGGACTCCGGAATTGTGTTCTGGGTGAGTGGATCCAAGGAATTCAGGAGTAGAAACAAAGGAATTTCTTTAGAAAACATCCCTGGAGTCAATTGTTCTTGGGGCTGTTCCGGAAGTTCTTTATTTCCAGCTGCAGCTGCCGGATCCGAATGTCCTTCTGCGAGAGCTCGTCCTTCAGCCGCCGGATCTCATCCTGCTGCCGGAAGAACACCCGGAGCAGCTGGAAAACAAGGATGGAGATGAAGGGATGGAGTGGTGGGATCACATCAGCTCATCCCAGGATTTTGCCAGATCCATGCTGGGAATGGGCCATAACTTGGCTGATTTTGGGGACAAGGGATGGATTTGAACTGAAGGATGGGAGGTTTTGATGGGGATTTTGGGGAGGAATTCCCAGAGAAGCTGTGGCTGCCCTGGAAGTGTACAAAGCCAGATTGGAGCAGCCTGGGATAGCGGATGGTGTCCCTGGAAAAGGAGTCTACCATGGGAAAGGGTCATGGGATGGATCCCACATTCCCACCATGGGAAAGGGTCATGGGCTGGATCCCGGGGCTTCCATCCCCGGAAGGATCCCACACTCCTGCCTCTGTTGGGATGGAGACTGGCAGCACGGTGCCTTTCCAGGTGCATCCCCAGATCCCATTCCCATTCCCATTCCCACTCCAGGGCCGCCCCACCTCGTTCTCCGTGCGGGGTGGGACGTTCTCCAGGAGGTCGATCCCGTTGACCACCACACTTTTCTTCTCCCTCACCGGCGCCTTGAAGACGATCTTGGAATTCCTCTTGTATCCCTCCTTCAGCGACACCAGGATGGGATCTGTGGGAGAGCCAGCGGATCAGCAGGATGTGGTGGTCTTTTCCCACATCCCGGATATTTTTGGGATAGCCCCCTGGTGGTTTTACCTCTGTTGACCCCACTGAGCCACTCGTCTGGGGTCAGGGCTGGCTCCGTCCCCGGAGTCATGGGATAAATGTCCTCCTGGTACGTCTCCGACTGGGAAAATGGGAAGAAAAGAGCAATGGGATCTGGGAATCTGCTCCCTGGAAATTGAGGAATAATTCCCTCCCACACAGAGGGAATTAGCACCTGGATAGTTGGGAAACTCTGGGCACATGGAGGAAATTTGGGAAGTGCTGGCTGGAGCAGAGAACCTGGGACTGCATCCTCCACCCAGCAGCTGGATTTGCTTCCCAGAAAACCCCAATCCAAGAGATATTTTCCCCAAAATTCCCAAAACTCAAGTGAGACCAACCCCTTGGAGAAATATTCCCTAAAAGCATTCCCATTGAATTGTGGTTGAAATTCCATGGGATGAGTAAGGATGGGGAGGTCCAGGGATGGTGGGAACAGAGCCATGCATGGGATTGGCCAAAGTGGGGCATATCCATGGCTCCGGAGGCACCCGGATATTCCGGATCCCGCTCATTCCCACATTCCAGGGCTCACCCGCCTCGGGACGATCATGGAGATGGGCTCGATGAGCCCCTTGAGGGTGATGAGTTTGTAGAAACGGAAAACTTCACAGGCGGAGACGTCCAGGCCGTGCTTCGGCATCACCCCTGCGGAGAGCACCGGGATCAGCCATCCATGAAATTCCCAGAATGGAAAATCCCAAATCGGAGAGGCACCGGGATCACCCATCCATGAAATTCCAGCCTGGAATATCCCAAACCCAACCCAAACCCATTCCAATCTAAAGCCAATCCAAACCCATTCCAAACCAATCCAATCCAACCTAAATCCAACCCAAACCCAATCCAAACCCTTTTCCCTGTGCCATTCCATCCTGCACCTTCCCCATCCACCTTTTCCGTGCTCTGGGAAGCGGAGCAGCAGCACCTCCACCCTTACCCAGTCCTTTCTGCGGAGCCGGCGAGCGGAATTCCATGAGATAACTCAGGTAGGGCTTTTCTGAGCCGATCTCGTAGTACCGGATGTTGCCGTCACCCTGGAGCAGCAGGGAAGAGGGATGGGAATGGATTTGGAAATGAGAAGGTGGAAAAAAACAGGATTAGGAGCATTTAGAAGGCAGGAATGGATGGGATATTGGGGAGGAATTGTTCCCTGGGAGGGTGGGCAGGGGTTGGGATGGAATTCCCAGAGAAGCTGTGGCTGCCTCTGGGATCCCTGGAATATCCTGGGTTGGACAGAACTCGGAGCAGCCTGAGGTGATGGAATGTGTCCCATGGCAGGGACATCCATGGAACCGGATGAGTTTGAAGCTCCCTTTCCATACAAACCATTCCAGGATCCAAATTCCAGCCCCAATCCCTTGGGCAATGCTGGGAGATTTTTGTGGGAATGGCACATCCGGATGCTCCGTGCATCCCTACCTTCCCAGCCAGGTACAGCATGTGGGTGTCAGCGTCGTAGAACGGGAAGAGGAGCCCCGAGAGCCCATCGATCTCCTCCTCGATCAAAGGCATGGACAAATCTTCCTGGAAAACAGGAAAATCCCGGTCTTAGCCGTGTCCTGATGGCAGTGGCATGGAGAAAGAATTCCGGCAGGGATGGAGCAGGGATCTGGGCAGGGATGGAGCAGGAATTCCAGCAGGGATGGAGCAGGAATTCCAGTAGGAGCAGGGCAGGATCCTGGCAGGGATGGAGCAGGAATTCCAGCAGGGATGGAGCAGGAATTCCAGCAGGAGCAGGACAGGATCCTGGCAGGGATGGAGCAGGAATTCCAGCAGGGACAGAGGGGGATCCCGGCACCCACCTGGTCCCAGAGGGCGATCTGCCGGGTGTTCCAGCGGGACACTCCCGTGGTCAGAAGCCGTTTGGTGCTTCCCAGGAAAACCACGCGGTTGACGCGGTGGTTCTTGCAGCTGGCCTCCTGCAAGACAGGAATGAGCTCTGGAATTCCCCTTGGATCCAGCTCTCATCCCAGGAAAGCCCTTTCCTTGCTCCCCCAGCCTCATACTGGGCAAATTCCAGCTCTGTCCTTCAGCACCTGCCCCAGGGCAAGCCAAAATTCCCATTTTCCCAAGGATCAGGGAGAACCCACCGTCCTCCTCCAAACCTCCAGCACCTTCCCCTTTATTCCCACAGTTTTCCACAAATCTTTAATTAACAACGGAATCAAAGCCTCCAACTCTGGACCTTCCCCTGCACCTTCCCTTTTACTCCCACCATTTTCCATAAATCCTTAATTAACAACGGAATCAAAGCCTCCAACTCCTCCAAGCCCTTCCCACCATCTCCACAACCACGCTGGCAACCGGATTCCACCACACGGAAAACACCCCAGGGGAGCACCCACGGCACTTGGCGGGCATTTCCCCGACATTCCATAGGACTCTTCCCTAAAAATCTCGCTCCAAGCGCCCGTCCCACCTGCAGGACCCTCCCGGAGCGCGGCTCCACCACGCGCAGCTTCTTGTCCTTGCAGGTGGTGGCCAGGAGGCTGCCGTCCGTGTTGAAGGACATGCAGAGGATCACGTCCGTGTGGCAGTCGATCATCTTCACCGGCTCGCCGATGTCCAGGTTCCAGATCAGCACCTGTGGGAACAGCCTCTGGAGCAACCTGGGATGGTGGGAGGTCTTCCTGCTCTGTGGGAGCTGCTCCTGGTCCATGGAATGTCTCCCTGGCCTATGGAAGCTGTTCCTGGTCTATGGGAGCTGTTCCTGGTTTTTTGGAAGCTGTTCCTGGTCTATGGAAGCTCTCCCTGATATATGGAAGTTTTTCCTGGTCCTATGGAAGCTGTTCCTGGTCTATGGAATGTCTCCCTGGTCCATGGATTGTCTCCCGGTGTACAGAAGCTCTCCCTGATCTGTGGAAGCTGTTCCTGGTCTATGGAAGCTGTTCCTGATCCATGGAGTGTCTCCTTGATCTGCAGAATGTCTCCCTGATCCATGGAATGCCTCCCTGGCCTATGGAAGCTGCTCCTGGTCTCTGGAATGTCTCCCTGGCCTATGGAAGCTCTCCCTGATCTGTGGAAGCTGTTCCTGGACTATGGAATATCTCCCTGGTCATGGAAGCTGTTCCTGATCTATGGAAGCTTCTCTTGATCTGTGGAAGCTGTTCCTGGTTTTTGGGAGCTGTTCCCAGTCCATGGAATGTCTCCCTGATCTACAGAATGTCTCCCTGGTCCATGGAATGTCTCTGGCCCTGGTCCATGGAATTCCTGGACTATGGCTCCTGGTCATGGAAGCTGTTCCTGATCGATGGAAGCTCTCCCTGATCTGTGGAAGCTGTTCCTGGTCCATGGAATGTCTCCCTGGTCCATGGAATGTCTCCCTGGCCTATGGAAGCTCTCCCTGATCTGTGGAAGCTGTTCCTGGTCCATGGAATGTCTCCCTGGTCCATGGAATGTCTCCCTGGCCTATGGAAGCTGCCCCTTCCTGCCCTATGGAAAGCACGGAATGAGACGAGCTTTAAACTCCTTCCAGCCCAAACCATTCCAGCATTCCCCGATCCCGCTCCGGCCATCCACAGGCGACTCCCAGCGGTGCCAAAATTGGGGAAAGCCCTTTGGAACGGCATTCCCAGGGAGCCTGACCTTGTAGTCGTAGCCGGCGCTGAGGAGGATGTTGTTGGTGGTCGGGTGCCACTCCACGAGCCCGACGCGGCGGCTGTGTCCGTACAGCTCCAGCACCGCCTCCGTCATGTTCCGCTTCAGCCCTCCCTCCGGAATCTCCCAGATCCGCACCTGGAACGGGGTTTGGAGCATCCCAACTCCCGCCCCTGGAATTCCTGTCTTGCCCAGGAATTCCAGGATCAGCCCTGCTGCTGATTTGTCCCTCAGGGATAAACAAGGAACCCTTGGGAGGATAGGGTAGATCCACACCCGGAATGGGGTTTGGACCATCCCAACTCCTGGCCTTGAAAGCTCCTTCCCAAAAACATCCAAAATCCTGGAATTCCCAAAAACAAAGCTTTCGCGAATTCCAGGATCAGCCCTGCTACTGATTGTCCTCAAGGATAAATAAGGTATCCTTGAGATCCCTTGGGAAAAATCCAGCCAGGAAAGATGGTGTTATCCAGACAGGACATTGGAATCCTCCTCCTGAATTCCCAGATTCCCAGCCCTTCCTTGTCCCGAGACCCCAAACCTGACCCTACAGACTCCACATTTTGGGATCCTTTGGGATAAAGGCTCCCAGATTTTCCAGGTTAGTTGCTCTAAAATCCACCAGGGATCTTCCCAGGATTTAGCTGCTCTTTTCCATTGTCTCCATGGAGATTTCCAACCTGAACCTTCCCTGGGATCTACCCCAGCTGCCCCCTCCTGTCAGGAACTTGAGGAGAGCCTGGAATTCCGTCCAGATCCCGTTTTTCTCCAGGCTGAGCATTCCCAGTTCCCTCAGCTGCTCCTCGTGGGAATTACCCTCTGGATCCTCTGGATTTGTGTCCGGAAAATAAAGAACAGGAGGGAATTCTGGCCCAGGAGCCAGGCTGGGAATAATTTGGGATTGGCTTTGATCTCCTGTCCCTCAGCATTCCCAAAACAAATCCCATGGAAATATCGAAATAGGGAATCAATGGGACGGGAGGATGGATGGATGGATCCGGGAATTGCATCCCGGAATTCCAGCTCACCGAGGTGTCCTCGGAGCAGGAGGCGATGATGTTCTCAATGAAGGGATTCCACTTGATGTCCAGCACATTTCCCTGGTGACCACAAACTTTGGGATAGTTCGGCTCGATCCGGCCAGTCTGGAGTGGAAAAGCAAGGAAAACATCAGGAAAATCGTCAAATTTTGGGAGAAATTGGTGTTTCCAGGGACGGGAAATTGTTGGAGAAGGGAGATCCGGCTTGGCCTGGGATGAGCCAAGCCAGGGATTGGGTTTATCCAATATTCCCAGTATTCCCAGATGATCCATGGATGGGCAGGGGTTTCTCCAGACTCCATGGAGCAGGGAAAGGACAGCTGTGAGCTTAGTGGGAATTCATGGAGTCATGGAATATTGGGGTTGGAAAAGCACTACAAGATCGTGGAGTACAACCATTCCCAGCACTGATCCATGTCCCCAGGGGCTGCATCCACAGGGATTTTCAATCCCTCTGGGAATGGGGACAGGGCTGGAAAAACCTTTCTGTGAGGAAGTCCTCCCAATATCCAAAGCTCTCCTTTCAGGATGCAAATCCATGGGCAAAAGGACTGGAAGAGGTTTCAGAGGCTCCAAAGCCCCTCAGCCATTGGATCCCGCATAAATCCCAGAATCCCAGAACAGTTTGGGTGGGAAGATCTTCCACGAGATCCATTCCCAATCCCTGCCATCGCCCAGGATCCCTTTCCCTATCCCAGGTTGCTCCAAGCTCATCCAACCCGGCCTGAAGTTGGAGCATTTGGAATTTCCTTCCCAAATGTTGGATTTCCTTCCCAAACTTCGGAACCACCCTTTTCCAAGGTTCTCCTCCATTGGGAACAAACCCCAAATTCTGGGATCACACAACTCCTGCTAATCCCCAATCCGTGACCCCACAGGCTGGGATCCTTCCACGTGGAATTTCCAAAGCTTTTACAGAGCCTCCTGGGAAGATTCCCGCCGGGATGGGAACCTGTTCCATTCCCAAGGAAGCTCCGTGTCCGGATGCCACCCCGGTGTCCTTCCCTGCTCCGTTCTGGCTCCGTGCCGGAGCGGCGCTCGGAGCGTGCGGAATAACTGGGTCAGCTCGGCACAGCCGCTGAATATTTCATGGATTTTCCTTCCCGACTTTTCCCGTGCCGAGCTCCCGGCTCCGTTTATTGGGAACAAAGGAACGTGCTGGGAGTTCTGCCCTCGGCAGCTCCAGGAAGTCGGATCAGGGCCAGGAGCGGCTCCAGAGCTGTCGCTCCCAAGGTTTCCTGGGATTCATTTCCTCCCTCGAGCTGCAGGGAGGAATTTGGGAAGGAAAATTCCCAAAGATGAGACGGAGAAGGAAAAGGAAATGTGGGAATGTCAGTGGTTCCTTAGTTCTGCCTCCCAGTGAATTCCTGGGATGCAATTCTCCGTTTTATCTTTGTTATATTAAATATTCCAGCCCCCATCACTTATCCAAAGGATCAGCTTATCCTGCTTTTCCCGAATTTCTGATTTGCATTGCCAGGACTTTATTCACACCCTGGGCACAGCAGAAATTCCCACAGAAACGGTGGAATTGCAGGTGGATGGAATTTTTAACAGCAAAAATTCAAATTCCACCCCTTTTATCCTGAGGAATCAGCCAAGTGAACGCCTTTTTACCATAAGATTTGATGGATTTTCCCAAAATTTATCAGGATATTAAGAAGACAACAGTGAGTTTGGTTATTAGGGATTGTTTCTTCCCAGGAAATCCAGAATTTTGGTTCAAACTGGTTGTGCACACTGGGAAAAGGACAAGGAATGTGCCTTTCGCAGGGCACCCGGAAAAGGCAAAGGAAAAATAAAGGCAATAAAAGGGAAAAACCCCTAAAAAATCCAGGATTCCGGCTGCTTTTATCCCGTTTTTCAGCGGGACCTTGCCGGCAGCCTGAGTTAATCCAAGGTGAATCCTAATCCCTGGATCCCTGATCCCCGGCTGAGGGAAGCTCGGTGACCCAGATTCCAGCCCCGCGGGGACAGCCTGGAGCTCTCCTGGTTTTCCACAGAAAAGGCTGGAAGGAGGAAATCTTCCGGCGGCTCCTGCCCCTCCCTTTGCTGAAGCGCTAGGACAAGGGAAAATCCTTTGGGTTGTGCTGGGAAAAGGGAAAATTATCCGGAAAAATTGTGAATTCTGGGGACTGGGGGGTGGAGAGGTAATTCTTTGCCTGGGAATGGTTGGAATAGCAGCAGGGAGAGGGGATGGAAACCCTCTGGATTCCGGAATCAGGGAATGGGATCAGAGGAATCTGTGTGGAGAATCCTGGGGATTCCAGTGGTATCAGAGCCATCCCTGGGATGGGAGGGATGGAATTTTGCTCCCTGATAGAAATCCGGGATGAATTTTCTGTTGGATCCATCAGCATTAAATCCCAGGGTTGGGAAAGATCTGCAATTCCCATCCTTGGAGCAGCACAGCTCCACCCTGGCAATGGCTGAATTCCACTTCTCCCAGAAATCCATCCAGCAGGAAATCTTGGATAAATTATTTCAATATCAGAATTTTCCCAAACCTGTTTTTCCCTTGGAAAATGCAAACCAGGAGCACTTCTGAACCCTCATATTCCACGGAAAGCTCCACAAACATGGAAAAATCCCTTCATTCCACTCCATCCTTCCATCCCACATGGAAAACCTCAGGGATGGATGCAGCATCCATCCGTCAGCACCTCTGGATCCCATTCCAGGATGGAAAATCCCAAGGAAACATGGAAGGGAACTCGGGGAGGTTTGGGAATTCCATACTCTATCCTATTCCAAATCCAGCCTTTCCTCCATCCCAATTCCAGCCATTCCCACAATCCCGGCAGTGACGGGAGCAGGAGTTTGGGTTTCAGCTTCCTCCGGATAAACAGAGGCTGCCCCTTCCCGCTGCCACTCCCATCAGGAGAGAACATCGGCTGCCTCTGGAAAACAGCTCCTCATTCCTGGCGGGAACAAAAGTCCCTCTGTTTCCATGGAAGCGATTCCCTGCAAAGGGATCCATGGGGATCCCAACAAAATCCTTATCCCAAATCCCTCTCCAGCTTTCCCAGAGCTCCTTCAGGCCCTGCAAGGGCTCTGAGGATTCCCTGGATCCTTCCCTTCTCCTGGGGAACGTTCCCAGCTCTCCCAGCCCGGCTCCAGAAGAACGGGATGAGCTCCAGAAGGATGGGATGTGACGGCACCGAGCTGCTTCCTGATGGAATTGCAGCATCTGAGGATTTTGTTCCCTGACTCACAAGAAAGGAATATTTTCCAAGAGGTCTCCAGGACCAAGGCCAGGTTGGAGAGGGCTTGGACCATCCTGGGATAGTGGGAATTGTCCATGTCCTCTCCCAAATCCAGCCTCTTTTGCCATCCCAAATCCAGCCCTGTCCTGCCCATGGAATGGGATGAGCTTTAAGGTCCTTTCCAACCCAAACCATTCCAGGATTCCGGGATTCTCCCATTCCTGCTCTTCCTGATACTTCGCCCACTCCCTTGGGATATTTTTATCCTGGTGCAGGGGACAGGCTCATTCCCAATCCCGAGGCTCCGGAATCTGGCAGGAGGGAGGAGCAAAGCTCCCTCTTCCCAACCCACACATCCCTTGGATCGCTCCATGAAAACCCCGGGATGTGGATTTGGGATGAGCAGATGGCCCGGCCCAGATTCCGGGAGCTTTGCTGAGGGCAAAATCCAGGGAAAAGATCCAAAAATACGGCAGCAAATCCACGGAGCGGCTCCGCGGTATCCGGGTTACCTTCATTAGCTTCTAATTATGGATCACAATTAATTAGGGAGCTGCTGATTTCCAAGGAAAATGAGTTTCTCCTTAATGAGCTAATCAGGCTCTGGATAAAAAAAAAAAAATCAGGAATTTATTAACTCCTCCAGCATCCAGGGCCGCTCCAGGCGGGATTGACCAGCCGGATATCCCAGGATTTCAGAGGATCCCTTTGGAACGCCATCCCTGCTTTTATCCCACTGGGATTTTGCCAGGAAAAATGTGGGATTTGCTGGGAATGTGGGGTTGTTCCTCAGGATTTGGGATGGAGGGGCTGTGGATGGTGATTCCAGCTGGGATCTGTGAGGAAGAAGCCGGGATGAGGCCGGAGCTGGAGCGCTCCGGGTGCTCAGACAAAGCTCCCGGGTTTTTTTCTGGGAATATTAATGAGGCTCAAGCTGTGCTCTGCAATTAAATCCTGATTAGAATTCCTTCCATCTGGAGCTGCCTCCGGAATGAACGAGGAATTTGGGAGAGGCGGGAATGTTGCACAGGGAAAGGGGCAAAGGAATGATGGGGTGGAGGGAAAGAAAACCGGGGTGAGCTCCTCCTTCTCCCAGCTTCCCTTCCCAGCTGGAATTTGGGGTCTGGGAATTTGGGAATGCAAAATTCCAGCTGGGAACGAGGCTGGGAGCATCCCAGAGCTGCAGGTGCCCAGGGATGGAATCTGGATTCCTGCTCGGAATACAAGAACAGCCCAGGTGAGCGCCCAAATTTTGGGAGCGATCCAAAAATCCCAGAATCCAGGAATGGGTCGCGTGGGAAGGGATTTTATCCCATTCCAATATCCCAGGTTGCTCCAACCTGGCCTTGAACATTCCAGGGATAGGGAAGCAACACCGTTCCTGGGAATTGTGCCAGGGCCTCCCTCCTTGGAAAAATTCCTTTGATCTCCTTTTAACGGATTCTCTTCCAGTCAAAACACTCCCCTTCCCTATCCAAGGTAAATTCCAGGCTCAAGATCACTGCTGCTGCTTTTCCTGGGAGCTGTGGATCCCATGGGATCGGCTGGAGCAGCCGCTGGATTGATGGAAATTTCAACTTCAGATGGGCAGATCCCAGGGGAATTCCTGGGAAAAGTGAGGGGAATCTTGGATAGAAATGGAAAAGGGAGGAGGGGGGAAGATCCTGCCTGGATCAGGGATGAGAGAGATAAATCCCTCTCAAAATTCCTACTTTTCCCATGGAAAGAACCTGTTCTAGTGCCCAACCACCCTCTGGATGAGGAATTTTTCCCAAAAATCCAACCCTAAATCCCTGGCATGCCACCAGCCATTCCCTGGAAAACCCAAAGAAAGGGAAGGAGCAGTGGGATGAGACTGCAAGGACCTGATTCCTTGGAATTCCGGGATCCAAGTGGCACCTGGCACTGGGATGGGACAGGCTGGAGACATTCCCAGTGGCGGAAATGCCGGAAAATCTCCTGGAGAGATTCCAAAAATGCTTTGATGGGATGTTTGAATACTTTAAAAAACCCAGTTTACCAATTCCACACGAAACCCCAGGAAAAGCAGCAGGGGTTTGGATATTTTGGGATAGCTGCAACTGGGAATCCCATTCCCAGGAGCCACGAGGAAACCCCAGAAAAGGCAGCAGGAATTTGAACACTTTGGGAATCCCATTGGGAATTTCACCTGCTCCAGCAGGATGACGAGGAAACCCCAGGAAAAGCAGTAGGAATGGGGACACTTTGGGAATCCCATCCAGGAAAAGATCTGGACACTTTGGGATGGTTCCATGGGAATTCCATCGGGAATCTCACCTGCTCCAGCAGGATGATGAGGAAACGCCAGGAAAAGGAGATGTGGACAGTTTTTGGGAATTCCCACGGGAATCTCACCTGGTCCAGCGGGATGATGAGGAAACCCCAGGAAAAGGAGATTTGGACACTTTTTTGGGAATTCCCGTTGGGAATCTCACCTGCTCCAGCGGGATGGCAAGGAAACCCCAGGAAAAGGAGATTTGACACCCCGTTGGGAATCTCACCTGCTCGGATGTGACGATGGCCAGGAACCAGGTTGCTGACGGCGCAGAAATGGTTGTCGTGGACGTTCTTGGTGATGGGAATTCCGTCGAAGCAGTGCTCCCGGCTCGCCGCCTTCCCGTAAACATTCCGGAACTTGGAGCTGCGGTACTGCGGCCGCCATGACATCCCCTGCGGGGAAACGCAGGGATCGGCATTCCCAAAAAAAAAACCCACATTCCCAGGTTGTTCTTGTGTTTTTGCCACGGGCACGGAAGCATCGGGATGGGCTCATTCCAACATGAGCATTCCTGAAAAATTGAAAGCACCCCCTGGAGAAGGAATAGTTCCTAACAGGCTCAAAAAGAAAGCTCAGCATTCCCAAAGCAACCATTCCAAAACACCATTCCTGGTTGCTCTCCTGTTTTTACCATGGACATGGAAGCATTGGGATGGGCCCATTCCCACTTGAAAATTCCCAAAAAATTGGAAGTGCCCTCCCAGTGCTGGAATGGCTCCCAAAAGGCTCAAAAAGAAAGCTCAGCATTCCCAAAAAAAACCCATTCCCATAAAACCATTCCTGGTTGCTCTCCTGTTTTTACTATGGACACGGAAGCACCGTTGCTGGAGAGGCTCCCAAAGGCTCAGAAAGCCACAGAATTCCAGCTGCTCCCCTTTGGAGTGGGAATGCTCATCCAGAACACGCCTGGGTGCACATGACAAAGGAATTCTGGCTTGGAATGCGATGGGTTGGAAATGGATGGCGGAAGAGCAGGAATTGGGGCGGGAGGGGCACGGAGGCAGCATTGGGAATATTCCATGTTTTCTGCAGGTTTTCCTGCATGGAGCAGCCCAGGATCCAGCAAAGATCCCAAGGATCCATGAGCTGATCCTGGTGGAAAAGGACCCAGGAGTAAATCCCCAGCTTTGCCCTCATTCCCTGGGAATAGCAATGCCTGGAAAACAGGGAAAAGAACCCAGGAACAACCCCCCAGCCGTGCTTGGACGCATTCCCGCTTTTCTGGCAGCTCCGGCCTTTCCCGGAGCGGCAGCAGGAGCAGCTCTTGTCTCCATGTGTTTGGCTTTTCAAAGGATCCTTTCATCCCTCGGGAGTCTTGGAAACAGCGGGAGCGAGGGAAAAATCGGGAAAGGAGCTGCGGCCACAACAACAGGCAGAGCCCCGGCCCTAATCCCGAAAAAACCTGGATATCCTAAAAATAGCTCCCGGTAATCCTGCCTGAGTGTCTGAGCTCACAGAGAAATTCATTCCTGCCTTCACCTGGAATTTTTGGGAGGAAAAATTCCTCCCTTCCAGCCTTTTCTTCCTTGGAATTGTGCCCTTGCCCTTTTGTGTTGTCACCATGGCACTTCCCATGTCCGGAGGATTTTTAATGGGAATAAAGAGATTTTCCCTCCTTCTCACAATGGATTTGGTTGAGTAGCAGTGGGGGAAAAAAGGAATGATTTGCTTGGAAAAATCACTGGGAAAAGGAAATCCAACGCAAAAAACTCCGGAGTTTTCAGGAAGGGGACTCAGGAGACAGAGCCTTTCCCAAATCACATTATTCCTGGTTTTCCTGCCTCTCTCCCAGCACAGAGGTTGTGACAAAAATTCCCTGTCTGGGATTTTCTGGATAAAATCAAGGCTGAGTTTTGTGGGAATTTGGGGGTTTTGTAGAAATCCCAAATCCAAGCCGATCCCAGCCTCGGGTGTGGGGTTGTTTTCCCTCCCTCCCTCTGGATCCGGCACATCCCTGGAAGTTTTTTCCATGGGAAAGGTCAGGAATGCTGGAGTCTGACATTTCCAGCATCAATGGCTCATTAAGGCTGGTCACAAACAGGAGCTGCTTTTCCAGAGGAAAATCAAGGATCTGGAATCACCAGGAAGGAGCTGGAGCTGCCCAATCCCACCCCAAGGACATCCCTCAATTCCTTCGTGCAGAAAATGGGGGGAAAAAAGTTAAAATTTGGAATTTTGGAGGGAAAAAATCCCTCTGGACTCATTGCTGTGCCACATTCCTGCGGGGATTCCTGGGATAGACCCATGATCCCAAATTTCTGGTGGATTCCACATGGAATCTGCACCTGGGAGAATCAGGACCGAGGGATCTGGGAGCCTTAGGGATTAAATCCCAAAGGATTTGGTCTGTTTGGGAATGGATTTGAGGTGATCCCCGATCCTGCCCAGCTGGAGCCAGGGGATATTTTGGGGTTGATATCCTAGAATTTTTTGGGATTGAAATCCAGGCTGGAAAACCTCAAAACACGCTGGGAGAGCCCCATCCAAAGCCACCTCCCCAACCCAATCCAGGAATTTTTTCCACTGGGAGGGGAAATCTCAGGATCAGAAGCTGGCTGGATTTCCCAATCCAACCCAGCCATGGGGCTGGAATTCCTGATCCAACCTCACTGCAAGGCTGGAATTCCCGATCTGACCTTGCCATGGGATTGGAATTCCCAATCCAGCCTGGCCCTGGGTTTGGAATTCCCAATCCCACCTCACCACAGGATCGATGCTCCGTCCCAAGAGGGAAACCCCAAAGAAATGTGGGATGTGGGGTGGGAATGCCATTAATTCCCTATGTTCCAAGGGATCTCCGGAGTGGAGCCGGCCCCTGGAGGGCTCTGGGCTGGCTTGGGATGAGTTTTCCATGGATTTTGTCGCTGCCAGGTGGGAATTCCCGGCTCGGGACACTCACCAGGCCGCGCTTGCTCCCCAGCACCTCAGACTTGTGCAGGTCCCTCATGGAGCTCTGTGCAGAGAGGGAAAGGAAAAAATTCCATTCATTTCCCAGGAATTCCAGGGAAAACACCCCAACCCTTCCTGCTGCTCCAGAGGGCCGGGATCCGACCCCCAGCAGGGAATTTTTTGGTGGTTCCAATCCCATTTCCTCCTCCCATTTTTTTGGAGAATTCCACATGGCTGCCAAAGTCCTTCTAGAGGACAAAGGAATTCCATAAAAATCATGAATTTATAGTTCAAAAAAGTGGGATTATGGGATTTGGGAAGGAATTCTTCCCAAGGAAAGTGGGGAGGGCTGGAATTGCCAGAGAGGCCGGGGCTGCCCCTGGATCCTTGGAATGTTCAAGGTGAGGTTGGATGGGGCTTGGAGCAGCCTGGGACAGCGACAGAATCCATGGAATGATGGAAGTGGGACGATTCCGGCTGGGAATCTCCCAGCTGAGGTTTTCCCAGCCTGGGATTTCCATGGAGTTTGACTTTTCATGGATTTCAACTGCCTAGAAATCCTGGGAATGGCCTCTCCTCTTCCCAAATGCTGGGAAAAAGCTCCAAGTGAGTCTGGATGCAGTTGAGCTATTCCCAGGAATCCTCATCCCTCCTGGATCCTGGAGCTGCTTCCCAAGTTTCCATGGGTCTCATGGAATTCTTGGAAAGGTGCAAAAACCACCCCTGGCACCCTCAGGGAGCCGAGCTTGGATCACTTTCCATCTGGGAAAACTTCCGGAGGAGGAAAACCAAACTTTCCCAGGCACCACGTGCTGAGAACAATCCCAAAATTCCTCCTCCGGCAAAAATTCCGGAAGCAAGCCCAGTTGTCCTCCCACTCTGTTTTCCGAGTCCTTCCCACCTCAGGAAGCTCCGGATGGAGAACAAAACATTCCCAGCCCCCGGAGCTGCCCTGGGGCACCACCCCCGGGAATTCTCCCTCCTCCAGCTCCTTGGAATTCCATTTCCTTGAGGGGAAACAATACCCCAGGCTTTTTCCTGACTTTTTTGGGAAGTTGGAGAGGGGGAAAAGTTGCTTTTCCCGTTGGAATGAGCCATCAGAATTATTTCACACCCCATGGCAAATCCTTGGATCCAACAGGATTTTCCAGCCAGGATCCAGCAGTTTGGATCTATCCCAAGAAAAGGTTCCAGTGGGAAGATCCCATCAATCCAACCTTTCCCAAAGTCAGCTTTTTATTGGGAAAAAGGGGGAAAACCACTTTAAAGTGGGAATTAAAGGGATGGAATTGTCAGGGAAAAGGGACCCACAGGGAAAAAACTCCTTAGGGAGGTGCCAGGTGGGAGAGGATCAGAAACCTGCTGGAAAAAAATCCACCGGGAGCAGAAACATTGGGATTGCCTGGAAAAAATCCCTTTCCAAGCCCCAGCTTTGCAGGGGGCCAGGAAATTTATTTATCCTGGGAAGTTTATTTTTCCTGGGATTTTTCCAAAGCTCTGGGAAGCAGCTCTGACAGCTCTCCCTTTCCACGTAAAAAAATTCCAAACATTCCCGGGAATGAGCACCCTGGGGCGGCTCCAAACCCAAAATCCCCAAAGGATTTTTTGGGAAGTTCCTCCCAGACTTTTCCAGCAGAAATTGAGGAGCGGCCAAATCCACCAACAGAAGAAGAAGGAAAGCAAGCAGGATCCAGTCAGTATTCCAGGCTGCACATTCCCGTTTCCCGGGAAGCGCCGGAGGAGGCTGAAGGTCACGGGATGGCACCCGACCCCCCTCCCACCCCTCGGGAATCCTGGACAAGCCTTTCCTTGTGCTCCGGCCCCCGGCATGAGCGGAACCCTCCGGAGAAAGGCAAGGGAGCCTTGTTTTCCCTTTTCCCTTGTTTTCCTTGTTCTCCTCGTTATTCCGGGAGCCGGCGGAGCAGCGGCCGCGATGTCCCCCCCCTGCCCCGGGATGTGCCTCAAATCCCCCTTTTTCCCAGGTTTTCCTCGGGTTTTTTGGGAATCTGGGCTCCCTGCTCTTCACCCGAGACTCTCTTTTCCAGAAGTTGGGATGATCCCACCGGGAGCTGGGATCCCTCTGGATGAGCTTGCATGGAATTCTCACCCCTGGCCAATTTTCCCATCCATTTTGCATCATTTCCTTAATTAATCTCCTTCATCCTCATTCCCGCAAAGACCGAACATTCCACGGATTTGATCGGCAGAGATTTTTTGGGATAACGGGTCAAGTTCTGGGAGGATATCCATGGAAGCTGCCACAATCCTTTGGATATAAAAACCATGGAAGCCCATTCCCAGTTTCCAGTGGAGAAATTTGGGATGGGATGGGATGGGATGGGATGGGATGGGATGGGATGGGATGGGATGGGATGGGATGGGATGGGATGGGATGGGATGGGATGGGATGGGATGGGATGGGAGATTCCCACCGAATCCCGGGAATGTTCCCATCCCTCTCCGGGTCCCTCGGGATCCTCACCTGCCCTGCTCGGGCCCGGGCTGGTCGGGCACCTCCGGATCGCCCGGGATGGACGCGGAGCTCAGGGAATCAGGGCTGCTCCAGGAGCCTGGAAAAGAAGGAAACCCTTTGGATCCCAGCTTCCATCCGGGATCGATCCTGAACTGCGGCGTCGCCAAAACCGGGGAACAGGGATAATGATCTGGAGGATTTTGGGATTAATTCCAGTCCCCAGTGGCATTCCAAGGGTTGGGATCCACAGGGATCCGGCATCACCAATGGGTCAGGCTTTGCCAAGCAGCATCCCTGGAAATCATGGAATCCTGGAATTCTGGAATGGGTGGGAATGGAACTTAAACCCCATCCCATTCCATGGGCAGGGACACCTCCCCTATCCCAGATTTCTCCAAGCCCCATCCAAGCTTTCCTTGGACATTCCCAGAATGCGGCTCAGCCTTTCAGGTCGTTCCCATTCCCAAATCCAAACGATCCCTGCTCCTGGCACTGCCCTATCCCAAACATCCCAGCAGCTTCCCAGGATGCACAACAGGGAATTTGGCTGGAGCATGGCTCTTCCAAGCTTTTGGAACAGGAGGATACTTCCATAATTTTCCCCAAATTTTTCCATCGTTATTTGGCACAATTTGCTGGGATTTGCACAGCAGGAGTTGCTGGGAGAAACCACCACTTCCAGAGGGGAGAATTCCCGGTCAGCATTCCATCAGGATGGGGCTGAGCTCCATGGAATTCTGTTCCTTGAGGGGGAAAAAATATTCCAGGATTTTTCCCAACTTGAGGGGTTTTTAGGGAAGTCAGAGAGGAGGAAAAGTCACTTTTCCCATTGGAATGAGCAGGGCTGAGCTGGGGACTCATCCATGAGAATTCCGGATCCATAGGGAGGATGGACACACATCCTTGGATTTTAGATGAGCTTGGAAAAGATGAGGCTGGAAAAGCTTTGGATACAGGGATGTGGCTGCCACCATTCCCAGCATTCCCACATTTCCCATCAAACCGGATCCCCCACAGCCAGACCCCAACCTGGGCTCACATCCCAGTTTATTTATCCCAATTTATCCCAATTTTTCCGCTCTCCAACAACACCTTGACTGCTCCAGCCTTTCCCCGGCATGGCCTATCTGCTCCCGGAGCTTTTCCCAGCCCCATTCCAGCCGGAGATCCGTGGCTGGAGCCCGCGCCAGCGGCTCTGCCACCAACAAAGGGAGCGGGATTTCTGGGAAGGGTTTGGCACGGGCCCGGGGGCGCGGAATCCGTGGATTTGGGGGGCACCGGAGCAGCTGCCTCCCTCCATCCGGAGATGGCTTTTCCCCCCAGATGCCAGATTTAGGGAATGACTCGGGAGATAGGAATCCGGGATGAATGGAGCTATTCATGGTTGGATAAAATTCCACGGAAAAGAGCGGGAAGGGGTTTGGGAACGAGCCCGCCCGGCTGGGTGTGAGTTACGGATCCCGGCGATGCCGCCAGGCCCCGCTAACGACCCAAATTAATTCCTTTGAATCCCAATTAATTGCACGGAATCCCAATTAATTGCACGGAATCCCAATTAAAACTCATTAAAAAGCCGAGGGCTGGAGTTGCCTTGGAAGAGGGGAATTTGTCCTGGAGCAGGAATTTTCCTTTCCCAGATTTCAACGGCTCCTTATCCCTATTCCCAACCTAGAGCAATCCCAAAGATTGGTGACCCCACCTGGGCTTTTCCCAGGTTTTATGGAGAATTTGGGAAAAAAGGAAAGGAAAGGAAAGGAAAGGAAAGGAAAGGAAAGGAAAGGAAAGGAAAGGAAAGGAAAGGAAAGGAAAGGAAAGGAAAGGAAAGGAAAGGAAAGGAAAGAAAGGAAAGGAAAGGAAAGGAAAGGGAAAGGAAAGGAAAGGAAAGGAAAGGAAAGGGAAAGGAAAGGAAAGGAAAGGAAAGGAAAGGAAAGGAAAGGAAAGGAAAGGAAAGGAAAGGAAAGGAAAGGAAAGGAAAGGAAAGGAAAGGAAAGGAAAGGAAAGGAAAGGAAAGGAAAGGAAAGGAAAGGAAAGGAAAGGAAAGGAAAGGAAAGGAAAGGAAAGGAAAGGAAAGGAGCATAATGAGGCAGGAAATGTCCCACTTCCACATTCCATGGATTCCCTGTCACTGTCCCAGGGTGCTCCAAGCCCTGGCCTTGGACACTCTCAGGGGAGCCACAGCTTTTCTGGGAATTCCAGCCCATCCCCTCCCAGCCAGGAATTCCTTCTCAACATCCCATCCATCCCTGCCCTCTGCCAGTGGGACCCATTCCCTGTGTCCTGTCCCTCCATCCCTTATCCCAAATCCCTCTCCAGCTCTCCTGGAGCCCCTTTGGAATATCTGGAATTCTCAAGGACAGGCTGCTCCATCAAATCCATTTTTAGCAACCCCCCAGAGAAGCCTTCATCCCACATTCCTGGGAAATCAATCCATGTTCTCCAAATCCCAATTCCCTGCTAACACAGCCCAGCCACTCCCTCGAGCTCCCTCGGATTGATCCCGTATCAGCTTTTCCATGGATCAGCATTTGTTCCAGCCACCACATCTGCCCTTCCAAGGCGGCAGAGGACACTGAGAATTCCCACTGGGAATATCCCGGCATTCCAACCTCCCAGCCATGGAGAACTTCTGTAGGACATTCATTTAATCCTGACAGGGAATAGTTGGGATTTCTTCTCTGGAATCTGGTTTGGATTCCATTTCTTTTGGATATTCCCATTCCTTTGGATGTTCCCATTCCTTTGGATGTTCCCATTCCTTCGGATCCCGGCTCCATGATTTTGCCATGGGATCATCTCAGGACCATCCTCCTTTCAACAGTGTTTTTCGGGAAAAATTCCAATCATTTCAAATCCCTCTTCCCAAAATAACCCTGCCCCCAGATCCCAGTAATTCATTAATTTGGGATTTGGGAGCAGCCTCTGGAATGGGAGGGAGTTGGGAGCTCCCGGTCCAAGGTTAAATTCTCCGGCTCCTCTCTGACCAGAATTCCCACCTGGCTATTCCCACCTGGCTATTCCAAAGGATTCCCATTTTCATGGCAAAGGAATCTCTTCCTTGCCCTTTCTGCTCCCATCCTGACTCACATCCCTTCTCCCTCAAATCCTGCTTCCCTCAGCTTCCTGGGAGCGTTATCCAGGCTGAGGGATAACAATTCCCAAAATTCGGGATGCTTTTCCCTTGCCAAGGCACGGAGACCAAACAGGACCCCGCAGCACGGATGAATTATCCCGGATTCCTACAGATCTTCTGGAAGCTGGGAAAAAAAAAGCTGGAGTGGCCATTCCATGGTATCCATGCCACGATTCCAGGGAATTTGGGCAGCTCCCGGAGCGAGGCGTGGGCTCTCCCAGCATTCCCATGGATCCAGCTCCATCCTATTTTTAATTCCCTGGTCCCAAACTCCCCCAGGAGCTGCAGCTCCAGCTGCTCCTTCCCGTGGGAAGGGAGGGGGTGGCTCAGGACAGGGATGGATCCAGGAAATATTCCAGCCCCCTCCAAGCCTTTTCCCAGCCCTCCAAATCCCAGGAAAAGCTCTTGGTGCTGGCTTTAGGGCCCTGCCCCCGATTTTCAGCTGGATTTTCCTCCCAGGACGAATTGCTCGGGAATATTCACAAACTTTGGAAAAGCTTATCCAAGGTTTGCAGCTCCTCTGGGAAGCGGCCCCGGCGTGGGAGGAGTTGCTGCAGGAGAATCCCAAATTCCTGTCCCGGATAAGGCCGGCAGCTGGGGCAGGATGCAGATCCAGACATTCCCTGGGGCTCCCCCTTTTCCTGCCTTTCTGTGGGAACAATTCCCATCCCCAAATCCCACCGTTCCCCGCAGCTCTGGACCACCAGAGCTTTTCCCGGATCCAAGCTGAATCCGGAGAGCCAAATCCATCCTGGAAAAGCCTCTCACAGCTCCTTGTCCCACTCCCCTTTTCCCTCTCCACATCCAGGGAATGTCCAGGGACTGACATTCCCCGGATCTGTGTCCCAGTTTTGCCTGGAAAAGCCCTGGAATCGGTGCTGGGTCAGGTCAGGAAGCTGCTCCTGGAATTTCTTAGGATTTCATCGATCCACGTTGCAGGAGATAAAATCCATAAGGAAAGCTTGGGTCGGACAGAGGAATTTTTAGGGCAGAAGACAGAAAACTTTTCCATTTGCTCATCCATTCCCTGAAAATCAACAGAAAATTCCCCATCCTGCTGCAGGTGCTGTCCCCGGGGCCTTTTTCTGGGATAAATCCGTTCCCATCCCCCAAAAACCCTGGGAATGAGCGCTCCAAATTCCCAGCCTGGCTTCCAGGTGCACCCCTGGATATCTGGGAATTTGGGTGTCCTTGATCCCAATTGTGGATTTCTCTCCCAGATTCTGGCCTGCTCATCGATCCCTCTCTGGAATTGCTGGGAACACACTTCTCCAGGGATTCTGGCATGGATTGGGAATGGCACCTGGGAATACCCAACCCCAAAGGCAGCGCTGGTGACATCCCACAAGTTTTTTCCTAAGGAAAAAAAACAAAAAAAGGGAAGGAGGGATTCTCCCTGTTCTCCCTGGGGTCATTTGGACATTCCCACATCCCAATCCAGGACTGGGAGAGGGATCAGCTCCAGTCCCACTGCCTCCCATTCCCAGTGCACCAGCCCAGTGTCATTCCCAATATTCCAGCCTTTCCCAGTCTGCGTCACAGCCCAGGGCTTTTATGGGATCACCAACGCCATTCCCAGAGCGCACTGAGGTCATCCCAGACCCTTCCCACCCCATGACCTTTCCCAAGGCTGATTCCCAGGAATGTCTGGTGACCTCCCAAAGTCACGGCCGTGCCACACCCTCGGGCTGGGACAGCCTTGGAGCTCCCCGACCCCAAATCCCAGGGATCCCACAGTCTGGAACCGGCCCAGCCTCGAGCTCCCTGATCCCAAACCCCACGGCTCCTCTGGAATCGGCCCCTTTGCCCCTGATCCCAAATCCAGCAGGATCCAGGGGCTCGGGATGGCTCCAGGGCCAACCAACCTACGGGATGGGAGACGGGATGGGAGAGCAGGGTCCGTTCCCAGGGATCAGGGATGGGAGAGCAGGGTCCGTTCCCAGGGATCAGGGATGGGAAGAGACGGCACCAACCCCCAGGAAGCAAAACCTTCCCCGCAGGAATCCGGGAGCCGCTCCAGGATGGACCTGGGCCCCCCCGCCCCCTCCGCCGAGCTCCCGGAGCCATTCCCGAGGTTTTCCACGCCCTTCCAGCCACCTGTAGAGGTCCGGGAAGCAGCGGCCTAGGGAGGGGTCCGGGGGATGCGCGACCCCCGGGAGGGCCGGACCGCGGCCCGGGGGATGCTCGGTCCGGGGGATGCTCGGTTCGGGGGATGCGCGGTCCGGGGGATGCTCGGTTCGGGGGATGCGCGGTCCGGGGGATGCGCGGTCCGGGGGATGCTCGGTTCGGATGATGCTCGGTTCGGATGATGCGCGGTTCGGATGATGCGCGGTTCGGATGATGCGCAGTTTGGGGAATGCGCGATCCGGGGGATGCTCGATTTGGGGGATGCGCGGTTTAGGGGGGGATGCGCGGTTTGGAGCGCTGGGGGGGACGCTCGGTCCGGGGGACGCGCGGTTCGCGGGGGATGCTCGGGGTCGGGGAGGATGCTCGGTTCGGATGCTGCGCGGCGCGGTTCGGGGTCCCAGCCCCGCCCGGAGCGGCTCCGGGGCTGTCCCGTCCCCGCGGGCGCCGTCCCCGCACCGCCGCCCCCCCAGGGTTAAAACTGCAGCAGAGCTGCGGGGCCGGAGCGGCCGCGGCCGCGGAGGCTCGGCCGCGATCGGAGCCCGGGAGCGGCGGCGGCGGCGGCGGGCGGGGAGGCGGCGGGCCGGGCCCGGCACCTTGCGGGCACCGGAGGGCAGCGCCTACCTCGGCACGGGCATGCGGCTGGCACGGGCGGCGGAGCGGGGAGCGCCGGGGAGACCGAGACGCGAGGGGAGGAGAAGGGAGGAGGAGGAGGAGGAGGAGGAGGAGGGAGGAGGGTGGGGTGTGCCCGCTGCCGAGCGCTGCCTGGCCCAGCTCGGCCGGTGCTCGGCGCGGCAGGGCCGTGATGTCAGCCCTGCACCGCCCCCGCCGGCCCCCGGGGGGGCCGGGCGCCTTAGCCCTGGGCCCGATTGAACCTTCAGGCGGGGGAACCAGGGAGCGCCGGTTCCGATTGAACCCTTCGGAGCCCCGGTTCCGACTGAACCCTTCGGAGCGCCGGTTCCATTGAACCCTTCGGAGCGCCGGTTCCGATTGAACCCTTCGAGCCCCGGTTCCGACTGAACCCTTCGGAGCGCCGGGGCCCACTGGCCCTTCGGAGCCCCTGGTTCCGATTAACCCTTCGGAGCGCCGGTTCCATTGAACCCTTCGGAGCGCCGGGGCCCACTGAGCCCTTCCGAGCCCAGGTTCGGGTCCGGATCCGTTCGATTCAACCCTTCGGCAGCCCCGGTGCCACCTTCGCGGGGCCCATTGAACCCTTGGGAGCCCCCGGTTCGATTTAACCTTGGGAGCCCCGGTGTCGGACCCGTGGCCCCACCGTGCCTTAACCCTTCAACAGCCCCTGGTTCCCCTTTAACCCTTGGGAACCCTTGTTCGGGCCCCTTTTTTAACTTTTTGAAGCCGTCGGGGGGTTCTTTTTCCCTTTTTGCCCAGTTTTAACCCTTTGCGAACAGTCGGGCCCGGTTCCGTTTTAACCCTTTGGAGCCCGGTTCGGTCCGGTTGGGTTTTAACCTTTGGCAACCCAACCTTCCCCCGGTTCCGCTTTTTTAATTGGGGGGCGCCCCGGTTCGGGTCCGGTTCCGTTTTAACCCTTTGCGAGCCGCGGTGCGGCCTCGGGAAACGCGGCCGGCCCGGTGCGGCCATGCTGGGCGGGGTCGCGGCAAACGCGCGGTGTCGGCGAGGATCCCCGCTATCGCGACATGGCCCGGCTCCCTCCCATCCCGACAGCGCCAGAAATCCTGGAATGCTGAGCTGGGAAGGAGCTGAAAGCCCATCCCATCCCAGGCCTGGCCCCGGCCGCTTCCAGCCACCCAGGGGGATGGATGTCCCATGGAAATTAAAGAATCCATGGATATTTCCGTATTCCTGGATACTCCAGGCTGCTGCAGCGTCCAGAAGGATCCATCCGCATGGAAAAGGAGATTTTCTTACCCTGTTTTTGTTATCAACAGTGACACCAGCAGGGCTGGCAGCTCAGTCAGTGCTCCAGGCCCAGCTGGGGTGAATAAATTCAGGATGTGTCCAAATCACCCCAAAATCCAGGCCCCAAAGGGAGAAAACCCTGGAGAATTTTATCCCAGCTCCTGCTCTGTCCACCAAGGAAATCCCACTCCCAACGGCATCTGTTCCAAAGAAATCTGGCGGAATTTGGGGAATTTTAACATGGAATAAAGGAGTTTAGGAGCATCCCCGCCACCCCTGGCTGTGTCACCTTGCAGGCCCCAAATCTGGGAATTTCTTCCCATATTTCAAAATCTCCGGGATGACAGATGAATATTTGGGATAAATATTTAGGGAAAAAAAACCCAACATTTTATCTCCATGTTTCCAGGGAATGGAACCAGGATACAGCCCAGGCCTGGAATTCTCCAGGATTAATTTTTTCATTTTAATTTATTTCTTTATTTCTTTATTTTTTACTTCAATTAATTTTCTTTCTTTCAAACAACTCCAGGCCAATTCCAAAGGCATTCCCAATCCTCCTGGCAGAAAAGCACGGCCCCAAAACCCAAGGATTTCCCTTTTATAAGGAGATTATTCCACCAATAATCCCATGGAAGATGAGTTTTATTCCAAGCATCCCTGTAAAAACCAATGGATCTGATAACAATGGGAGGAAAAATCCCAAATATTCCTTGAAATCAACTATTTTAAGGATAAACCACGTGAGCTGGGCTGGAAAGTAATGGGAAATGTTAATGCATCCTCTCCGGGGGGGAATTAATGACATCAGCCGGGCTGCTAAACCCCGACCCACCCAGCCGTGACCTTTTCCCAAAAATCCTCCGTTTTCCGGGATCCGAAAAGAAGGATCTGATCCCAGCTTGGAATGAAGCAGAGCCCAGGACGGGAATATCCAGGCCTGGAAAGCTGGAGGGAGGAGATTTTGGGTTTTTCCAAAGCCTTGGAGCAGGGTTGGGTGTCCCAGGCTGCCTCATCCCAGATGGGAGGTGATTATCCCAATGAACATCCTTGGAAAAATCCTGGAATTCTGAAACGGTGAATGGAACTTAAACCCCATCCCATTCCATGGGCAGGGACACCTCCCCTATCCCAGATTTCTCCAAGCCCCATCCAAGCTTTCCTTGGACATTCCCAGAATGCGGCTCAGCCTTTCAGGTCGCTCCCATTCCCAAATCCAAACGATCCCTGCTCCTGGCACTGCCCTATCCCAAACATCCCAGCAGCTTCCCAGGATGCACAACAGGAATATGGCTGGAGCATGGCTCTTCCAAGCTTTTGGAACAGGAGGATACTTCCATAATTTTCCCCAAATTTTTCCACCGTTATTTGGCACAATTTGCTGGGATTTGCACAGCAGGAGTTGCTGGGAGAAACCACCACTTCCAGAGGGGAGAATTCCCGGTCAGCATTCCATCAGGATGGGGCTGAGCTCCATGGAATTCTGTTCCTTGAGGGGGAAAAAATATTCCAGGATTTTTCCAAACTTGAGGGGTTTTTAGGGAAGTCAGAGAGGAGGAAAAGTCGCTTTTCCCATTGGAATGAGCAGGGCTGAGCTGGGGGCTCATCCATGACAATTCCGGATCCATAGGGAGGATGGACACACATCCTTGGATTTTAGATGAGCTTGGAAAAGATGAGGTTGGAAAAGCTTTGGATACAGGGATGTGGCTGCCACCATTCCCAGCATTCCCACATTTCCCATCAAACCGGATCCCCCACAGCCAGACTCCAACCTGGGCTCACATCCCAGTTTATTTATCCCAATTTATCCCAATTTTTCCGCTCTCCAACAACACCTTGACTGCTCCAGGCTTTCCCCGGCATGGCCTATCTGCTCCCGGAGCTTTTCCCAGCCCCATTCCAGCCGGAGATCCGTGGCTGGAGCCCGCGCCAGCGGCTCTGCCACCAACAAAGGAGCGCGGGATTTCTGGGAGCGGCCTTGGCACGGCTCCGGGAGCGCCGGAATCCGTGGATTTGGGGGGCACCGGAGCAGCTGCCTCCCTCCATCCGGAGATGGCTTTTCCCCCCAGATGCCAGATTTAGGGAATGACTCGGGAGATAGGAATCCGGGATGAATGGAGCTATTCATGGTTGGATAAAATTCCACGGAAAAGAGCGGGAAGGGGTTTGGGAACGAGCCTGCCCGGCCGGGTGTGAGTTACGGATCCCGGCGATGCCGCCAGGCCCCGCTAACGACCCCAATTAATTCCTTTGAATCCCAATTAATTGCACGGAATCCCAATTAATTGCACGGAATCCCAATTAAAACTCATTAAAAAGCCGAGGGCTGGAGTTGCCTTGGATGAGGGGAATTTGTCCTGGAGCAGGGATTTTCCTTTCCCAGATTTCAACGGCTCCTTATGCCTATTCCCAACCTAGAGCAATCCCAAAGATTGGTGACCCCACCTGGGCTTTTCCCAGGTTTTATGGAGAATTTGGGGAAAAAAAGGAAAGGAAAGGAAAGGAAAGGAAAGGAAAGGAAAGGAAAGGAAAGGAAAGGAAAGGAAAGGAAAGGAAAGGAAAGGAAAGGAAAGGAAAGGAAAGGAAAGGAAAGGAAAGGAAAGGAAAGGAAAGGAAAGGAAAGGAAAGGAAAGGAAAGGAAAGGAAAAGGAAAGGAAAGGAAAGGGAAAGGGAAAGGAAAGGAAAGGAAAGGAAAGGAAAGGAAAGGAAAGGAAGGGGAAAGGGGAAAGGAAAGGAAAGGAAAGGAAAGGAAAGGAAAGGAAAGGAAAGGAAAGGAAAGGAAAGGAAAGGAAAGGAAAGGAAAGGAGCATAATGAGGCAGGAAATGTCCCACTTCCACATTCCATGGATTCTCTGTCACTGTCCCAGGGTGCTCCAAGCCCTGGCCTTGGACACTCTCAGAGGAGCCACAGTTTTTCTGGGAATTCCAGCCCATCCCCTCCCAGCCAGGAATTCCTTCCCAACATCCCATCCATCCCTGCCCTCTGCCAGTGGGACTCATTCCCTGTGTCCTGTCCCTCCATCCCTTATCCCAAATCCCTCTCCAGCTCTCCTGGAGCCCCTTTGGAATATCTGGAATTCTCAAGGACAGGCTGCTCCATCAAATCCATTTTTAGCAACCCCCCGGAGAAGCCTTCATCCCCCATTCCTGGGAAATCAATCCATGTTCTCCAAATCCCAATTCCCTGCTAACACAGCCCAGCCACTCCCTCGAGCTCCCCCGGATTGATCCTGTATCAGCTTTTCCATGGATCAGCATTTGTTCCAGCCACCACATCTGCCCTTCCAAGGCGGCAGAGGACACCGAGAATTCCCACTGGGAATATCCCGGCGTTCCAACCTCCCAGCCATGGAGAACTTCTGTAGGACATTTATTTAATCCTGACAGGGAATAGTTGGGATTTCTTCTCTGGAATCTGGTTTGGATTCCATTTCTTTTGGATATTCCCATGCCTTTGGATGTTCCCATTCCTTTGGATGTTCCCATTCCTTCGGATCCCGGCTCCATGATTTTGCCATGGGATCATCTCAGGACCATCCTCCTTTCAACAGTGTTTTTTGGGAAAAATTCCAATTATTTTAAATCCCTTTTCCCAAAATAACCCTGCCCCCAGATCCCAGTAATTCATTAATTTGGGATTTGGGAGCAGCCTCTGGAATGGGAGTTGGGAGCTCCCGGTCCAAGGTTAAATTCTCCGGCTCCTCTCTGACCAGAATTCCCACCTGGCTATTCCCAAGGATTCCCATTTTCATGGCAAAGGAATCTCTTCCTTGCCCTTTCTGCTCCCATCCCTTCTCCCTCAAATCCTGCTTCCCTCAGCTTCCTGGGAGCGTTATCCAGGCTGAGGGATAACAATTCCCAAAATTCGGGATGCTTTTCCCTTGCCAAGGCACGGAGACCAAACAGGACCCCGCAGCACGGAAGAATTATCCCAGATTCCTACAGATCTTCTGGAAGCTGGGAAAAAAAAAGCTAGAGTGGCCATTCCATGGTATCCATGCCACAATTCCAGGGAATTTGGGCAGCTCCCGGAGCGAGGCGTGGGCTCTCCCAGCATTCCCATGGATCCAGCTCCATCCTATTTTTAATTCCCTGGTCCCAAACTCCCCCAGGAGCTGCAGCTCCAGCTGCTCCTTCCCGTGGGAAGGGAGGGGGTGGCTCAGGACAGGGATGGATCCAGGAAATATTCCAGCCCCCTCCAAGCCTTTTCCCAGCCCTCCAAATCCCAGGAAAAGCTCTTGGTGCTGGCTTTAGGGCCCTGCTCCCGATTTTCAGCTGGATTTTCCTCCCAGGACGAATTGCTCGGGAATATCCACAAACTTTGGAAAAGCTTATCCAAGGTTTGCAGCTCCTCTGGGAAGCGGCCCCGGCGTGGGAGGAGTTGCTGCAGGAGAATCCCAAATTCCTGTCCCGGATAAGGCCGGCAGCTGGGGCAGGATGCAGATCCAGACATTCCCTGGGGCTCCCCCTTTTCCTGCCTTTCTGTGGGAACAATTCCCATCCCCAAATCCCACCGTTCCCCGCAGCTCTGGATCACCAGAGCTTTTCCCGGATCCAAGCTGAATCCGGAGAGCCAAATCCGTCCTGGAAAAGCCTCTCACAGCTCCTTGTCCCACTCCCCTTTTCCCTCTCCACATCCAGGGAATGTCCAGGGACTGACATTCCCCGGATCTGTGTCCCAGTTTTGCCTGGAAAAGCCCTGGAATCGGTGCTGGGTCAGGTCAGGAAGCTGCTCCTGGAATTTCTTAGGATTTCATCGATCCACGTTGCAGGAGATAAAATCCATAAGGAAAGCTTGGGTCGGACAGAGGAATTTTTGGGGCAGAAGACAGAAAACTTTTCCATTTGCTCATCCATTCCCTGAAAATCAACAGAAAATTCCCCATCCTGCTGCAGGTGCTGTCCCCGGGGCCTTTTTCTGGGATAAATCCGTTCCCATCCCCCAAAAACCCTGGGAATGAGCGCTCCAAATTCCCAGCCTGGCTTCCAGGTGCACCCCTGGATATCTGGGAATTTGGGTGTCCTTGATCCCAGTTGTGGATTTCCATCCCAGATTCTGGCCTGCTCATCGATCCCTCTCTGGAATTGCTGGGAACACACTTTTCCAGGGATTCTGGCATGAATTGGGAATGGCACCTGGGAATACCCAACCCCAAAGGCAGCGCTGGTGACATCCCACAAGTTTTTTCCTAAGGAAAAAAACAAAAAAAGGGAAGGAGGGATTCTCCCTGTTCTCCCTGGGGTCATTTGGACATTCCCACATCCCAGTCCAGGATTTGGAGAGGGATCAGCTCCAGTCCCGCTGCCTCCCATTCCCAGTGCACCAGCCCAGTGTCATTCCCAATATTCCAGCCTTTCCCAGTCTGCGTCACAGCCCAGGGCTTTTATGGGATCACCAACGCCATTCCCAGAGCGCACTGAGGTCATCCCAGACCCTTCCCACCCCATGACCTTTCCCAAGGCTGATTCCCAGGAATGTCTGGTGACCTCCCAAAGTCACGGCCGTGCCACACCCTCGGGCTGGGACAGCCTTGGAGCTCCCCGACCCCAAATCCCAGGGTTCCCACAGTCTGGAACCGGCCCAGCCTCGGAGCTCCCTGATCCCAAACCCCACGGCTCCTCTGGAATCGGCCCCTTTGCTCCCTGATCCCAAATCCAGCAGGATCCAGGGGCTCGGGATGGCTCCAGGGCCACAACCTCGCCTACGGGATGGGAGAGCGGGATCAGGGATGGGAGAGCAGGGTCCGTTCCCAGGGATCAGGGACGGGAGAGCAGGGTCCGTTCCCAGGGATCAGGGATGGGAAGAGACGGCACCAACCCCCAGGAAGCAAAACCTTCCCCGCAGGAATCCGGGAGCCGCTCCAGGATGGACCTGGGCCCCCCCGCCCCCTCCGCCGAGCTCCCGGAGCCATTCCCGAGGTTTTCCACGCCCTTCCAGCCACCTGTAGAGGTCCGGGAAGCAGCGGCCTAGGGAGGGGTCCGGGGGATGCGCGACCCCCGGGAGGGCTGGACCGCGGCCCGGGGGGGATGCGCGGTCCGGGGGATGCGCGGTTCGGATGATGCTCGGTTCGGGGGATGCTCGGTTCGGGGGATGCTCGGTCCGGGGGATGCTCGGTTCGGATGATGCGCAGTTTGGGGGATGCGCGATCCGGGGGATGCTCGATTTGGGGGATGCGCGGTTTAGGGGGGGATGCGCGGTTTGGAGCGCTGGGGGGGCGGACGCTCGGTCCGGTGGACGCGCGGTTCGCGGGGGATGCTCGGGGTCGGGGAGGATGCTCGGTTCGGATGCTGCGCGGCGCGGTTCGGGGTCCCAGCCCCGCCCGGAGCGGCTCCGGGGCTGTCCCGTCCCCCGCGGGCGCCCGCCCCGCACCGCCGCCCCCTCCAAGGGTTAAAACTGCAGCAGAGCTGCGGGGCCGGAGCGGCCGCGGCCGCGGGAGGGGCTCGGCCGCGATCGGAGCCCGGGGAGCGGCGGCGGCGGCGGCGGCGGGGGAGGCGGCGGGGCCGGGCCCGGCACCTTGCGGGCACCGGAGGGCAGCGCTTACCTCGGCACGGGCATGCGGCTGGCACGGAGCGGGGAGCGCCGGGGAGACCGAGACGCGAGGAGGAGGAGAAGCGAGGAGGAGGAGGAGGAGGAGGAGGAGGAGGAGGAGGAGGAGGGTGGGGTGTGCCCGCTGCCGAGCGCTGCCCGCAGCCCAGCTCGGCCGGTGCTCGGCGCGGCGGGGCCGTGATGTCAGCCCCGCACCGCCCCCGGGGGGAGCGGCCGGCCCGGCCGGCGGGGGGGCCCGGGCGCCTTAACCCTTCGGAGCCCCGGTTCCGATTGAACCCTTCGGAGCGCCGGGGCCATTGAACCCTTCGGAGCGCCGGTTCCGATTGAACCCTTCGGAGCGCCGGTTCCGATTGAACCCTTCGGAGCGCCGGTTCCGATTGAACCCTTCGGAGCGCCGGTTCCGATTGAACCCTTCGGAGCCCCGGTTCCGACTGAACCCTTCGGAGCGCCGGGGCCCACTGAGCCCTTCGGAGCCCCGGTTCCGATTGAACCCTTCGGAGCGCCGGGGCCATTGAACCCTTCGGAGCGCCGGGGCCCACTGAGCCCTTCCGAGCCCCAGTTCGGGTCCGGATCCGTTCCGATTTAACCCTTCGGCAGCCCCGGTGCCACCCCCGCGGGGCCCATTGAACCCTTGGGAGCCCCGGTTCCGATTTAACCCTTGGGAGCCCCGGTGTCGCTCCGTGGCCACCGCCTTAACCCTTCAACAGCCCCGGTGCCACCTCCGCTTTAACCCTTTGCGAGCCGCGGTTCGGGCCCGGTTCCGTTTTAACCCTTTGCGAGCCGCGGTTCGGGCCCGGTTCCGTTTTAACCCTTTGGGAACCCCGGTTCCGCCCCGGTTCAGTTTTAACCCTTTGCGAGCCGCGGTTCGGGCCCGGTTCCGTTTTAACCCTTTGGCAGCCCCGGTTCGGGTCCGGTTCCGTTTTAACCCTTTGGCAGCCCCGGTTCGGGCCCGGTTCCGTTTTAACCCTTTGGCAGCCCCGGTTCGGGTCCGGTTCCGTTTTAACCCTTTGCGAGCCGCGGTTCGGCCTCGGGATGCGCGGCCGGCCCGGTGCGGCCATGCTGGGAGGGGTCGCGGCAAACGCGCGGTGTCGGCGAGGATCCCCCGCTATCGCGACATGGCCCGGCTCCCTCCCATCCCGACAGCGCCAGGAAATCCTGGAATGCTGAGCTGGGAAGGAGCTGAAAGCCCATCCCATCCCAGGGCTGGCCCCGGCCGCTTCCAGCCATCCAGGGGGATGGATGTCCCATGGAAATGAAAGAATCCATGGATATTTCCGTATTCCTGGATACTCCAGGCTGCTGCAGCGTCCAGAAGGATCCATCCGCATGGAAAAGGAGATTTTCTTACCCTGTTTTTGTTATCAACAGTGACACCAGCAGGGCTGGCAGCTCCGTGCTCCAGGCCCAGCTGGGAGTGACATCGATGTGTCCAAATCACCCCAAAATCCAGGCCCCAAAGGGAGAAAACCCTGGAGAATTTTATCCCAGCTCCTGCTCTGTCCACCAAGGAAATCCCACTCCCAACGGCATCTGTTCCAAAGAAATCTGGGGGAATTTGGGGAATTTTAACATGGAATAAAGGAGTTTAGGAGCATCCCAGCCACCCCTGGCTGTGTCACCTTGCAGGCCCCAAATCTGGGAATTTTTTTCCCATATTTCAAAATCTCCGGGATGACAGATGAATATTTGGGATAAATATTTAGGGGAAAAAAAAAATTATCTCCATGTTTCCAGGGAATGGAACCAGGATACAGCCCAGGCCTGGAATTCTCCAGGATTAATTTTTTCATTTTAATTTATTTCTTTATTTTTTCCTCCAATTAATTTTATTTCTTTCAAACAACTCTAGGCCAATTCCAAAGGCATTCCAAATTCTCCTGGCAGAAAAGCACAGCCCCAAAAACCAAGGATTTCCCTTTTATAAGGAGATTATTCCACCAAGAATCCCATGGAAGATGAGTTTTATTCCAAGCATCCCTGTAAAATACCAATGGATCTGATAACAAGAGGAGGAAAAAAATCCCAAATATTCCTTGGAAATCAACTATTTTTAAGGATAAACCACGTGAGCTGGGCTGGAAAGTGTGGGAAAGGTTAATGCAATTAACGGGGAATTAATGACATCAGCCGCTGCTAAACCCCGACCCACCCAGCCGTGACCTTTTCCCAAAAATCCTCCGTTTTCCCGGGATCCGAAGGATCTGAGAGGATGCTTGGAATGAAGCAGAGCTCAGGACAGGGAATATCCAAGCCTGGAAAAGCTGGAGGAGGAGAATCCCGGTTTTCCCAAAGCCTTGGAGCAGCTCCGTGTCCCGGCTGCCTCATCCCAGAGGGGGAGTTGATTATCCCAATGAACTGCTTGGAAAAACTCGGAAAACTTGGGAAAAACTGGGAGCTGAGCCTGGGATAGCTGGGAAAGGTAGGATGGGAAGGGAAGGCTGGGAAGGTGCCTGGAGCTGGGAGGATCCGGGGAATCTGGCGATGGGTGGATCCCGATTTTCCACACTGGGGGAAATCCCAGCATCTCCCAAATCCCAAATGCAGCTTGGGAGGAGCCCAGAAATGTTGGGAAAGGGGCTGGGAGCTGGGAAAGCTGGGAAAGCCAGGGGAGCCCCTCATCCGAGCTGGGAGGAGTGGGAATGCTGGGAATGGGGTGGGAATTTGGGAATTTGCAGCACTGCCGAGGATGGGACAATTCCCTTCCCAGAGGGAATTCCTCTGGCATGGCCAGGAAAAGAGCTCAGGCTCCACCAGGACAGCCCTGCAATCCCAAATCCTGACTTTGGGAATGCTGGGGAGGACTGGGAAACGTCCCAGGGATTTTGTGCCTCAGGTTTGGCTTGGAATGTTGGGTGGGATCCCATTCCAGCTCCCAGCTGGATTTGTTTTCCTGGAGAGCATCCACGATCCTGCTGCGGATCCCAGGAAAAGGGAGATGCTCAGCACCTGGAAAGAATTCCAAGGATTCCGATCTCCTGCTGGCACCAAGTGGGATCCGGGCGCTGTGTCCTGGTTTCCTCCAGCTGGAGCAGTTTCTCCACCAGCACCGGAGATTCCGGATTTTCCATCGGCATCCCTGAATTCCCAGCGGCACCGGAGACCCCTGAATTCCCACCAGCATCCCTGAATTCCCATCAGGAGCAGAGATCCCTGGATTCCCAGCAGGAGCAGAAATTCCTGGATTCCCAGCAGGAGCAGAGATCCCTGGATTCCCAGCAGGAGCAGAGATCCCTGGATTCCCATCAGGAGCAGAGATCCCTGGATTCCCAGCAGGAGCAGAGATCCAGGCCGGTGCCGGTGCCCTCTGGAATGCGTCTCCCGCAGCCCAGGAGGATTCCCACGGGAAGGCCAGCGGGAATTGCTCCAGCGGGACGGGATCCAGGCACCCCATTCCCAGAGCTCTGGAGCAGAATCCCGGCTGGAATTCCCGAGCCGCGGGAATGGGAAGAGCGGATCCCGCTGGATGCGGCCTCGTGGAGCGGAGAATTCCTGGATGCGGGAGCGCCTCGGGCTCCCTCTCCTGGCGCTGCCGGGAGGGAATCGCTGCGGAAATCTTGGGAATGGGAATCTCACCGGGAGCGCGGGTGTGGTCACCGCGGGGACACGGGACAACCCTTGGGATGAGCGGAATTCCACAGAAGCTCAGGATCAGGGATCTGAGCCGGGACAAGGAATGAAACCATTCCCAAAATTTCCCGATTTCCACCCTCCCAGCATCCACAGCCCACCATGGATAATTTTCCATCTTTCCTCATCCCACCCATGGGGTTATCCCGGAATTTCATTCCTTGGCACTGCCAGGCTGGATGCGAGAAATTTTAAAAAATCCTCGGGAAAATTCCCACCTGGCTGGCTGGGAATGGGGGAAGAGAGGAGCGGGATTGGGGATCCCAGTCTTTCCATGGGACATAGTGATCCCAACCTTTCCATCGGATTGCTGATCCCAACCTTTCCATTGGATTGGCAATCCCAACCTTTCAATTGGATTGCTGGTCCCAATCTTTCCATAGGATGTGGTGATCCCAATCTTTCCATGGGACACGGTTGTCCCAGTCTTTCCATGGGACATGGTGATCCCAATCTTTCCATAGGATGTCGTGATCCCAATCTTCCCATTGGATTGCTGATCCCCGGCTTTCATGGAGCTCCGTTACCCCCACAATCCCAACCCCCCCAGGGACAATTCCAGCTTTTCCAGCTCCTCCTCAGCGCCAACATTCCCTCTGAAATGAAGGATGGATGATCCTCCTTGGCAAAACCCGATCCTTAGGGAAAAACCCCCGGAGCTGCTGCTGCCGTGGCCCTTCCAGGGATTCCGGCTCCGGGACATTCCGGAGCCGCGTGGCCGAATCCCGGCACGTCCCTGGCTCTGCCCACAATTACAGAGGAACAGGAAAACCATGGATACAGCACCCGGAGAGTCCTGGAATATCCGCAGCCGCCAATTATCCGGAGGCTGATGTTTGGATTCCAGAGTGGATAATTTATGGAGGAGCCCAGGGCCGGGCGCTCGTCCCTTTGGATGGAAGCTCCTCTGGAATAACAATACCTGGCGCTGGGAGCGCACGGATATCCCAGATCCCGGGATTTGAAAGGGAGATGATTCCATTTGTTCTGCCGGGAGCGGGAACAAACAGCTCCGTCTGCTCTGCCGCCGGCAGCTGGTTCCCATTATCCCTGGAAAAGATCCCAATTTTTCACTGGGAGGAGAATTTGGAGCCGCCTTGACTCATTCCAAGTATGAAGTGAATGTGGAGCACAAACGAAAATTCCAAGGGGTGAAGGGATCGGAGACGAGGCAGCTCCTCCCAGTGGGAGCTGAAATTCCCAATTCCAAGTGGTGCCCTCGGCTTCCAGTCCTCTGGAGATCACCGGGATTGGGAATTCCTGGGAAGCGTGGATTTGGGGGAGAAGCTCTTCCCAATGGAAAATCGCTTCCAAAGGAGCAGGAGAGGGAAGTGGGAGCTGAAATTCCCAACTCCAAATGGTGCCCTCGGCTTCCAGTCCTCTGGAGACCAGCAGGATTGGGAATTCCTGGGGATGGAGTGTGGATTTCCTAGGATGGGAAAAATTTGGGAGAGGATGATGGAAAGGGAGCAAGGCAAGAGATCCAGGGAAGAGATTTTGGAGGAAAAGAGAGGAATTTGGGGAATTTGAGTGTCCGAGAATAGGTTGGATGAGGCTTGGAGCCACCTGGGATAGTGGGAATCGTCCCTGCCCATGGAATGGGATGGGTTTAAGGTCCCTTCCCACCCAAACCATTCCAGGATTCCATAGTTTATGTGTATCTATATTTAGTGCCTATCCCAGCTTCCTCATTTTCTGCCCATCTGGATTTATTTGGAAGTGGAAAAAGCAGCTGGATGGAGGAAGAGGAAGGTGTGGGATCCCAGGAAACCCCGTGAGGAGAGGATTAAATGAGGGATTAATGGGAAAATCCAAGGAGACTACAAAATTCCATGGAATCCAGGTGGACTCAGGTGGGAACCTCCCTGTGTGGGTGGCTCTGCTCCGTCCCCATTCCCAAATCCAACATTTTCCCAACATCCTTCATGGACTGAGAGCTGTGGTGACCCCCTGGAATGATCTGGCAAAATTCCTCTCTTTCCCCAATGCCAATGGATAAAGCTCAAGGAATCAGAGGGGGAAAAGTGGGAAAAAATTTTGGGATAAATCCTGCACCAACATTCAGGTTTATGGGGAATATTCCCAATCCAACATCACTCGGATCCCATGGGCTCCCTGAGCTGTGGGAGCTTCTAGGAAATTCCCAGAGTTTTCACATCCCATAATTCATCTCCTATAGGGAGCGGTGTCCCTGGAATGGGAATGAGGACAGCACGGAGTCTCCCAGCAGGAATCCTGGAATTCCACTGGGGGCTCCTTTCCCACCCCTCCTCATCCTCGGGCTTCCCAGGCTCCTGCGTGGATATGGAATTCCATGAAAAGGGAATTTACGGCTGCCCCGTTCCCGTCTGCCGGGGAAAAGCTGGATTTGGAAACTGTGGGATCTGGTGGCAGCTCGGAAAACAGCCGGAGGGGAGCACGGAAAAGGCTCCTGGCAGGAATCCTGTTGGAAGCCAGCCCAGGGAACTGGAGGAGCGTTTTCCATGCCTGGATCCGATGTTTGATGGATGAGTTCGGCACTTGGCTCCACCGGGAATTTTAAAGGCAAACCCGACACCTTTGGCTCGGTTCCTGGTTTTCCCCTCGCTCCAGGAGCATTCCCAAATTTCCTTGGGATGGCAGGGAGGGGACCAGGACCCCCAGTGCCTCCCACTGAGCCAAGGATTCCCACAATTCCCAGGAATGGGAGCAGGCCTTGGAAAGGGCTGTGATGGGAGCCCCCACCCAAAGCTCCTCATTCCCACCAGAATTCCCAAGATTCCCCCCCCCCCCATCTGCCAGTCCCGGCCCCATTTTCCAGGATCCATCCCAGAATTTGGGGCAGATCCCAGGATCCATCCCAGAATTTGTGAGGCTGATCCCTGGATTCACCCCAGCATTTTGGGGGGGCAAATCCCAAGATCCATCCCAACATTTTAGGGGAGCTACATCCAGAATCCTTCCCAGAATTTTGGGAGCAGATCCAAGGACCCATCCCAGAATTTTGGGAGGATAATCCTAGGATCCATCCCAGTATCTGGGAAGGGCTGATCCCTGTTTTCCTGTGTGGAAGAGGCTGGAATTCTGCTTCCCTGTTTTCCTGGCTCTGGGAAGAGCTGATGCTGTGGGAGAGGCTGGAATTCTGCTTCCAACTTTTTTTTTTTTTGGAGCAATTCTCCGGAGCTCTGAGCTCAGCGGAGCTGCTGGATCGGGAATGAGGGATCCACGTGCTCCGGCTTGGAGCTGCTCCCGGGTATCCAGAGGGACAAATCCCAATCCCAAACCCAGCTCTGGAGTGGGGTTTGCTGTTCCTCAGAATCCATCTTTCCCTGGGAAGTGGGAAAAGCCTCTGGAGTGGGATAAAATCCCTGCATGCCCCCCCTCCCCATCTCCTCCTGCGCTGAAATCTGGGAATTTGGGAATTTGTTGTCATTCCCAGCCTGTGTTTACATTCCTGGTTTCCAGCCTGGTTCTTCCCAAACTCCCGAGGCAGCTGCATCCAAGGCCAGATGCCTCCCACAGGTCGGGATCAAGGAGCTGCTGCAGGAACAGCTGGAGCCTGGAAAGATCCGGAAAACCTCCTGGGATGATCCCAAAAAATAGGGAAGGAAGGCCAGGAGTGCAGTGAGGAAGCACAAAATCCCGTGGGATTTGGAGGAGCTGGGATTTGGATCCAGGGATTTGTGGGTGCCATTCCCACCCACGGAGAGGGGTTGGAATTGATGAGCTCCCCATTCCATGATTCCATGAGGAATTCCTGCTATCCAGAGGTTTTTCCAGACAAACCAAAGCTTTTCCTGGATCCAGGGGTCAGCTGGGAGCGCGCGGCCGGAGCAGCCTCCTCCATCTCCAGGGTTTCTGAGGAGTCATCCAAGGATTTTAATCTGGGAAAAACACGGGATCTTCCCTTTGGGAATGGCTGATGTCATTCCCAGATCCGCATCCAGCTGAACTCGCTCCCTGGGATGAAACATTCCCTGTTTTCTCCTCCCCTCTCCCAGTCTTTTATTTTTTCCCAGTTTTGCCCCCTCTCTCTCCCAAATCCTCCCCTGTCTCTCCCAGGTTTTCCCTCCCTTTTCTCTCTGTTTTTCCCTTATTTTCTGCCCAGCTGCCCGTCACTTTTCTTCCCAGGTTTTTAATCCCATTTTCTCCCAGATTTCCCCCTTTTTCCCAGATTTTCCCTCTCCTCTCTCTCTCCCGGTCTTCCCCCCTCTTTTCCCAGAGGAGGTGACACCCCCAGAGGGGCCCCTTGAAACCCTTCCCATCCCCGTGGGATCCCACCAGGAGAGGCCGGGATTCCAGAGCGGAATTCCCGACTGGCACAGCTGATTCCAGATTGGAATTCCCGGCTGGCACAGCTGATTCCAGGTGGGAATTTCCAGCTGGCACAGCTGATTCCAGGCGGGAATTCCCGTCTGAAATCCGCCCTAAAGGGTGGCACGGCCTGGAGGTGGCTGTCCCCATTCCCATCCTTTCCTGCTGCGCCTCATCCCAGGATTCCAGGTGGTAATTCCCGGCTGGCACAGCCGATTCCAGATCAGAATTCCCGGTTGGCACAGCTGATTCCAGGTGGGAATTCCCAGCTGGCACAGCTGATTCCAGGTTGAAATTCCCGGTTGGCACAGCCGATTCCAGGTGGGAATTCCCAGCTGGCACAGCTGATTCCAGGTTGAAATTCCCGGTTGGCACAGCCGATTCCAGGTGGGAATTCCCAGCTGGCACAGCCGATTCCAGGTGGGAATTCCCAGCTGGCACAGCTGATTCCAGATGGGAATTCCCGGCTGGCACAGCCGATTCCAGGTGGGAATTCCTGACTGGCACAGCCAATTCCAGGTGGGAATTCCCAGCTGGCACAGCCGATTCCAGGTGGGAATTCCCAGCTGGCACAGCTGATTCCAGATCGGAATTCCCGGCTGGCACAGCCGATTCCAGGCTGGAATTCCCACCTGGAATCCGCTCCCTAAAGGGTGTCCCGGCTGGAAAGGGCCGTCCCCATTCCCATCCTTTCCCTCCTCCCCGTTCCCTGGTCCCTCCCACTCCCTCCCAGCGCTCTCCCGCTGTCAGGGAGCCGGGAAAAGTTTGGGATAAGGGACGGGATCTGGGATCGGAGCTCCCAGTCCCGCCGATGCTCGGGAGCGGGGACTGGGGCAGCCGGCGATTCCATGGATATTCCCAGCGGGATTCTCCTGGCCTGCTCCCTCTGCCTCCTGCCCGGTGAGTGCCCATCCCAATCCCCCGCAAAAAAATCGGGAATGGCTTGGGAAAAGTGCTGGAGGAACCTTCACGCGGCTCTTGGAAGAGTTTTGCCGGGAGCGGGAGGGAGCTGGGGGCGGCTGGAAAGGGATGGAGATCCTGGAATTCCCGGGAAGCTCCCGATCCCTCCTCGGCCTCGGAGCGGGATTAATCGGGATAATCCCAAAGGATCGGATGCTGGGGGGGGAAGGAAAGCTCGCTTTTCCCGAAATCCAGCTTTTCGAGGCTTTTCCCGTCGGAGAACGGGGAGAGCTCGGGGTTAAATTTAGGAGAGGCTTTAGGCGGAGTTTAATTCCAGGAGCCGATCCTGCGGCTTCTCCCGTTCTGCTCCGGGGGGCTGGGATGGATTTTTTCCTGCTTTTTCCCCGGGGTTTTTTCCTTGGGAAAAGCGACTCCCCATTCCCGCTTTAATCCCATCTGGAATCCACCCGCGCCGGGAGCCGCCGAAGTGGGAGGGAAACGGTGGGGGGAAAAAAATTCGGGAAAAAAATTCGGGAAAAAAGCGCTTTTCCCCCACTGCCAGGAGCTCGGCCACCGGCTCGCGCCTCCTCCAGCTGCAAACATTCCCAAACTTCCTGCTGGAAAACGCGCCAGCCTGCTCGGGGTTTTTATGGGATTGGCGCTTTTTGGGATTTTTATTTTTTTTATTTTTCCCTTTCTGCCGGGGGATCCTTTCAAGGGAGCCGCGGCCGAGCTGCTTTTCCTGAAATAATTGGATCCATGTGTGGATGGAGGCATGGATGTGGCTCTGGAATGGGATGTTGGAAAAATCCTGGGATTTGCCAGATTCCCGGGAAATTTCCCCCACGGACACGGTGCTGGCCCATGAAGGGGGATCATGGAAGGGGGTTTTGGGAATTCTGCCTTGGGATGTGTGGAAATGATCCCTGAATTTGCTCCCTGGGATGAAACATTCCCTGCTTTTCCCTCCTCTCTCCCAGTTTTTTTCCCCCCATCCATGGATTTTTCTGGCCGTGAGTTTTCCCACATGGATTTCCTTCCTGGGGATTTTCTGTCCCTGGATGTTTCTGGACCCAGGGATTTTTGTGGGAATTCCGGAAGCACAAGGTCCTGCTGTATCCAAGCCCCTCTGGAGCTTTGGGAAACAGTTTTGGGAGAGCAGGAATGTTTTTTTTGGGAAACAATTTTGTGGGAAGGCAGGAATGTTCCAGGATGACTGAGCTTCTGTTCATCCCCAGCATTCCCGGCCTTCCCACCCGAATTCCGGGATTTTCCCCAAAACCAGTGACAGACTCTGGGAGCTGGCAGCATTCCCTTGGATTCCCAGGAATTCAAGCCCACCCTGCTTGAATATTCCCGAAGTTATTTTCCCAAAATTTCTTTATCCTTTAGAGAGTTTTCCTTGTTCAGCGCAATATTCCTTCTCCAGGAATTCCACCCCGAGCTCGGGCAGTGCCGGAAGCCAGGGAAAAAAGCTGGATTTCCCTGGCAGTCCAAGAAAAACCGGGATACTCTTCCCGGGAATCAGAAAACTCTGGGGCAAAGGCAGCAAAATCCAGCCCCAAATTTTCATGGAAGCAGAACCAGGGTTGGGAATCATGGGAAAGCTTCCAGGCACTTCCTAGAGTTCCTTTTCCAGATGGGAATCCCAAAGGATTCAGACAGGGCAATTTTCCCCTTTTCTCCCCAGGTTTCCCAAATTTTCTCCCGTTTTTCCAATTCCCCCCCCCCCCTTTTTCCCCCCTTTATTCCCATTTTTCCTCCCTGTTTTTCCAATTTTTTCCCCATTTCCACCCTTTCCCCCCTTCTCTCTCCCAGATTTCCCCCCATTTTTTCCCCCATTTTCCTGGTGCTGGGGCCTTTGGAATCATCCCCATCCCAGAAATTTCCCCTCCAGGCGTTCTTTCTATCCTGGTCTTTACCCTGGCAGGAAAGGTGGATTTTATTCCCATCTTTCTTTCCTGAAGATTTTCTCGTTTCCCAATATTTTCCTTGACAATAATCAAAAATTTGGGTGCTCCAGAAGCTCCAAAGAAAAGGAGGAATTTTTGGCTTCCTGCCCTCGGAATTCCAAGGAAAACCTGGAGGTTTTGGTCACTTCTTTGGGATAGTGACCAAAGGGGGGAACTTTCAGATTTTCCAAAGGGGGGAACCTTCAGATTCCCAGCAGGAAAATCTCTCTGGCTCCTAAATCTCCTGGATAACCTCTCCTAAAATTCCCTTTTCAGCCGGAGCCGGTTGGAATATTCCTGGTTGGAATATTCCCCATATTTATTTTATTCCTTTCTTTTTGTCAGAGTTTTGAGGCTCCATCCATTGCTTGGAACCTTCTCTCCCAGATTTTTTGCTTCCCTGGGATTGGGATGCTCCAGCAGGAGCCACTCCCAGCTCTCCTCCCTGTTTTCCCAGAGATTTCCTATTTCATGGAATATTTCTGTTCATTTATTTTTGCTCCTTTTCGGATTTTTATCCTAAACCATGGAATGGGATTCCCCAATTTATCCCGGTGTTCCTATTCCCAAAAATCCTCATCTTGGGGGTGTGCAGTGCAAAATTCAGGAAAATTAAGAGGAAAATCCATCCCATCCTCTCCAAGGCTTCCTCTGCATCCAAGACTCTTCTGGATCTTGGAATTTCTTGCTGGGAATCCAAAATTCCCAAAATTCCCTCGGATCCCAGCGTGCTCTGATGCCCTTCCCCCTTTCCCATTTCCCATCATTCCATGGCCAATCCCAGCTTCCCCCTCTCCTGAGGTTTTCATTTCTTTGGGATGTGAAATGAGGTCAACGCTCCACAAAATATCTTGGCTCTCATCCCCGTCTCCCGGTTTTTTGGTTTTTGGTTTTTTTTTATCCCGGGTTTTTTTTTTTATCCTGGCTTTCTAGAATTTCCCTCTGGATCATTTGGAAGCTCCTTCTCCTCGGAATCTGTGGCCGGATTCCTCCATTCCCTGCTCCAAAAGCGGATTTGTTCCTAGGATTCCAAACATTCCCTTTTCCCCCGACATTCCTGCCTATCCAAACATTCCCATCCTGGGTTTTTCTGTCCTGCTGACGGCTCCTTTATATCCTGAGAAATTCCAAACTGAGTGTCCTGTCCCTGTCCTGGAGGAGGATTCCAAGGTTTCTCTTGGAATGAAGCATCCAGCAGGATACAGGGAATCCCATCTGGGGTATCCTGGTTATCCATGTCCATCCTGCTGCTCCAGCCTGGAATTTGGGCCATGTCCCTCTGTTCCCATGGAGAGCATCTCCAGCATTCCCAAGATTCCCACTCCTGGGGCAATTCCTGATTTCCCAATTTCCCACCTGGAGCTGCCAGAGGATTCCCCAAATTTTGCTCCAGGTACAGGAAATTTCTCTGGAATTTGTCCCCTGTGAGCACCAGAATCCCAGGATTGGGATGCCGTGGATCCTGCTCCCCCTGTTCTGTGGGAAGCGGCGTTTTCCAGAGGGAAAGGACCAATCCCAAAAATTGCCCCGTCCCAGCTGGAATTCCATCCTTAGGGATATCCCCCTCTGGAGCTGCCTCTCCTCAGCTCCTGCTCCCACAGGGAATGGGAATCCCAGGTTTGGATCCTTGCAAAAACCCTCAGGAGTGGCTGGGATCCTTTTTCCATGGATCCCATCCCGTGATCCCCATGGAAGTGGCCAAATCCATGGAATCCAGAGGGAGGAGCTCCTTTCTCCTTCCCGCTCCCATCCTGGCTCCAGGGAATTCCCAGGATGAGCTGTTTGAGGGCTGGGAATGGGCTGGATTCCCGGAATTCTGAATCCTAAATGAGCACCGAGCTCCATCCCTAGGGCTGGGTATTCCCTGGGAAATCCAGGGTGGAGAGCAGAATTTTGGGAAGCTGCAGATGAGGTGGGGCTGGAATGCTTTGGAATTCCCATCCTGGCTGGGATGGGAACGGGATCAACCCATCCCTGCTCCTGCAGCATCTTCAAAAATTCAGGAGCAGCTTTCCCAGGACGGGCGAGGTTGGAAGCGCCTCTGGAATCACTGAATCCAACCCCAAGCGGGGGCACCCGGAGCGGGGCTGGGATTGGAATCATTCCATGGCCGGAACCTTTCCGAGATTTTGGAATTCCGAGTCCATCCATGTGGAATTGGTGTTTTCCAAGTTTTTGGCTGATCGATCCTTCCTTTTTTTTTTCCCCCCCAGGATTTGGGAATTCCTTCAACATCGACACCAAGAGGCCCCAGATCATCGCGGGATCCAGGGAATCTTTTTTTGGATACACGGTGCAGCAGCACGACATTGGCGGCAAGAAATGGTGAGTAGGCTCTGGAAAACTGGGAATTCCGGTGGGAACTCCGGCAGAAATTACACCAAATCTTCTCCAGAATTCCCAGGAGCTGCTGGGCCAGGATGAGGCTGTTCCTGGAGGTGCTGACCAAAGGAAAATTTTCCTTAAAAAATAAGGAATTTTGGTGGGATATGGGAATATTGGGAATTTGGGAAGGGTGGGTGTGGAGGGGATGTCCTGGCTGGATCACGATTCCTTGAAGACCCCCAGGGCTGGAATCCCATCTGGAATTTGGGAAGAAATTCCAAGCCATCCCAGTTTTCACAGTTTGCATGGAAGAGCTGGGGCCTGGAGAACTGATCCATTGGGAACGTGGGATGAGCCTGGGATTGGCTCCGGTTTGGGATTTGGGGCGGATTTGGCTGATCCCAGGGGGATCCTGGGGCAGACCCCACAGGATCCCAGGGATGAATCCAGGGCTGATCCCAGGGGAATGAATCCCAGGGGATCCCACCCAGATGTTGGCAGAGACCTCTGGCGCATTCCAGGAGCACATGCGGATGCTCCAAAGCCCATGGAATTCCCTCGGATTCAGGATCTGACCCCCAGGTGGACGAATCCAGGCTTAATCCCATCATTAATGCAGTGGATACTCCTGGAATTCCAGAATCCAACCCTTGCCACCCTTGGAAAACCCTCCTATATCCTAAACCTGAGATTCCCATTCCACGGAATTTTGGGAAGTCGGGGTTTCTCTTTCCACGGCTCCCAGCCCCGTTTTCCACCAGGACTGGGAGTTTTCCCCATTGGAATTGTGCACCCAATGGAAGGGCTGATGCCTTGGGATGAAAGTTGGGAGTTCAGTATTTCCTGGGATTCTGAGGGAAATTGCTGGAAAATCCCAATTTTGGGAATATTCTCATCCCGGTTGTATCCATAGGAGCCGTTTTAGCTCCATCCCAGCTGAGGGCCTGCAATTCCCAGGATTCTGGGATCTCTTATCCCTTTTTTCCATGCTGCCACCACTGATGGGGTGGCAAGGGCTGAATTCCCTGGAAACTGGGAATTTTTTCCTGCTTTCCCAAGCAGGACCAAAGACCATCCCTGGCTTCTTTTCCCAACTTTTCCTGCCAACATCCACAGGACCCACCTCTAGTTTTTCCTCCTGTTGGTTCCTCTGCTTGGAAAAATGGAATTTTTCCAGAGGGATCCTCTGGATGGACACGGACTTAAAAACTCAGGACAGCGCTGCTGGAATCTGCAATTCAGCGGGGAAAAATTTCCAGGGAAAATTGTGGAGACAGCTGAAAAAATGGAGGAATCTGGGAGCAACCAGAAACCTCTGGAATAAAAACCATGGATGTGCAGAGGGAGCTGGATCAGAATTCCAGGAGCTGGGTAATTCCAGGAGCTGGGTAATTCCAGGAGCTGGAAGGACACAAAAGGAAAGGGAATGTCCTGAGACCCCCATTCCTGCTGAGCATCTTCCAATCCCATCCCAAAGCATTCCACAAAATCCACTGGAATACAGCAGAGACTCTGCGGTTCTCTCAGAATCCCAGCCATGGATGTGCCGGGATCCAGCTGCCAAATTCCAAGCGCGGAATCCGAGGATTTTGGCACCTCTCCTTCAGTCTGAGCCTTTTAATGCTGCTTTTGGCTGCCGGGAATTGTTTGGGAATGGATTCCAAGAATTTCGTGTTTATGTTTTTTTCCATATATTTCTAAAGGAAGATTGGAGTGGCTCCAAACAGATTGGATTTTCCAGGTATTTTTGGAAGTCGGGAATTTTCTCCTTTTCCAGACTTTTCAAGGAACCACCCAGACTCATGGAAGTGCATCCCAGAGAGCGGAAAATGCCTGAAGAAAATCCGTGAGGAAAAAATTCGGGTTATTAAACTCTGGGGGGGGGGGGGAAATTCCACTTGGATACTTGAGGCTGGAAAAGCTCATCCATGTGGGATTTGATTTTGCTCCGGCATTTTCCAGAGCAATGAGGGGTTTCCAGACCTCCTTTTCCACACTTTTTCCATCTTTTCCGTGGAGCTGGAGGTGCCTTCTCCAAGTGGGGATGGAAAAGATGACAACAGGTGCTTGGAATTCATCCCAAAAACCACCGGAGCTCCATGGAATGGCAGCTTCCCGCTCCCGGAGCAGGCAGGGAAAGGGGGACCTGGAATTATGGGATCGGAGCATTCCCAGTGTCCAAACTGGGGGCTTTTGGGGAAAAATGGGAGCTCCCTGTGCTGCTGGGACAAAATGACCTGGGAGGAATTTTGGGATAAGGAGAAGGAATTCCTGGGAGGATGAAAGCAGTTTTGGAGGATTTGAATCCCAAATCCCGGCAGGTTGGACGCCGTGGATGGATTTCTTTGGGAATGATGAGCAGAATTCCCACAAATGGGATGTGTCTCCCTTAAAACCTGGAAGCTCTCATGGGAATGGAGAGCTCCTGGGTGTTTGGCGCAAACGCAGCCTGGAATCTCATGGAATTTTGTGAAGAATCTTCCTGGAGGTTCAAGAGCAGGGGAAAAAAAGGGGAAAAAAATTCCTTCATCTTTCATCTCCCCCTTCCAAGTGTTTGTCCAGAGTGCTTCCCATCATTCCAGGAGCTGTGGCTGAGAGCATCCCAGAGCTCCTTTTCCAAGGAATTCTGGGGAGGGACACTCGGGGCCCATTCCTGGAATTTTGGGGATGCTGGGTGCTCCTGGGGAGATTTCCCTATCCCAACCTCGTATCCCACTTATCCAAAGGGAAGTTCTGATCCCAAAACTCCTCCCTGGGAGCATCCCAAAGTTCCGTTTTCCAAGGAATCCTGGAGAGGGGCACAGGCATGACGGGGACTGGCAGCAGTGACAAATCCGGACCCAAATCCCAGGAAACAGTGGATAATGGGAGCAAAGGCAGCCCAAGGACCTCTGGAATACCCTGGGCAGCAGGAATGCCACATTCCCATTTTTCCCAGAGTTTTTTCCCCCATTTTTTGGGATGGCAAGGAGATGTTTCCAGGACAGGCCTCTCCATGTTTTTGGCTCAGCCGGGATTTTCCATGGAGCCGTTCTGGGATTTGTATCCGCAGGGTCCTGTGGGATCTCCAGCTTCCCTCTGGAGATTCCCGAGAAAACTGGGAATTTCCCAGGTGACTTTCCCAATCTCCCACTTCCACTCCAAACAAACCCTTCTCCTTCAGAACCACTGTTGATTCCCAGATTTTTTGCCACCTCATCCCCGGAATGTTCAAATCCAGCTCGGAGCAACCTCTGGAAGTGGGGCTGGAATGACCCAAACCATTCCATGATTTTCTTGAAAATGAGGCCAAAAAGAGGGAAAATCCCCCCCAAAAAACTGGGAATAGGGGGGGTTGCCACAGATCCTGCATCCTAGGGTGGGAGGGAGAGCTGGGAGCAGACATCATGGAATTCTCTGCGCTTCCACCAAAATATTCCAAGCGCTCCGGCGGTGGCCAAGCCACAGGAGAATTCCAGCCAAGAAAACCTCTGGCAGGAGCTGGAAAACAGAAACCCCTGGAAGTGTTTTTCCAGATCAGCACAATTCTGGCTTTCAATCCAGCCAGAAGATTTTTCCCTCTTTTTTTTCCCCCCTCTCCTCCTTTTCCCTTCAGCCAGGCTCAGACTGGGAATGTCCAGGATCAGGGCCTGGAGCTCAGGGGTGGAATGGGATGAGATTTAAGGCTTTTCCCACCCAAACCATTCCAGAATTCCCAGATTTTGCTGGTTTGGAGCCTTTCCCAGCCTGCAGGCATGGGCACATCCCATTCCCAGCCTGGCCGGAAAACTGGGAATCAGGACTCAGCACTGGGCTTTGCTTGGAGAGCAATATCCTGGGGTATTCCTGCTTCTTCTCTCCTTATTTCTTGGGGGATGGAAGTTAAAAATCCATCCTCAGACAGCTTGGAGCAGGCAGAGCTTTTCCCACTTAATCCCTGTTGGTTTTTTTTTCCCTTTGTTTTCTCCGGGAGCAGGGAACGGAGAGGGAGGCGAGGCAGGAATTGTTTGGTTCTGATTTTCTTTCAAAGCCACATTTTTTGGCCAATTTGTGATGCAGGACCCGCTTCCCTCTTGGGAATCCAGGGGAAAATTGGGAGATTTCGGATGATCCCAGGATGTGTGGAGGGAGAAAGATTGGAAAAACCCAGGAATGTCTCCCTTCTATAGCAGTCCAGTTTTCTTGGGATGAGCTGGATTATTTTGATGTTTTCGGGAATTTAGGATAACCCATCCCAAATCCCTGGTTTTATTTGCTTTTTTGGAAGGAAAAATCCAGGATTTCTAGCCCGAGTTTCCAAGTAAAGGGAGAGTGGAGCAGCATCCCTAAAAACACCTTCCAAACAGCTGGGAAAGCCTTTTTCCCAAGCTGCCAAGTTTCCATGAGGATTTGACAGCTCCAGCTGATTAATCATTCCCATTTAACCAAAAAGGGAAAACAATTCCATTGTTTTTTGGGAGACAAGAATTCCGGCTTCAGGAGCTCCACAGCCGCTCCTCATTCATGGCAAAATCTGGGAATGTTTGGGTTTCCTTTGGGTCTGTCTCGTCATCCCAAAGGGATGATCCAACCCCAAACCCACTGGGTTTTTTTGGGAATATCGATTAATGGGTGGTGTGATCACATTAATGTGGGAATATTAATTCATGGAAAAGTCTCCAAGAAGATTCCCTGCAGGATGGGGGGCACGTCAAGCTGGAGCTGCTCCCAGAAGTTCGTGAAATTCCATGTATCTGAAATTCTTTGGGAATTGGGAATTACACCAGGAGATCCCCGTTTTCCAAGGAGCCTCCACCTTTATTCCTCCTCATCCTCAAGGTTTTCTCATTCCCTTTCCTGATCTTCCACCTTTTCCCTCCTCTCCACCAAATGAAAGTGTGGGAAAACCTCAGGAAAATGAGCAAATTCCTGAAAAATCCCAGATTTTCCTGGAAGCTGTTGAGGACAGCTCCAGCTGGAGATGATTTTCCTGTGGTGAATTCCCACATTAAGCCGTAATTCAGGAAGTGTTTCCATGAGAATCCTTGGATTCGGGAGCTTTTCCTTGGGTGAGCGATTCCGGTCTGGGATAAAAGAATGGGATGTTTGTCTTTGGAGCAGCAACATTTTTAAGGAATGACAATTCCTGGTCTAACAGGGAACATCTGTGCCGGTGGCTTTTCCAGCTGCTGGGAAGGGCCCTGTGGAACAAAAGAGCTCCTGTTTATCTGGAGATCCAGACTGGGACGGCTGCATCCATAGGATTTTTGGGAAGCTAAAAAAATTAAAAAAAAAAAAAATCCCATTTATTTTGGGAGCGGGAGTTGCCAACAGCTCGTGGTGATGAGGATTTTTGGGATGGCCTGGAAAGAAGGGATGGATTCCTTAGGTCCTGCACTCTTCCTGCTTTTGGGTTGCTGGGTTGGAATGCTGTGGTCAAGAAAAAGTGGGAAAAATGTTTGGATGTCCCAAAAATATCTCAGCTGGAAGTTGGTGTCCTTGCTGGGGAATGGGATTTAACAGCTCCCTTCTTTTGGAGGGCAGGAAAATTCCCGGTGTCCACTGGAGATCCCAATGTTCAGGACAACTCCAGCGTGGGGCAAATTCCCTTCTCCAGGGTTTTCCTGGGGAAAATTCCTTCCCTCCACTGGAGATCCCAGTGTTCATCTCCCAGTGCTCGTAACAACCCCAGCTTGGAAAAAAATTCCCTTTTCCAGGATTTTGCGGGGGAAAATTCCCAGTGGGATTTGCTGGAAGCACTCCACCAGCTCCTTGTGATTTTTTCTGGTTCTGCTGGAATCCTGCATCCATATCCATGTTCTGGGAATGAAGTGGGAGGTGTCTCCATATCCATGTCCTGGAGATGTTCTGGGAATGAAGTGGGAGAGTCCCTTCCCGTGGAGGGGATGAGGATGAGATGATCCTTAAGGTCCCTTCCATCCCAAACCATTCCATGACCCTGTGGAAAGGCTCCTCCGTAGGCAGCGGAGAGAAGGGACAAATCCATAATGATTCTGAGGGATTTGGTGCCCCCCTGGAGCTGCTTCCCTGCTCCTCCCTGTGCTTCCAATGGGTTTGGATCCCTCCCTCCCCTCCAGGAATCCATTCCTTGAGCTGACGGGAATGAATTCCGTAATTCCAGGTGGCAGAGTCACATTCCCAACTTTTTGGTGCTCCAAAGGAAAGGGAAGGAGAAGCTTTCCTTCCACTGAGGTTGGGGCCCTCTCCTGCCACTCCCAAATCTGGGAATTGTGGCTGAGGGGATTTTCCCCAGGAAATTCCCATTGTCCTGGTGCTGACGGATCGCGTTTTCCGCAGGCTGGTGGTGGGAGCTCCGTACGAATCCAACGGGCAGCAGAAAACCGGAGACGTCTACAAGTGTCCAGTGCTGAGTGACAACCACGGAAACTGCACCAAGCTCAACCTGGGTAGGGCATTCCGGTCCCTGACATCCCAAATTATCCCTGGAAAACTGGATATTGGGAAGGGATTCCTCCCCGGGAAGGTGGAATTCCCAGAGAAGCTCCTGGACCTCTGGAAGTGTCCAAGGCCGGATTGGATGGGGCTTGGAGCACCCTGGGATGGTGGAAGGTGGCAGTGGATGGGCTTTAAATTCCTAAATTATTCCATGATTCCCAGTTTGCTTCCCAAAGGGGGAGCTCAGGCTCATGGGGGAGCTGGGAGTTTTCCAGAGGAACAGTTGGATCAGGATTTGGGACACAGCTCAGTGGCCAATCCCATTTAGCAATGACAGGGCTGCCCTGGGGGCTGTGCCATGGAAAAAACAGGGATTCCCTGGGGATCCAGGATGAGGAGCTGAGCCCTCCAAGGGATTTCCTCCTCTCCAGCTCCCAGCCTCACTCCCGAAAGAGTTTTCCTTCCTTGGTTGCTCATCTAGGAAAAAACCCAATTTTCCCAACTTTTTCCTCACCTTCCAAAAATCCCCAAAACCTGGAGTGAAGATTCCTCTCGAGCGCACAATTCCCAGTTCCTCCAGAGATTCCAGGGGCATTCCAAATTTCCTGGGAATATTCCTGATCCCAGCTTCCCCCTAAGGATGGGTGATGCTGTTTTTCTTCCAAATCTCTTCTCACCTCCCAAAAATCCCCAAAACCTGGAGTTACACCGGCAGAGATTCCTCTCCAGCACACAATTCCCAGTTCCTCCGGAGATTCCGGGGGGCGTTCCGGATTTTCCGGGCATGTCCCTGATGCCAGCCTCTCTCCCAAGGGCGGGTGACGCTGTCCAACGTGTCGGAGCGCAAGGACAACATGCGCCTGGGCCTGAGCCTGGCCACCAACCCCAGGGACAGCAGCTTCCTGGTGAGCAGCATGCCTGGGAACGTGGGCCGGGAATCTGGGAATGTGCACCAGCACGGGAAGGCGTCGGGAGGTTCCTCTTGGTGGGTTTTTGTTCATGGGATGTAGGGAGATTTATAGGGATTTATTGATAAACTATACTGTAATAAAATAGAATTAAATGAAGTAAAATGGAAGACAATGAAATTAAAATAAAGCACATCCATGGAAAAGGGATCCTTTGAACCAAATCCTGCTTTTTTTACCATTTTTTAGGCCTGCAGCCCCCTGTGGTCCCACGAGTGTGGCAGCTCCTACTACACCACGGGAATGTGTTCCCGCGTCAACTCCAACTTCCGCTTCTCCAGAACCGTGGCTCCGGCTCTGCAGAGTGAGGACCAAGATCCCGGCTCCCATCCCGGCTCCCATCCCTGCTCCCATCCCGTCTCCCATCCCAGCTCCCATCCCATTCTGGCTGCACAAAACAAAGCCCTCGTTGACCAGGAGTTAAACGTTTGGGAATTTGGAGCTGGGATTTTGTTTTGGAGGGTTGAAGTGAAGTTTCCTGCCTTTCATGGAGCTGGGAAAGGATTCCCAGAAGCCTGTCCTGCTCCTGGGAGCTTTTCATCCCATGGGATGTGATTTTCCAGCTCCAGAACCCCTCTGGGGTTGGTTAATTCCCAGGGCAGATGGGCTGGGAAAATGGGATTTGGGAGGATCAAGGCAGGAAAGGCAGAACCCATCACCAGATTCCCAGGGCATAAAGAGGGGCTTGGAAAAATGGGATTTTGGGGATCAAGGCAGTAAAGGCATCATCAGATTCCCAGCGTCACTTCCCTCATTATGTTCCAGCCCTCGCTGCAAAGGATAACTGGGATTTTAGGGAATTCTAGGAAGTGTTTATTTGATGAGATGGAGGCGCATGGAGGGTCCCAGTGATCCACAAGTGACTCCAATCCGTGGATTCTTTCACCCATAAAAACCTGTAGGGTGAAAGAGCAGCTGATAAATCTCTGAAATCCGGGATCACCAAGGAATGCTGTAAAACATCAGCAAGACTGAGATGATCCTGAGCAATTTTCCCCACTGGAAAAAAAATCCTTAAATCCTTCCTGCTCCGGCTGCAGAGCCGAGCCCTGGGGTCCCCTCCGGGGTTTTTGGCTGCCGAGGATTTCATGGGAAGGGAGGAAATGCCCGCCTTGCTTTCCATGGCAGGGCTGGGAATGACTCAGGGATCAGGAACGGCTCTGCGGGAGGAGCGGAGCCGGATCCTGCTCCCCTTTGAAGTGTGGAATGATATTAAACGGGATCAAATTCCAAAGCTGAATCCCAAATGATGCCGCTGAATGTTATTCCTAGGAAGTGATCCCATCTTTTCACAGCAGAGAGGATTCCTGTGGCTTCTCCCCACCTTGCTGGAGTCCAAAGTTCTTTCCCAAACAATTGAAATCAAAATTTTTTTTCCCCAAGAAATCCTAAGAGGAAGTACCTGGCTGGAAGTGAAGCCATAAATCTGCCCTTTGCAAGAGGACTTTTAATAAATCCCTGGATTTTCCACAGGATGCCAGACCTACATGGACATCATCATCGTTCTGGATGGATCCAACAGCATTTATCCGTGGGTTGAAGTCCAGCACTTCCTGATAAATATCCTGAAAAAGTTTTACATCGGTCCCGGACAGATCCAGGTGAGGCCCTGAACCATTTGTGTCATCCCAGGGTCATTCCCAGTGTCCCTTTTCTGTCAAGCTGCTGGAATTTGTCAAAATATTGGGATTTTTGACTCATGCCATGGGAAGAAAATGCTCCCATTAATGTCCCTAAGGGAGCTATGGAGGGATCCCACATCCCAGTGGGAACAGGGAGGATAAAACCCCATGGAACGCTCTCCATGCTCTTGCTCTGAGTAATCATGGATTGATTTAGGCAGGAAGTTGAGCAGGAACATCCCAGATTTTCCCAAATAACCCAGTTTGGTCCCACCTGGAGATGCTGTGGGTCCTAACTGGGACAGTTTGGCACATCTGGATCCCCCCAAAACTTGGGAGCAGAGCAAGGGGGAATTAATAAAAAAAAAAAAAAAATTGGGAATTAATAACAATCCCATGGAGGGAAAACTGGACGATGGAATTCCGAAAAAAAATGAGCGTAGGGAATTTCACCCGCGGCTGGCGACTCCCGCGGTTGGCAGCGCTCGCGGTGGACAGGACCTCGTCCTGTCGGCCTTTCTGGTGCCATTCCCGTCGTTCCCAGGTGGGAGTTGTGCAGTACGGAGAGGACGTGGTCCATGAGTTCCATCTGAACGACTACAGGTCCGTGCAGGACGTGGTGGCGGCCGCCAGCCACATCGAGCAGCGCGGGGGCACCGAGACCAGGACCGCCTACGGCATCGAGTTCGCTCGGTAAAACCCCTCACAGCCCTGCTCCTATCCCCAGGAAAACCTTCAAATCCCCGTTCTTCCCCCCTCCTTCCCTCTCCCTTTGTTTTCCACGCTGCTCAAGAATGGGGAATCGCCAAGGTTTGCAGGAAAATGTGATTTGGGGAAGCTTTGGGAGTGGCGCTTCCCAAAATTGTTCTGTCCTCGTTTGCAGCTGGGGCAGGCTCTGGAATTGTGGCCTCCCCCTGGAAGCCCCCAGGGCTGAGCTGCCAGCCCCAAATTCAGCCCCAGGTCCTGGAACGCTCCTGGAAATCTCTGGAGAGTCCCCAGAAGCTCAGGACAGCTCCACCTCCTCCCTTTTCCAGGGACAAGTCCTTGCTCCAGCACTTTTTCCAAGCAGTATTCCTGCTAGGAATCATGGAATTTTGGGCTGAAAAAGAGGTCAAAGATAAGTCCAGCACTGCCAAGGCCACCATTGACCATGTCCCAAGTGCCACATCCATGTGGTTTGGAAATCCCTGCAGGAATGGGCATTCCAGCACTGCTCTGGGCAGCTTGGAAAAGTTTTAGATGGATCCTGGCCAGATCCGAGCAAGGCCCTAAATGATTTGTGTCACACAGAGTCCCCAGCCCTGCTCAGTATCCCTTTTCCATAAATATGCTGGAATTTGGGACTGTGATTTGTCAGAATAGTGGGATTTTGGCAGGGGTGGATTATGAATGAAGAAATTTTCCCTCGCGGGGAAAGGCCCCACAGGCCAAGGCCAGAACTCCGCTGGCCAACTCAAGATCCATTCCCTCGTCCGATTTTGCTGAATTCCGCCCTCTTTCCTGCAAAAAGTGGGGAAATCCACGTGCCAAAGCATTTCTCGAGGGCGGGCTCGGCGGGGCGGCGGAGCCACCGCGGAGCCGGCGGGGCTGAGCAGCCCAGGGCATCTCTTCACTTGCAGCTCGGAAGCGTTTCGGAAAGGTGGCCGGAAAGGGGCAAAGAGAGTAATGATTGTCATCACAGATGGAGAGTCCCACGACAGCCCAGACCTGGAGAAGGTGATCGAGGACAGCGAGAGGGACAACGTCACCAGATACGCGGTGGCGGTGAGTGACGGGACTTTGGGGGTCTGGGAGTCCTGCAGAGCGTGGCGGTGCTCCATAAATCCCAAATCCCATCCCCACTGCTCCTGGAGCATTCCAAGAGGTCTTTGTGTGCTCCAGCAAGCCCAAAGCACCAGGACAGCCCATCCTGACTGCTCCTGGAGCATTCCAAGAGGTCCTGTCCATCCCCAGTTCTCCTGGAACATTCCAAGAGCTCCTTGTGTTCTCCAGCAATCCCCTGTCCACCAGTTCTCCTGGCCCATTCCCACTGCTCCCTGGCTCCAGCAATTCCAAAGCACCCTGTCCATCCCCACTGCTCCTGGAGCATTCCAAGAGCTCCTTGTGTCCCAATCCCACTGCACCAGGAGCATCCCCACTGCTCCTGGAGCATTGTGGCTGGTCCATCCCCGCTGCTCCTGGAGCATTCCAGGAGCTCCTGCCCATCCCCACTGCTCCTGGAGCATTCCAAGAGCTCCTGTCCATCCCCACTGCTCCTGGAACATTCCGAGAGCTCCTGTCCATCCCCACTGCTCCTGGAGCATTCCAAGAGCTCCTTGTGGCTGGTGCTGCTCTTGGGATGCTCAGCTCGGGATTCAGCTGCCGGAGCTGGTGCCGGGACCAGGGACAGGCAGGACCCCAAATTCCATGAGGAATGTCTAGCTGGGAGGAATTGCAGCAGTTCCTCTGTTTGTTCCCACAAAGTGGTGTCAGATCCGAGGATGGGGCTTCTCCCACATGGACACCCCAAAGGGTTTTGGGATGGTTTTATCCATCCTGGGAAAAGGGTCCAGAGGAGCTGCTGACCCCCATCCCTGGAGGTGCCCAAGGCTGGGCAGGGCTTGGAGCAGCCTGGGATAGAGGAAGGTGTCCCTGCCCATGGAATGGGATGAGCTGTAAGATCCCTCCCCACCCAAACCACCCGGGAATTCTAATTCCATGGAAGTCTCCCAACGTTTTATTCCCAACCAGGTCTTGGGTTATTACAACAGGAGAGGAATCAACCCCGAGGCCTTTCTGAACGAGATCAAATTCATCGCCAGCGACCCCGATGACAAACACTTCTTCAACGTCACCGACGAGGCGGCCCTCAAGGACATCGTGGATGCCCTGGGAGAAAGAATCTTCAGCCTGGAAGGTGAGGGGTGCTCCCTCCTGGCACCTCCCAGGGCTGGGAATGGGCTGATCCTTCTTTTCCCCGAATTTCAATGTGGCTTTTCTGCAATATCCTAGCCTAAAATCCTCCTTGGAGCATCTTCAGATCTGAGGAAATGTTTTTATTTGGAGCGGTTGTGTCCGTCAGATATCAGAAGCAGAGATCCCTTTTCCAAAGGACACACCTCGTTCCAGCCAGAGGAATTCTGGTGGCTTTGATTTTTCCTTTTTATAGAAAACCTTGGAGATTTGGTATGGGGGGAATTTGGGCGTCGGTGTCTTCCTCATCCATCAAATTCTAGGGCTGTAAACAGGAAAACCCACACACAGGAGCTTCCTGGGGTGCCAGACATCAGGAGATTATGGGAATAATGTTGGGATTTCGGGTTTATTGGCTGAAATGAAATATCAGGAAATATTTCTGTCTTAAATGTCAGCTCTTGTGACAACTTTGTCGCTCTCCCAAACTAAATTTGTCCGAATTTCAGAGGAAAAATGCAGCCTGGAATGAACAATTGGAACAGAAGATGGAGGGCCCGCACTGGGAATGAAACATCTTGAATTTGGGGGGTTTTGGCTCAAACCAGCTCACAGACTCCCCACAGGTTTCCCAGTTTCCTCTGTCCAGCCTGGCGCTTCCCTGTGGAAGTTGCCCTGGATGAGGAATTCCCCCAGTCAGAATTATGAAGCAAAAACCTCCAAATCCCCGGTTTTGGGTGATCTTGCAGCCCTGCAAGGGGAGAATCTGCAGCCCAGCAGAGCTCCCAGACCTCCTAACAGCACGAGGCTGTGGAATTGGGAGATTTAGGGAGAAATGGGATCATCAGGAGGACGTGGAGCTGCTGGAGCAGTTCCAGAGGAGGCCACGGAGCTGTTCCAGGAAAGCAAAACTCTCCATTAAACACAAATTCCCTTTTTTTTTGTTTAAGGAACCAACAAGAATGAGATCTCCTTTGGGCTGGAAATGTCCCAGACTGGATTTTCATCCCACGTTGTGGAAGTAAGTGAGGAAATGTGGGAATTTTTTTTTGCTCCTGCTTTGTCCTGTTTGTCACGCCCTGCTCCAGGTGGGAGATTGGGATTTGGGACAAATCATTAATTACGGAGTTAAATCATTAACATGAGGATAAGGAAATGCTGCTGGACTATCCCATGGGAAAGGGAGGTGTTGGGAGACCCGGGCATCCCTTGGGATCTGCAGCAGATCCTCCTGGTGCCACGACCTCTTGGCAAGGACGTGCTGGGATGTCCATGGAAAAAGCTCTTGGGGATTTCCCGGGGAGAAAAAGCCCATTGGAAAAACGGGAATAGGGTGGAAGTGTCATTCCAGGAGTTTGGAAACCCTCCAGCATTCCAGGTGTTTTTAGAAGAATGGTCTGTGTGGGATCAGAGGGATGGAATCGCCTCCACCTGGGAAGAAATCCCACCAAACCACTCGTGTGTTCCCACAGGACGGGATCCTGCTGGGAGCAGTGGGAGCCTACGACTGGAACGGAGCCGTCCTGAAGGAGACCAGCAGTGGGAAGGTCATCCCTCTGCGGGAATCCTACCTGCAGGAATTCCCCGAGGAGCTGAAAAACCACGGGGCCTACTTAGGTGGGAAAGCCGAACGAGGCCGTGCTGCCACACGGGGAAAATTCAGGATTTTATCCCTAAAAAAGAGGAAGCACGGGGTATTCCTCATGGGAGAGCTTGTGGGATGCAGCACAGGAGCATCCTCACCTGGGAAGAGCCCAGCTCCGAGCCCGGAGAGGGGCACAAATGGGATTTAAATTCAGGAGCAGCCGAGCCGGCGGGTGATCCGCGGCTTTTCTTGGAGTGGTTTCAAAGCACTGATGGAATTTCATGCCTGGGCAGGAAATACCTGCTGGGTTAATCCATTCCATGTGCAGCCACTGGAGCTCTGGAATAAAAATATCAGCCTGGGTTGTGAAATGCAGCCTCTCCTCGGAGATGGGGCTGTCCCGTGGCGGGGAGAGAGGTGGGATTCTGTGGGATCTGTGGGATCAGCACCTCAAGGCTCTTCCCTGGGAATGGGGACACATGGATCATCCGTGGGGTGAGCTGGGATGGCTGCGGGTGTCCCATGGGAATCCCTGTGGGAGCTCAGCTGGGCTCTCTTTCCCACTGCCTGGAGTGAGAATTCCGGGAATATTGAGGGATGCTGGTGTATCCTGCTGAGGAGCATCTGGGGGGGCTCAGGGCTGGTGGTTGGTTTGGGAATATCCCTCCAGGAGGGGCATTTTTAGGGAAAGAGGGACCCCAGGTAAGGCTGGTGAGCAGGGAAAGGGGTCCGAAAATCCCTGGAGATAGATACTCAAAATTCAACAGAATGTGATCCCAGGGAATGTGATTCAGTTTCATGATTGGCCAGACATTGAGTTCCATAGAATCCCAGAATTCTGGAATGATTGGAAAGGAACTTAAAGCTCATCCCATTCCACCTTCCCCTATCCCAGGTTTCTCCATGCCCCATCCAGCCTGGGATTGGAACATTCCAGGGATGGGGCAGCCACAGCTTCTCTCGGCACCCTGTTCCACTTCTAAGGATTTAACTGGAATTTAAACCTGAGCCTGAAGGTTCAGGAACCCGGACTGGGGGTTGAAAACCAGGATTTGGCAGCCCCAGCTTTATATTCCTACAAAATCCCGTCTGCAGCCATGGAAGTGCCGCAGCCCAGGGGTGATCCCAGTAGGAAAAAAGGGATTGCTTGGGGTCACTGGCTTAGGCAGGGTTATTTCCATCAGGAGGAATGGTTTTGATGGATTCATGGCTTTTCTTGGACTGGGAGTGTTGACATCAAGCACCAGGAAAGCTTTTCCTGCCCGGTGTTCCCGGAGCAGCGGGAGCTGCAACTTCCCAACACTCAGCACCTCAGAGTGTCTGTCCAACTTGATGTGAGCCGTGAAATAAAACACCCAAAAGTCTGGGGGTTGCAGGAACTGGATTCACCCTCGATAAAGAAGGATTTGCACAGGAAGTGGGAATCAGGCAGTGCCAAAACTCCCGGCACAGCCCCGGCCGCGGCAGCACCAGAGCGGGCGGCTCAGAGGCACTGGGGTCCCTCTGGGTGATTTCATCTTTGCAAAAATCACGGTTTTTGAGCTTCCCTTTTTGGGAAGTGGCCAGAGCTGTGTCAGCAGCCGGGGGCTAATGGAAAGCAGACCCTGGGAGCAGGCAGGGAATTCTCGCTCCGTGTCCATCCCTTTCCAGGTTACACCGTCTCCTCCGTCGTCTCCACCAAGCACGAGCGGATCTACGTGGCGGGAGCGCCGCGGTTCAACCACACGGGCAAGGTCATCCTGTTCACCATGCACAGCAACAGGAACCTCACCATCCACCAGGCCCTCAAGGGAGAGCAGGTAATTCCGGCTGGGAATGCTGTGCTGCATTTCCCCCCTGGAAAAATCAACCTTCTCCCTTGGTTTTCCCGAGTTGGAACGGCTCGGCAGCGCCGTGCAGCCGTGGATGTGCCAGTGCCCTGGTTTGGAAGAACAGGTGTCTGCTGAGGAGGGCAGGAGCCTGCCTTGAAATGGAAAATGTAAACTCACTCCCTCTGAATTATTATAATTTTGAAATTAAGGGGCTCTCAGGCAAAGATATGGGAGTAGGAATAGCAGTTCTTTACTAAGAAAATTAAAAATACAAATGCAATAGTACAAAAAAGAGAACAAACCACTGGCAGAGTGAGAGCAGGAGCTGCCCCCTGTGTGTCAGGGTGGGGGCACAGCCCCATCCCACGGGGGCCCAGCCCTCCTGCAGTGCCAGCTGTGGCTCTGCTGCAGCAGGGATCCTGCACAAGGGGGGAGTTTTCCTCTGCAGCTCCAAGGCTGCTGGAGATGGGCCTGGGCTCCTCTGGGAATGCAGAGGGAAAGGCTCTCTCTGGTGTCCCAAAGCTCAGATTGGATCCAGGTAGGAATGCTTGGCTCCTCCCCTGGGCGGAGCATCTCCCCCTGGGATGATGGAATTGGATCAGCCATGCAGGGACACTCACTGGCCCATGGACAGAAGATAATTAATAATTTATAATTAATAATTTAAGAGAAGAGATCTCCTGGAGGGAGGATTGGCTGTGGGGGAGATAACTGCCCCAGATATGACAGATGTGACAGAACACACGCCCCCATTTCCGACCCAAGACAGCCGCTTGTGGCTGCATCCACAGCGTGGCCGTGGCAGGGCTGGGATGTCCCTGTGGATCCAGGGGATCCAGGGGGATGGTGGCGTCATTCCCACCCCGTCCTGTCTCCCCCAGATCGGCTCCTACTACGGCAGCGAGATCAATTCCCTGGACGTGAACGGCGACGGCGTCACCGACGTGCTGCTGGTGGGAGCACCCATGTTCTTCAGCGAGGGCAGGGAGAGGGGCAAGGTCTACGTGTACAGCCTGCGCGGGGTGAGTGCCACGTCGTGGGGACATCGCGGGGACATCTGGGTGCTCCCATGGCGGCTGCGTCCCCTGCTGGGGTCTCAGCGAAGGGGTAGAATGGGATCTTTGCAACATGGGAATGTGGATGTCCCTCTGGAGAAACCATCTCCAGCCACGCAGTGTCCTCCAAACTTGCTCCCTCCAGAGAGAGATCAGAGCCCCTTCCAGAGCCTGAAGGTGCTTCCCTGTGGAAGTTGCTTCCCTGGATGAGGAATTCCCCCTAGTTGGAATTATGAAGCAAATAAAACCCAACTGGAGCATGGAATCCCTACACCCAAAGCACTTTATTGTTTATGGAATTATTATTAGTATTATCATTATCATCATCATTATCATTATCATTATCATTATTATCATAATTATTTATTTGTTGTTGTTATCGTTGTTGCTATTATTACGAATGGAATTTGTATTTTTTAATAGAATTTATTATGAGTATGGGATGTTTATTATGATGGAATTTGTATTTGTTATGGGACTTTTTTTTTTTATTATTATTATTTACTACTACTACTACTATTGAATTATTTAGGTAGGGTGCAAAGCAGATGTGGGGCTGGCTCAGGGCTCCTCATCCCCAGGGATGTGCTCCAAAATCCCCCATCCCTGGGAATGCTCCCCCCTCCTTCCTTGGGGAATCCCTCCCACATCCCTGCACTGTTCGCTCGAGGGTGTCTCCTCTTTCCAGCCTTGCTGCTGATGCTTTGGGAATTGTCTTCCTTCCCTCTTTTTCCCCGGCAGAACCTCTTTGTTCCCAGCGGAGCCCTGGTGGACCTCCAGAGTTACCAGAATTCCCGTTTCGGCTCCTGCATCGCCGCCGTTCCCGACCTCAACCAGGACTCCTACAACGACCTGGTGGTCGGGGCCCCTCTGGAGGACGAGCACCAAGGAGCCATTTACGTTTTCCTGGGATTCCAGGAGACCATCCTGAAGAAGTACAAACAGGTGGGGCTTCCCCGTGCTTGGTTTTCCTCATCTCTCATGGGAAAAATATAACTTGTGCCTGTTTTAAGGACAAATCCACACCAGGGATTTAATTGTTAATTATTACGGACAGATATTTCCTCTTTTGAGGCATCCAAGACAAAACGTTGGAATTCAAGCATTGGAACAGCGCTGGTGGAGTCCCCATCCCTGCTGGGATTTAAGATGTGTGGATGTGGAACCTGGGGACATTCTGTGGTGGCTTTGGCAGCGCTGGGGGATGGTTGGACTCCACAATCTTGGATGGCTTTTCCAACCTGAATTATTCCATGAAATAGTGGGGGAAAAGGCTTGAAATTAGAGGCAATGTTTAGCAATCATCGCAAGGGACTGCTATAGATTATTAATTATATATTTTAAAAATTATTTTTATTTACTTTTTTTTTAATTACACTTTTGATAAATGTTAAATACACAGGGTAAATCCAGTAAAAGTCTTGGATGGTGTCTCCAAAGAGAAATTGCTCTTGAAGCAGATGCTTTTCTTTCCAAAGAGAAATTCCCTGGAAAACCGTGTTTAGCTTGTTCTCTCTTGGAATGGGGGATTTTCAGCGGCGAGGCGGAGTCAGCCTGGCAAAGCCTTGGCAGGCGGGGATGCTCCTGCTGGAATCCAGCCTGGATGCCCATTCCTTTCCAGCGGATCATGACGCCGACCTCGCTCCGGGCCTGATGTATTTTGGATGCAGCATCCACGGGCAGCTGGATCTGAACGAGGACGGGCTCGTGGACTTGGCCGTGGGCTCGCTGGGGAACGCCCGTGGTGCTGTGGTGAGCCAGGGAGCCCTGGGTGCCCCTCCCGATTTCCTCTGCCCAAATCATGCCAAAATTTTTCCAGGAAAACTGGCCTCCCAACAATCTGAGATGTCTTTCCCGGATAACCACCCCTGTTCAACAGGGCTGTGGGATCTCCATACCCTCAGGCCCTAAAAAGATGCTAAAGTTTATTTTCCATTGAGTTTCATCCATAGTTCTCCAGAAGTTCCAAATTCATTTGTGGGGATTTGTCCAGGCTCCTTCTAGTTTAATTAGAATAATATTTTCAAATATTTATTAATCAATGTTTGGAGCTCCTGGAGCATTCCAAGAGGTCCTGTCCATCCCCAGTTCTCCTGGAACATTCCAAGAGCTCCTTGTGTTCTCCAGCAATCCCAAAGCACCAGGACGGCCCATCCCCACTGCTCCTGGAGCATTCCAAAGGTCCTGAGTTCTCCTCTCCTGTCCAAGAGCTCCTGTCCATCAGCAATCCCAAAGCATTCCAGGAGCTCCTGTCCATCCCCACTGCTCCTGGAGCATTCCAAGAGCTCCTTGTGGCTGGTCCATCCCCACTGCTCCTGGAGCATTCCGAGAACTCCTGTCCATCCCCACTGCTCCTGGAGCATTCCAGGAGCTCCTGTCCATCCCCACTGCTCCTGGAGCATTCCAAGAGCTCCTGTCCATCCCCACTGCTCCTGGAACATTCCAAGAGCTCCTTGTGGCTGGTGCTGCTCTTGGGATGCTCAGCTCGGGATTCAGCTGCCGGAGCTGGTGCCGGGACCAGGGACAGGCAGGACCCCAAATTCCATGAGGAATGTCTAGCTGGGAGGAATTGCAGCAGTTCCTCTGTTTGTTCCCACAAAGTGGTGTCAGATCCGAGGATGGGGCTTCTCCCACATGGACACCCCAAAGGGTTTTGGGATGGTTTTATCCATCCTGGGAAAAGGGTCCAGAGGAGCTGCTGACCCCCATCCCTGGAGGTGCCCAAGGCTGGACAGGGCTTGGAGCAGCCTGGGATAGAGGAAGGTGTCCCTGCCCATGGAATGGGATGAGCTGTAAGATCCCTCCCCACCCAAACCACCCGGAATTCTAATTCCATGGAAGTCTCCCAACGTTTTATTCCCAACCAGGTCTTGGGTTATTACAACAGGAGAGGAATCAACCCCGAGGCCTTTCTGAACGAGATCAAATTCATCGCCAGCGACCCCGATGACAAACACTTCTTCAACGTCACCGACGAGGCGGCCCTCAAGGACATCGTGGATGCCCTGGGAGAAAGGATCTTCAGCCTGGAAGGTGAGGGGTGCTCCCTCCTGGCACCTCCCAGGGCTGGGAATGGGCTGATCCTTCTTTTCCCGAATTTCAATGTGGCTTTTCTGCAATATCCGAGCCTAAAATCCTCCTGGAGCATCTTCAGATCTGAGGAAATATTTTTATTTGGAGCGGTTGTGTCCGTCAGATATCAGAAGCAGAGATCCCTTTTCCAAAGGACACACCTCGTTCCAGCCAGAGGAATTCTGGTGGCTTTGATTTTTCCTTTTATAGAAAACCTTGAGATTTGGTATGGGGGAATTTGGGCGTCGGTGTCTTCCTCATCCATCAAATTCTAGGGCTGTAAACAGGAAAAACCCACACAGGAGCTTCCTGGGGTGCCAGACATCAGGAGATTATGGGAATAATGTTGGGATTTCGGGTTTATTGGCTGAAATGAAATATCAGGAAATATTTCTGTCTTAAATGTCAGCTCTTGTGACAACTTTGTCGCTCTCCCAAACTAAATTTGTCCGAATTTCAGAGGAAAAATGCAGCCTGGAATGAACAATTGGAACAGAAGATGGAGGGCCCGCACTGGGAATGAAACATCTTGAATTTGGGGGATTTTGGCTCAAACCAGCTCACAGACTCCCCACAGGTTTCCCAGTTTCCTCTGTCCAGCCTGGCGCTTCCCTGTGGAAATTGCCCTGGATGAGGAATTCCCCCAGTCAGAATTATGAAGCAAAAACCTCCAAATCCCCGGTTTTGGGTGATTTTGCAGCCCTGCAAGGGGAGAATCTGCACCCCAGCAGAGCTCCCAGACCTCCTAACAGCACGAAGCTGTGGAATTGGGGGATTTGGGGAGAAATGGGATCATCAGGAGGACATGGAGCTGCTGGAGCAATTCCAGAGGAGGCCACGGAGCTGTTCCAGGAAAGCAAAACTCTCCATTAAACACAAATTCCCTTTTTTTTTGTTTAAGGAACCAACAAGAACGAGATCTCCTTTGGGCTGGAAATGTCCCAGACTGGATTTTCATCCCACGTTGTGGAAGTAAGTGAGGAAATGTGGGAATTTTTTTTTGTTCCAGCCTTGTCCTGTTTGTCACGCCCTGCTCCAGGTGGGAGATTGGGATTTGGGACAAATCATTAATTACGGAGTTAAATCATTAACATGAGGATAAGGAAATGCTGCTGGACTATCCCATGGGAAAGGGAGGTGTTGGGAGACCCGGGCATCCCTTGGGATCTGCAGCAGATCCTCCTGGTGCCACGACCTCTTGGCAAGGACGTGCTGGGATGTCCATGGAAAAAGCTCTTGGGAATTTCCCGGGGAGAAAAAGCCCATTGGAAAAACAGGAATAGGGTGGAAGTGTCATTCCAGGAGTTTGGAAACCCTCCAGCATTCCAGGTGTTTTTAGAAGAACGGTCTGTGTGGGATCAGAGGGATGGAATCGCCTCCACCTGGGAAGAAATCCCACCAAACCACTCGTGTGTTCCCACAGGACGGGATCCTGCTGGGAGCAGTGGGAGCCTACGACTGGAACGGAGCCGTCCTGAAGGAGACCAGCAGTGGGAAGGTCATCCCTCTGCGGGAATCCTACCTGCAGGAATTCCCCGAGGAGCTGAAAAACCACGGGGCCTACTTAGGTGGGAAAGCCGAATGAGGCCGTGCTGCCACACGGGGAAAATTCAGGATTTTATCCCTAAAAAAGAGGAAGCACGGGGTATTCCTCATGGGAGAGCTTGTGGGATGCAGCACAGGAGCATCCTCACCTGGGAAGAGCCCAGCTCCGAGCCCGGAGAGGGGCACAAATGGGATTTAAATTCAGGAGCAGCCGAGCTGGCGGGTGATCCGCGGCTTTTCTTGGAGTGGTTTCAAAGCACTGATGGAATTTCATGCCTGGGCAGGAAATACCTGCTGGGTTAATCCATTCCATGTGCAGCCACTGGAGCTCTGGAATAAAAATATCAGCCTGGGTTGTGAAATGCAGCCTCTCCTCGGAGATGGGGCTGTCCCGTGGCGGGGAGAGAGGTGGGATTCTGTGGGATCTGTGGGATCAGCACCTCAAGGCTCTTCCCTGGGAATGGGGACACATGGATCATCCGTGGGGTGACAGCAGAGTGTTCCCCGAGCTGGGATGGCTGCGGGTGTCCCATGGGAATCCCTGTGGGAGCTCAGCTGGGCTCTCTTTCCCACTGCCTGGAGTGAGAATTCCGGGAATATTGAGGAATGCTGGTGTATCCAGCTGGGGGGACTCAGGGCTGGTGGTTGGTTTGGGAATATCCCTCCAGGAGGGGCATTTTTAGGGAAAGAGGGACCCCAGATAAGGCTGGTGAGCAGGGAAAGGGGTCCGAAAATCCCTGGAGATAGATACTCAAAATCCAACAGAATGTGATCCCAGGGAATGTGATTCAGTTTCATGATTGGCCAGACATTGAGTTCCATAGAATCCCAGAATTCTGGAATGATTGGAAAGGAACTTAAAGCTCATCCCATTCCACCTTCCCCTATCCCAGGTTTCTCCATGCCCCATCCAGCCTGGGATTGGAACATTCCAGGGATGGGGCAGCCACAGCTTCTCCCGGCACCCTGTTCCACTTCTAAGGATTTAACTGGAATTTAAACCTGAGCCTGAAGGTTCAGGAACCCGGACTGGGGGTTGAAAACCAGGATTTGGCAGCCCCAGCTTTATATTCCTACAAAATCCCGTCTGCATCCATGGAAGTGCCGCAGCCCAAGGGTGATCCCAGTAGGAAAAAAGGGATTGCTCGGGGTCACTGGCTTAGGCAGGGTTATTTCCATCAGGAGGAATGGTTTTGATGGATTCATGGCTTTTCTTGGACTGGGAGTGTTGACATCAAGCACCAGGAAAGCTTTTCCTGCCCGGTGTTCCCGGAGCAGCGGGAGCTGCAACTTCCCAACACTCAGCACCTCAGAGTGTCTGTCCAACTTGATGTGAGCCGTGAAATAAAACACCCGCAAGTCTGGGGATTGCAGGAACTGGATTCACCCTCGATAAAGAAGGATTTGCACAGGAAGTGGGAATCAGGCAGTGCCAAAACTCCTGGCACAGCCGCGGCAGCACCGGAGCGGGCGGCTCGGAGGCACTGGGGTCCCTCTGGGTGATTTCATCTTTGCAAAATCACGGTTTTTGAGCTTCCCTTTTTGGGAAGTGGCCAGAGCTGTGTCAGCAGCTGGGGGCTAATGGAAAGCAGACCCTGGGAGCAGGCAGGGTATTCTCGCTCCGTGTCCATCCCTTTCCAGGTTACACCGTCTCCTCCGTCGTCTCCACCAAGCACGAGCGGATCTACGTGGCGGGAGCGCCGCGGTTCAACCACACGGGCAAGGTCATCCTGTTCACCATGCACAGCAACAGGAACCTCACCATCCACCAGGCCCTCAAGGGAGAGCAGGTAATTCCAGCTGGGAATGCTGTGCTGCATTTCCCCCCTGGAAAAATCAACCTTCTCCCTTGGTTTTCCCGAGTTGGAACGGCTCGGCAGCGCCGTGCAGCCGTGGATGTGCCAGTGTCCTGGTTTGGAAGGACAGGTGTCTGCTGAGGAGGGCAGGAGCCTGCCTTGAAATGGAAAATGTAAACTCACTCCCTCTGCATTATTACAATTTTGAAATTAAGGGGCTCTCAGGCAAAGATATGGGAGTAGGAATAGCAGTTCTTTACTAAGAAAATTAAAAATACAAATGCAATAGTACAAAAAAGAAAACAAACCACTGGCAGAGTGAGACCCTGCCCTGCCCCCTGTGTGTCAGGGGGTGGCCCAGCCCCATCCCACGGGGGCCCAGCCCTCCTGCAGTGCCAGCTGTGGCTCTGCTGCAGCAGGGATCCTGCACAAGGGGGGAGTTTTCCTCTGCAGCTCCAAGGCTGCTGGAGATGGGCCTGGGCTCCTCTGGGAATGCAGAGGGAAAGGCTCTCTCTGGTGTCCCAAAGCTCAGATTGGATCCAGGTAGGAATGCTTGGCTCCTCCCCTGGGCGGAGCATCTCCCCATGGGATGATGGAATTGGATCAGCCATGCAGGGACACTCACTGGCCCATGGACAGAAGATAATTAATAATTTATAATTAATAATTTAAGAGAAGAGATCTCCTGGAGGGAGGATTGGCCGTGGGGGAGATAGAGAAAACTGCCCAATGAACAGGAGATAACTGCCCCAGATATGACAGATGTGACAGAACACACGCCCCCATTTCCGACCCAAGACAGCCGCTTGTGGCTGCATCCACAGCGTGGCCGTGGCAGGGCTGGGATGTCCCTGTGGATCCAGGGGATCCAGGGGGGATGGTGGCGTCATTCCACCCGTCCTGTCTCCCCAGATCGGCTCCTACCACGGCAGCGAGATCAATTCCCTGGACGTGAACGGCGACGGCGTCACCGACGTGCTGCTGGTGGGAGCGCCCATGTTCTTCAGCGAGGGCAGGGAGAGGGGCAAGGTCTACGTGTACAGCCTGCACGGGGGTGAGTGCCACGTCGTGGGGACATCAGCGGGGACATCTGGGTGCTCCCATGGCGGCCAAGCGCCCCCTGCTGGGGTCTCAGCGAAGGGGTAGAATGGGATCTTTGCAACATGGGAACGTGGATGTCCCTCTGGAGAAACCATCTCCAGCCACGCAGTGTCCTCCAAACTTGCTCCCTCCAGAGAGAGATCAGAGCCCCTTCCAGAGCCTGAAGGTGCTTCCCTCTGGAAGTTGCTTCCCTGGATGAGGAATTCCCCCTAGTTGGAATTATGAAGCAAATAAAACCCACCTGGAGCATGGAATCCCTACACCCAAAGCACTTTATTATTTGTATTATTATTGTTATTATTATTATTATTATTATCATTATCATTATCATTATCATTTATTTGTTGTTGTTATCATTGTTGCTGTTATTACGAATGGAATTTGTATTTTTTAATAGAATTTATTATGAGTATGGGATGTTTATTATTATGGAATTTGTATTTATTATGGGACATTTATTATTATTCTTATTATTGTTGTTGTTGTTGTTATTTACTACTACTACTATTGAATTATTTAGGTAGGGTGCAAAGCAGATGTGGGGCTGGCTCAGGGCTCCTCATCCCCAGGGATGTGCTCCAAAATCCCCCATCCCTGGGAATGCTCCCCCCTCCTTCCTTGGGGAATCCCTCCCACATCCCTGCACTGTTCGCTCGAGGGTGTCTCCTCTTTCCAGCCTTGCTGCTGATGCTTTGGGAATTGTCTTCCTTCCCTCTTTTTCCCCGGCAGAACCTCTTTGTTCCCAGCGGAGCCTTGGTGGACCTCCAGAGTTACCAGAATTCCCGTTTCGGCTCCTGCATCGCCGCCGTTCCCGACCTCAACCAGGACTCCTACAACGACCTGGTGGTCGGGGCCCCTCTGGAGGACGAGCACCAAGGAGCCATTTACGTTTTCCTGGGATTCCAGGAGACCATCCTGAAGAAGTACAAGCAGGTGGGGCTTCCCTGTGCTTGGTTTTCCTCATCTCTCATGGGAAAAATACAACTTGTGCCTGTTTTAAGGACAAATCCACACCAGGGATTTAATTGTTAATTATTACGGACAGATATTTCCTCTTTTGAGGCATCCAAGACAAAACGTTGGATTTCAAGCATTGGAACAGCGCTGGTGGAGTCCCCATCCCTGCTGGGATTTAAGATGTGTGCATGTGGCACTTGGGGACATTCTGTGGTGGCTTTGGCAGCGCTGGGGGATGGTTGGACTCCACAATCTTGGATGGCTTTTCCAACCTGAATTATTCCATGAAATAGTGGGGGAAAAGGCTTGAAATTAGAGGCAATGTTTAGCAATCATAGCAAGGGACTGCTATAGATTATTAATTATATTTTTTTTAAATTATTTTTATTTACTTTTTTTTTTAATTACACTTTTGATAAATGTTAAATACACAGGGTAAATCCAGTAAAAGTCTTGGATGGTGTCTCCAAAGAGAAATTGCTCTTGAAGCAGATGCTTTCTCTTTTCCAAAGAGAAATTCCCTGGAAAACCGTGTTTAGCTTGTTCTCTTGGAATGGGGGATTTTCAGCGGCGAGGCGGAGTCAGCCTGGCAAAGCCTTGGCAGGCGGGGATGCTCCTGCTGGAATCCAGCCTGGATGGCTCCCATTCCTTTCCAGCGGATCGCGGCCGCCGACCTCGCTCCGGGCCTGATGTATTTTGGATGCAGCATCCACGGGCAGCTGGATCTGAACGAGGACGGGCTCGTGGACTTGGCCGTGGGCTCGCTGGGGAACGCCGTGGTGCTGTGGTGAGCCAGGGAGCCCTGGTGCCCTCTCCCGATTTCCTCTGCCCAAATCATGCCAAAATTTTTTCCAGGAAAAACTGGCCTCCCAACAATCTGAGATGTCTTTCCCGGATAACCACCCCCTGTTCAACAGGGCTGTGGGATCTCCATACCCTCAGGCCCTAAAAAGATGCTAAAGTTTATTTTCCATTGAGTTTCATCCATAGTTCTCCAGAAGTTCCAAATTCATTTGTGGGGATTTGTCCAGGCTCCTTCTGGTCTAGTTTAATTAGAATAATATTTTCAAATATTTATTAATTAATGTTTGGAGAGTCCAGTGGAGCTGTTGGGACAGAGGGTGGCTGTGCCCACCCGAGATGGGTCACCCTGGGCTCTGCTTGGAGAGCGCCTTCGGTCTTCCCAACCTTCTGCAAAAAGGAGGGAAAAGGAGTGAAAAAGGTGAACCTGGAGCTGTGGGAGACTCCAGGATGTCCCATCCCGAGCCAGAGCCCATCCCATGCCCTCTGCCCACCCCCAGGTCCCGCAGCGTGGTCCAGATCAACGCCAGCCTCCGCTTCGAGCCCCCCAAGATCAACATCTTCACCAAGGACTGCAAGCGCAACGGGAAGGAGGCCACCTGCATGAGGGCCTTCGTCTGCTTCACCGCCCTCTTCCTCTCCGCTCACTTCCAGACTGCCAGCGTGGGTAAGGATCCCAATTCCTGCCTTGCTCAGCCCCATGGAAAACCCAGCTCTTGGGATGGAACTGTGGTGGTGTTCACAGGGGTCTTAGGATGAGGGAAGAGACGAGGATCTGACTCCATGTTTCAGAAGGCTGATTTATTATTTTATGATATATATTACATTAAAACTATACTAAAAGAATAGAAGAAAGGATTTCATCAGAAGGCTAGCTAAAAATAGAAAAAGAAAGAATGAATAACAAAGGCTTGTGACTGACCAGAGAGTCTGAGCCAGCTGACTGTGATTGGCCATTAATTAGAAACAACCCCATGAGACCAATCCCAGATGCACCTGTTGCATTCCACAGCAGCAGATAACCATTGTTTACATTTTGTTCCTGAGGCCTCTCAGCTTCTCAGGAGGAAAAATCCCAAGGAAAGGATTTTCCATAAAATGTATCTGTGACAGGAAACCACTCAGGAGCTGGGGGAGCTCTCGTGTCCATCCACCACTTTGGTGTCACTCACATTTGTCCCTGTCCCAGCCAAGTCTCTGGGTTCTGGTGGTTGTTCTGCCAAAGAAACACCCCCGGGATAAATCCCACCTCATCCTTCACCTGCTCCCTGGGCTGAGCTCTCCTGGGATTTGCCTTTCCATGCTCTGGGTGACGGGAATGTCCCCCCAGCGGGACAGGAGAGGACGAGCCCGGCCCGCGTTCCGCAGGGCTCATCCATCCCTCCCGCCTCCCACTGCAGCAGCGGGACACATCTGCCGGCCAGATGTGCATTTTCCACAACATCCCAGGGAATCTGGAGCTGGCCAGCCCTCCCGTTAAACCCTTGGATGGAGCCGTGACCCCGAGTGATCCCCGGCGGATTCCCGGGAGTCGGCGGAGCAGGGAAGCGATAACGGCTCAGCCCCTGCGAGCCAGCAGCAAACTCTGTCCAAGGAAAATCAGGATCCAAAGCCAAGGAAAAACTCCCAACGCCCAGGGCAAGGGCTTTGTTTTGTGCTGTCAAATCCACATTTTTATCCCTGCTGCTGTCCCTGTGGGATAAAATCTGAGTGGGATTTCCTTATTTATTTGATTTTACCTTTATTTCCCCTGGAAATAAAGAGTCAGCCCCTCTGCTCTGGAGCCAGGCTGGGAGAGCTGAGGATGTTCAGCCAGGAAAAGAAAATCCAGAGAAACATCAGAGCCCCTTCCAGGGCCTAAAGGAGCTCCAGGAGAGCTGGAGAAGGACAAGGGATGGAGGGACAGGACACAGGGAATGGCTTCAAACTGGAAAGAGGGACAGATGGGATTTTGGGAAGGAATTGTTCCCTGTGAGGGTGGGGAGGGGCTGGGATAGAATTTCCAGAGAAGCTGTGGCTGCCCCTGGATCCCTGGAAGTGCCCAAGGGCAGGCTGGACATGGGACAGTGGGAGGTGTCCCTGCCATGGCAGGGGCTGCAGTGAGATGAGATTTTAGGTCCCTTCCCAAACCATTCTGAGATTCTGTGGTTCTCCGAAATCCCTGCTTGGTTGGGAATCTCCAGTTGCTTTCCAACAGCAGTGCAGGAAACAAAGGATCTCCATAAATCATCCAGGTGAGGGATGAGTTCCTCCAGTTCCTCCAGACCAGCACGGGAACACTTGAGAGGCAAACAATTCCACGCCTGCACAGATTTTAAGATTTTACCCAGGGCCTTGCAATAATTCATTCCCAAAACCCCTCGCTCAGAGAGGGGAAGCTTTTCCCAGAACTGCCTGGGACTTTCCTGGATTTCCCTCAGCAGGGAATGGACCCTGGGGCCACTCCTTGCCCAAGGGCTGAGCTGGGCCTGTCCTTGCAGGGCTCAGGTACAACACGACCATCGACGAGCGCCGCTACTCGCCGCGGGCGCACCTGGACGACGGCAGGGTGGCACCGCGGGCGCTGGTGCTGCCCGCCGGGCAGGAGCTCTGCCACACGCTCCCCTTCCACGTCCTGGTGAGTGTGGAGCAGGAGATGTCCTCTCCTCCAGCATGGCGGGGTGGGAACGGGCCTCATCCCGCTGGATTCATCCCGCTGGATTCCTCGCCGCCGGTTTGATGTGGTCAGGGACGGAGCTGCCAGCGCGTGGCAGCTGCTGGGTCCCCAGGCAGTGACATCAGCCTCCACGTGCTCCGTCCCACCAGCCGTGTCCTCAGGGAGGGCGTGAGCTCCTCGTCCCAGGGTCAGGCTGCTTTTCCTGCCCCAAAATCAGGAATGCTCATTGTTTTTCCATTGGGAATGGAGCGTCCCCGTGCCAGCCCCGGGCAGTGTCCCCCTGTGTCCCAGCAGGGTCCCACCCCGGGGTGCGGAGCTGGTGCATCCCTCGCTCGCAGGGAACAGCTGATGCACAAACCTGGCCAAACCCAAACATTCCCAGGGAATGAGGAGAATCTCGTGGAAGCCAGGCAGGCCTGAGCTGCCAGACTGGCCCAGCCCCAAGCCCCGGCTGAACTGCCGTGAACTTTTGGGAAACTGGAGGCTGGAGATGGAGCTGGAGCTCGTGATTTAGCCCTGAAAACATCTCCCTTCAGAGCATCCCTCTGCACTGTGGGGCAGGCATGGGGGGAGCTCCTAGGGGCTTCCAGAAGGCAGGGCTAGGTGGGATGTTGGGAAGGAATTCCTGCCTGGGATGGAATTCCCAGAGGAGCTGTGGCTGCCCCTGGATCCCTGGAAGCATCCAAGGCCAGGCTGGATGGGGCTGGGAGCAACCTTGGAGATGGGATCTGGTGCCTGTTACATGCCAGCCCTGGGCTGGGGCTGCAGGGCAGGTGTGTGACCTTTGGGGACACCCTGAGGGGCTGCCCCAGCCCAGGCAGCCCCGGGCTCCCCTCAGCGCCGTCCCTGTGCCCCAGGACTCGGCAGATTACGTGAAGCCGGTGACGTTCTCCATCGACTACGAGCTGGAGCACCCCGAGCACGGCCCCATGCTGGACAATGGGTGGCCCACCTCCCTCAGGGTCTCTGTAGGTAGCAGCTGGCACCTCCCTGGTGACACCTCCCTGGTGACACCTCCCCAGTTCCTCCCACCTCCCAAAGTGTCACCTCCCAACTGCCACATCCCCAGTGCTGCCTCCCAGGTGCCACCTCCCCAAACTGTCACCTCCCCAAACTGTCACCTCCCCAAACTGTCACTTCTCAGGTGTCACCTCCCAAAACTGTCACCTCCCAACTGCCACATCCCCAGTTCTGCCTCCCAGGTGTCACCTCCCTGGTGCCACCTCCCCAAGTCCTACCTCCCAAAGTTCTACCTCTGAGGTGTCACCTCCCAAAACTGTCACCTTCCAACTGCCACATCCCCAGTTCTGCCTCCCAGGTGTCACCTCCCCAAAGTCCTACCTCCCAAAGTTCTACCTCTGAGGTGTCACCTCCCAAACTGTCACCTCCCCAAACTGTCACCTCCCTGGTGCTGCCTCCCAAAGTTCTACCTCCCCAAGTGTCACCTCCCAAAATGCCACCTCCCAAGGCACCAGGGCAGATTTGTCCCTGGGAGAACTGTCACCGAGCTGCTCTCCTTGTCCCCTCAGGTCCCCTTCTGGAATGGCTGCAACGAGGACGAGCACTGTGTCCCCGACCTGGTGCTGGATGCCAGGAGTGACATTCCCAGTGCCATGTGAGTAGGTGACCCAGAGCGTCCTCCAGGAGTGCCACCAGCTGGGGGAGGCTCCAAAATTCCAGCCCCAGTCTGCATTCTGTAAATTCTGACATCGCTGGTCCTTCGTCCAGCAGCACCACAAGGTTCATCCGAGCCCTCCATGAGGTGCTCCTTGGCACTTCTGAGCCTCTCCCTGCTCCCTGCCTGTGGTTTTTCAGGGAATCCACAAACCAGCGAATATTTGGTGCCATGGTGATGAGTTCCAGGGATACAAATCAGGAAATACCAGGGAATAACTGCAAGGCTGGCATTACCCACCTGGCAATTACGGGCTTGACTCATGGAAATAATTCCACACTGCAGCTCCGTGGTCACAGAGCTATTAAAGGTTATCCCTGCATGCACAGGAGGCCCCGGAGCTGTTCCAGGGCTGGAGCCCCTCTGGAGCCAGGCTGGGAGAGCTGGAAATGTTCACCTGGAGAAGGGAAGGATCCAGGGGGAGCTCAGAGCCTAAAGGGGCTCCAGGAGAGCTGGAGAGGGACTGGGGACAAGGCATGGAGGGACAGGACACAGGGAATGGCTTTAGGTGAAAGAGGGATAAATGGGATATTGGGAAGGGATTGTTCCCTGTGAGGGTGAGGAGGGGCTGGGATGGAATTCCCAGAGAAGCTGTGGCTGCCCCTGGATCCCTGGAAGTGTCCAAGGCCAGGTTGGACATTGGAGCTTGGAGCCGCCTTTGCTATTGGCATGGGATCTGTTCTTTCCCTACATCCCAGCTGTCCTGAGCATTCCTAATAATGTTTGAGAAATCGTCACACCATCAACCAAAAATCCCTAAATTATGGACGATGGGAAAAATCCCTAATTCCTCTTTCAGCACAGCAGGGCAGAGGGGGAGAGCAGGGATCTCCGTGGTGGTAAAATCCCGGGAATGCCCCGTTTTGCAGGGAATTCTGCCGGAGGGCGCTGCGCAGGGCGGACTGCTCGGCCTTCAGCCTCTCCTTCGACGCCTCCGTCTTCGTCATCGAGAGCAGCAGGAGGAGGGTGGCCGTGGAGGCCACGCTGGAGAACCGCGGGGAGAACGCCTACAGCACCGTCCTCAACATCTCCTTCTCCAGGAACCTCCAGTTCGCCAGCCTGATCCCCAAGGTGAGCCCCCGGGGCGGATCCAGGCTCTTCCAGAGGTGCTGCTAATCCCGGCCGGAGGAGAAAGCTGCAGCCCAAAGCAGAGCCCAAATCTGTCTCCATCCCTCATAAATCAGAGCTGTTTATGGGCTCCGTTTCTAAGCACTTCCAGCTCTTTATTTTGGAAATACAAAAAGGTTTTGAGTTTTAAGAGCCTGAGCGAAGGTCAAACACAGAGGAAATTATTTCCCTCTATTTTTCTCCTGCAGTTGTTTAAAAATACTCCCTGCACAGGGCCAAGTTCCCGTCGGGAGCGAGTTTTTGCAGCTGAGCAATAACTCCTGGAAGTGGGAGCTGATCATGGGAATGTGGCCACAGCTCAGCCCCGAGCCGGGCGATGCCACCTCTCCATGGCTTTCCCTGGATGGTCCCCGAGTGCCCCAAAAATGTCACTGCCCCACTCACTCGATCTTGGTGCGACTCCTCCCTGCTCCCAGCGAGGTTTGGGAATGTGCTGATGCTGCTGAGCCTTCCCTCACCCCCCCATGACTTCATCCCCGCCCGCAGATCCCATCGCCTTTGTTTTTCTCCGAGCCGTGCCAAAGGAAAATTGTGGGGCTTGCTGCCCACAAAATAAGAAAAACGCATTTTTTGGAGATTATTCCAAACGAAGTGAGGGGAGCAGGGAAAATCCCTGGGATGGTGGGGAACAGAAAGCACCGGGCAGCAGTGGTTGTAGGGAATAGTTGCGGCTGGTCATGGAGGAATCATGGATAATGGTCTCCTGCCTGTCCCTCCTTATCAAGGAGCATCCAGAGGGGATGGATACCTGTGTCTTATAAATAAAAAGTGGCTGTGGCCCCAAAAAGTCCATAATTTCAGCAGATGACTGGGAGGAAGCTCCAGGCTGTTGCTGGTGGCTGGTGCTAGATTTTCCAGCTCTTGGGTAGGACTTTTCCAGTGGCAGCAGCTCAAACTGACCTCTTGTGGGATAAAGACTGGAATAGCTCATCCTCTCATGGTGAGGATGGACACTGCATCCCATCTCTGCCTGGCTGGAGAGGTGGAAGGTGTTCCAGCAGCAGGAATGTCAGTGTTGAGATGAGGGGATTCCAGCTTAGCTGGTGGCCACGCAGGACAACAGCTCATGTTGTCTCTCAGTGCTTCCCAACAACTCCTCATTGCAGAAAAATCAGGAATGCCAAGAATAATCAGGTTCATTCACCAGAGCTAAATTCATTCACTGCTGTAACTAAATTCATAATGAGGATTTAAATCAGGAAACTGGGAGATGCTTCCTAGACATGCTCAGGAACATCAACAAAGGCATGGGAAGAATTCCCAGCTGCAGTGAGCAGGGTGGGTTGGATGACTGGCTGGTTGCTTGCCTGGCCCTTTGGTTGGATTTTGGTTGGTGGTTGGTTGGTTGGTGGTTGTATCCTTCCTTCATTCATTAGTTTGTTGGCCAACGGTTGATTGGTTTTTGGTTGTTGGTTGGTTGTTGGGTTTTGATCATTCATTGGTTGGGTTTTGGTCATTGGTTGGTTGGATTTTGGTTGGATTTTGGTCATTCATTGGTTGGGTTTTGGTCATTGGTTGGTTGGATTTTGGTCATTCATTGGTTGGTCATTGGTTGGATTTTGGTCATTGGTTCATTGGTTGGTTGTTGGTCGGTTGGTTATTGGTTGATTGGTTGGTCATTGGTTCTTGTCGTTGGTTGGTTGGGTTTTGGTTGTTCGTTGGTCAGTGGTTGGTTGGTCAGTGGTCAGTTTGATTTTGTTGGTTGGTCATTGGTTGATTGTCTATTGGTTGGCCATTATTTGGTTGGCCATTGGTACATCATTGGTTGTTTCCCCAAAGCCAAGGCCCCTTTTGAGCCCCTCAGGTGTTCCCAGTTTCCTGGCTGGTTGGTCAGTGGTTGGTTGGATTTTGGTAGTTGGTCATTGGTTGATTGTCCATTGGTTGGCCTTTGGTTGGCCATTGGTTGGTTGTTTCCCCAAAGCCAAAGCCCGTTTTGAGCCCCTCTGGTGTTCCCAGTTTCCCAAAGAGCCGGGGCTCATTCCCGGTGTCCCGGACACTCCATGGACAGGACTTTGTGTCCCATTTCAGGACGACACCGACATCAACATTGACTGTGCCAGTGACGACAGACACCCCACCAGGAGGGTGTGCAACGTCAGCTACCCCTTCTTCCGAGCCAAGGCCAAGGTAGGACATTCCCAACTTCCCACTGCGCTGTCCCATGGACCTTCTGCCCCCAGGGTCACATCTGGGCAGCCCTGAGCAGGATTTTGAAGATAAACTTTTGGTTTCTTCCTTTTTGGAGTTTGAAAGGCATCTTAAGGAAGCTGGGATGGTTGGGATCCTGCCATGGTGCTCAGGAGAGCCCCAGAATCCAACCCAGCTCCTCCAGGTGTCAGAATTTGCCTCCAATTCTGTGGAAAAATTTAATGTTGGCTTCAAACCACAGCTGGGAACTTCCCTGAGCTGATTCCCTGCAGGATGAGGCTCTTTCCCCACCTGAGAAGTTTTCCTTGATCTGGAGTGCTTCTGGATCCTGCTCAGAGCCAGTCCAAGCCCCCCTGGGTGGTGACATCCTCCAAACTGATGTTCCCAGTGTTTGGGATGAGTCCAGATCCAGTTTATCATTTTTATAAGCCATAAACCCTTGGGAAATATCAAATTCAAGGTTCAATTGGGAAAAGAATAATGGGGAGATCTACTCAGGATCCGCATGGAATCCCACCTGCCACCCGTGGGAAAAGGGACCAACACAAGCAGGATCTGGAGATAAAATCTCCCCAGCTCCTGTATCCGTCTGAAACCTTTCCTGGATCATGATGGATGAGCCTCAGGCAGCAGGCTCGGCTTTAAAGCTCCCAAAATCCCAGTGGGATGCCTGTGGCTGCACGAGGAGCTGGCTCCCCATGACCTACGGGGTCGGGAATGCGTCCGTGGGCCATCAGGTAGTGCCGCTCCTGCCAAAACAAAGACAGGCTGGAAATGGAATTTTGGCTCCGGAGCCGCGGGAGCTTTAATATTCCAGTCAGCTGTGCCGGCCCAGACGGTTTGAGGTCACTGCAGATGTGACATTTATCACATTTATCCCGTTTTATTGGTGTTGGCTCTCTCCGGCTGCCTCCCCTTCCCGCCGATGCCGGGCCTCTGGAGGGATCTGCTTCCAAAGGGAGCCACAAGTAGCTCCCATCGCAGGGGCTGAGAGAATTCCTGCAAATCCTCACTGCCTGGGAAGGCTCTGCTCGGTCCTGGTGGGATTGGGAATTGTGTCTCCTGCAGGGTCCCACACTGGCCCCGCTCAGCACTCGGGATTTTATTCTCTGGGATGTTTTTCCCAATGATTTTCCCGATGTTTTTCCCGGTGTTTTTCCCTTCTCCGCAGGTCGCTTTCCGCCTGGATTTTGAATTCAGCAAGTCCGTCTTCCTGCAGAGCATGGAGGTCTACATGGTTGCCAGCAGGTCTGGGGATGCTTTCTCCCTCTGGGATCACAGAATCATGGAATGGTTTGGGCTGGAAAAAAGCCCACCCAGTCCCACCCCTTCCCTGATCCCAGGGTGTCCAACCTTGGACAATTCCAGGGATCCAGGACACTTCTCTGGACATCCCAGGATGTAGCCAGCTTTCCTTGGGATTCTGTCCTCCAGAGCCAGAGGTTTTCCATGGAATAACCCCATGGAAACCCAGTTGCTGTGGGTTATCCCAGCCCTATGCTCCCAAACCTGGCTATTTTTATTTATCCGGGGATTTACATCCATGATTTTTCCATGCCTGTGGAAGCTGCTGGGCTCTCCTGGATCTCCAGCCACTGCTGCTTTCTCATCCATGCTCCCACCACAAATATTTCCCAGGAAAAATATCTCCTAATAATTTTACAAAGTTCTTCTTACTCCCCATTCCTGCATAGGTAAAGATTTCCCATAGGGAAATGTTGGAAATCTTGCAAAAAAAAGGGAAAATCCTGTGAGAAAGGGGAAAATCCTATAAGGAAGGGGGGAAATCCTGCAAAGAAAGGGAAAATCTGCAAAGAAAGGGAAAATTCTACAAAAAAATGGGAAATTAAATAAACTTAATATTTATTAAATTATTAATAAATAATTTACTTAATGAACTAAATTATTTATATTAATTAATTCATTATTTTTAATTTCACCAATTATTAGAGCAGAGGAGGATTCCCCATAACCACTTCAAGCTGCTGGGGGTGACACCTTCCTCCAAATCATTTCAATGATAAAAATCCCATCATAAAATCCTGCTTTGACCAAAAAGAAAAAAAGTTCAGCATTCCCAAAAAACATTCCCAGGGGGATTTGGCTCCTGCCTGACCCCCTGGCCCTGCTGCTGTTCCAGTGACAGCGAGGAGAAGGAGAGCACCAAGGAGGACAACGTTGCCCACCTCAACTTCCAGCTCAAGTACGAGGCCGACCTGCTCTTCACCAGGTGAGGGGTTCGGGATGGGATGCGGCTCCTGGGAGGTCATGGATTGGGAAAACCCCTTGGGAAAACCAGCTGGGAGCAGCCTTCAAAGCCAGGTTTAATTTGGGAATTTATTGAAAAAACAGGAGCCGTAAAGTCAGGGAGAGCTTTTTATAAAATTGGCGAGCCACGGTGAGCGGGACTCTGCCGATGTTTAAAGGCATAAATTTTATTGAGGAGGTGTGAGGGTGAGTTTTTATGGGGAAAAAAAAGGGAATTCTTGGAGGTAATAATGGCCATAACAGGTGTTCCCAGTGTCTGGGCCAGTGGCCATCCCACAAAACCCTCAGAGGGAAGCTCAGCTGTGGGATGAGCGTGGAATCGCCGGGAATTCAAGTCTGGGACAGCCAGGGATGAAGGCAGAGATAATTTAGGAAGCTGCTGATGGGAAAATCAGGGATCCCAAAGCACATTCCCTGGCGCTGCTTGCTGGAATTTTTCAGGGATTTTTCAGCCCTTTGGTCATTTTATATTTTTGACTCAGACGCCACGAATAAAATTCCTTTAATATTTAGGATTTATGGGGAGCGAGGGGATTCTCCAGTTCGGAATGAAGAGAAAACCTGGAGGGAAAGAAGAGCACAGAATATATCAAATTTGGGAATTTTGGAGTGGAAAAGGAGGGAGGGAATTAGAAAGAATGTGAGGATTTGGGGCCATCACAGGTGCTCGCGAATGGGTTCCCACAGGATATTCCTGGCTCTTTTCCCGCCTCTCCAGCTGCAAAGCAGGGATTGATTTACCTCCTGTGACATCCAAACCTCAGCCAGGGCCTGGGATGGCTCTGCTTTATTAAAGAGGCGAGAAAATTTTGCAAAGAAAGGGAAAATTCTGCAATTAAAGGGAAAATTCTGCAATTAAAGGGAAATCCTGCAAAGAAAGGGGAAAATCCTATAAAGAAAGGGGAAATTCTTCAAAGAAAGGGGAAATCCTACAAACCTCTTTGTCACCCTTTGTCCCACAGGACGTCAAGCCTGGACTATTTTGAGATCAGATCCAACAATTCCCTGGATGCATCCAATCCTATCGGGCCCCCCTTCCACTGCACCTTCACGGTGAGCAGGAACCGGCTCCCTGAGTTCTCCTGGATTTGGGATCCCCATCCCCCGATCCCAACACATCCCTGTGCTCTTCCCTGCAGCTGCAGAACCTGGGATTCTTCCCGGTGCAAGGGGTGACCCTGAAGATCACCGTGCCCGTGGCCACCCGGGCGGGCAACCGGCTCCTGCTGCCCACGGAATTCCGGGCAGACCAGGTAGGACGGGATTGAGGTTCAGGATGGGATTACAGTACGGTTTAGGATGGGATTCTAGCGCATTTTAGGATGTCATTCTGTCCCAGTTTAGGATGGGATTCCAGCCCAATTTAGGATGGGATTCTAGCCCAGTTTAGGATGGGATTCTAGCCCATTTTAGGATGTCATTCTGTCCCAGTTTAGGATGGGATTCCAGCCTGGTTTAGGATGGAATTCTGTCCTGGTTTATGATGGGGTTCTTGCATGTTTTAGGATGGGATTCCAGCCCGGTTTATGGATGGGATTCTGTCCTGGTTTATGATGGGATTCCAGCCCGGTTTAGGATGGGATTCCAGCCCGGTTTAGGATGGGATTCCAGCATGGTTTAGGATGGAATTCTAGGCCAATTTAGCATGGGATTCTAGGCCAGTTTAGGATGGGATTCCAGCCCGGTTTATGGTGGGATTCCGTCCTGGTTTATGATGGGATTCTAGTGTGTTTTAGGATGGGATTCCAGCCCAGTTTAGGATGGGATTCTAGACCATTTTAGCATGGCATTCTGTCCCAGTTTAGGATGGGATTCTGTCCAAGTTTTGGACGGGGTTCCAGCCTGGTTTAGGATGGGATTCTGTCCCAATTTAAGATGGGATTCTAGGCCAGTTTAGGATGGGATTCCAGCCTGGTTTAGGATGGGATTCTGTCCCAATTTAAGATGGGATTCTAGGGCAGTTTAGGATGGGATTCTGTCCCAGTTTAGGATGGGATCCCATCCCTCCAGCCACATCCCACAGCGAGCCAAACTCAATCCCAGCTGCAGCAAATCCTGGGGGGTGCTGGGAATGCCTGATTCAGGATGGGGGCACAGGGAGGCCACTGCCACGATTCCATACTGGAATTCCATTGGCTTCTCCCGCAGGAAAACACGACCTGCAGCATCTGGGGGAACACCACTGACTACCGGAGAACCCCGGCAGAGGAGGACCTGTCCCGCACCCCACACCTGGTACTCACCTGCATGGGGCCAATCCTGGCTCCAGGATATCCCAAAACAGGGAAAAACCTGGAATAGGGATGGCCCATGGACATGGGAGGGGCACACTGGAATTTTTTAGGAGGTTTTAAAGCCCTTTGGTTGGTTTATTTTTATTTTTTTCCTCTCAGCCACTGCAATTTAAGCCCTGTTAATACTCAGGATTTATGGGGAGTGAGGGAATTCTCCAGCTCACAAAGATCAGGATCATTTTTTTCCAAGGGAAAACTTGGAGGGGAAGAACAGCACAAAAGTCAGCAAAATGGGGAAGTTTGGGGTGAAAAAGGGGAGAAAATTTAAAGAATGTGGGGATTTGGCTACACAGGAGGACGGACACATGGGATCCTCCCTCCCTCAGTGCCTGCCAGGGATGAATCCCGGTGGGATTTTCCCTCCTTCTCCAGCCGTGATCCCACATCTCCCTTTGCAGAACCACAGCAACTCCGACGTGGTTTCCATCGACTGCGAGGTGAAATTGGCCCCCAACGAGGAGCTGAACCTGCACTTGCGCGGGAATCTGTGGATGAAGTCTCTGAAGGCAGTGAGTGCTCACCAGAAAATGTGGATTTCAGGGAGAAATCCCCCAAAGGAACCCTCGCACCCCAAAAACGTGGGATTTTTCCCTTCCCCAGGAAGCCCAGGAATGTATGGGGTGACTTTTGTTCCCAAAGCCACCTATCCTATTGGATCGTGCATCCACAGCGCCTCGTTCTGGATTATTTCATTCCATAATATATTAATTAATGGAAATTTAATTAATCTTAAACCCTCCTTTTTTGCTGTTGTTCTGCCCCACTCCCTGCCTGCCCTGCATCCTTCTCTCCCATGGATGCAAAGAGAATCCCTATGGATACAAAGCCCATGGGGAAGGGATGGATCCCACTGGGAATGGGGGCTCCTTTTCCATGTGGGATGCTCATCCCAGCCCATGGGGAAGGGATGGATCCCCACTGGGAATGAGGGCTCCTTTTCCACGTGGAATGCTCATCCCAGCCCACGGGGATGGGATGGATCCTGCCGGGAATGGGGGCTCCTTTTCCACGTGGAATGCTCATCCCAGCCCGTGGGGATGGGATGGATCCTGCTGGGAATGGGGCTCCTTTTCCATGTGGGATGCTCATCCCGTCCCTCTCTGCGCAGCTGAAGTTCAAGGCACTGAAGCTCACCACGATCGCCGCGCTCCAGCGGCGCTTCCGGAGCCCCTTCGTTTTCCGGGAGGAGGATCCCAGCCGCCAGGTCAGCCCTGGGATGGGGGCACCCAGAATTTCGGGATGCTGCCACACCCCACCCCGATCCCACTGGGAGAATCCCTGTGGATGGAGGGACCCATGTCTGGAAAAACTCGGGGCAGCCGTGGCCAAGCTCTGATCCTGGAATCTCCGGATTCCGCAGGGAAAACTGAGCCAAATCCTTGGTGCAGCATTCCCAAAGGAAGGGCTGCTTGGCATTCCCATTATCCCCTCTTCCCCTGCCCTTCCTGTCTGGAATCCGTGGTGTTTTCTCTCCTGCAGATCACATTTGAGATCTCCAAGCCTGAGGAATCGCAGATTCCCATCTGGATCATCCTTGGGAGCACCTTTGGAGGTCTCCTGCTCCTGGCCCTGCTGGTCCTGGCACTCTGGAAGGTGAGCAGCCCCCAGGCCACGCATTTTGGGGGATTTTTGGAGATTCCCACGTGTGGAGGAACCCTCTGGACCCATGCCCAGTGCCCCACGAGCTCCTTAACACCACAGAAATCCTCAAACCCTCCTCCAAAACCCCCTTTTCCGTATATAAATGATATCCAGGACCAACTTCCAGCTGGTCTCCCATTAAAAGCTCCTGGGATAACAGCGGGATTTTGTTTCTCTTCCCCTGCCCACAGCTCGGGTTCTTCAAGAGCGGGAGCCGCCGGCGAGCGGCCGAGCGGGAGCAGAATTCCCACGGGATGGAGTGACTCTGCCGGGGCCAGGAGCCCCCTCCCAGCTCCGGAGATTCCCGGGATCCCGAGGGATTTGGGGGCTGAGCTTGGCTTTGCAGCAGGATGAGAGAACACCCCTTGTGGGACAGCACTTAAAAGCCATTAAAAACCCCTCAAACCAACCAAAAATTCCCCAAAAAACTCCTCGGAGGTGCTTCCAACTGGGATTCCATTAAAAACACCACAAACCAACCAAAAGTCCCAAAAAACATCCTCAGAGGTGCTGTCAACTGGGATTCCATAAAAAAACCCCTTCAAACCAATGGAAAATTCCCCAAAAATCACCTCAGACACGCTTCTAACTGGGATTCCATTAAAAACACAAAGTCCAAAAAGTCCCAAAAAACATCCTCAGAGGTGCTTTCGACTGGGATTCCATAAAAAAAGGACCTCAAATCAACCAAAAATTCCCCAAAAATCTCCTGCAAGGTGCTTCCAACTGGGATTTCACCAAGGTGGCAGCGGTGGGGACGAGGGGACACCGACACGAGGGGTCCCTGATGTGGAGCTGGGAAAACTCCTTAAAATAAAACTATTATCCCAAAAAGCCCCCCATGGATTGCTCCTTCCCGTGGCGGAGCTGCCGCGGATCCCGGGCTCTGCTGGCCACAGCTCTCAAACTGCCTTCGTTAACAGGAGTAATTAAGTGGAGGCGTTAATTAGTCTGAATGCACTGAATGAAATTCTTGTGATTTCAAGCACCTTAAATGCCAAATCTCCCATGTCCAGCTGTACATAATTCTTCTAACAACAGGAAGGAAAGGAGGGGGGAAAATTTAAAATCCCGCCAAAAAAATAAACCAAACCGTAAACTTAGAAATAATTTTGAAAAAAAGTGAAATCGTTTGAAGAATTAATTAAAAAGCAGTTTGACGAGTTTTGTCCCAGCAGAGCAGTTTGGGGAGCCCACGTGTATCATACCTGTACATAGCTGGTGCCATGGAAACCATGGAATTTCAAGGGCGGGAATGCCCTTGGCATAGCGGAATTATTTATGCTAATATTAATTTTATGGAGAAGAGGGAAGAGGATTTTTCTGGATGCAGGGTGAGGTTCGGGACATACTGTTCCTGGAATTTTTTTAAGGATTAAAAATATGGTATTTTAAAAACTTCCTGGTGTCTGTTCCATTTTTTTCTGTGGATATGAGGGGGGGCTGCTCTGGGACCAGGGGGGAGGATGGATCCTGGAATTTTTCCATCATTTATTTCTATGGGATGTGAGGTTTTCCAAGGATGTTTTAAAAGAATGAGCAGTCAAGTGAAGTCTTTGGGAGACCCAAACTTGGTGTAAAATGGGATAAAAACCTCCCAAATCAGATATTTTGTCCTGAGCTAGAGTGGGAATTCCGCATCTCCCAGTTTTTGATGGATTGAGAGCTCAGGGGTCCGGCTGGGGTGCGGGAAAACCCCGGAGAGCCCAACCTGGGATCTGGGAGCTCAGCGCCGGTGGATCCCACAGGATCCTCCCTCCCACAATCCCGACACACGGAGGGAAAGTGATGGAGAGCGGGCAGGAAGGGGCAGGATCTGACAAGATTTTTAATTTTTTTTTTTTTTTTTATTTTTATATTTTTTAATATATGTATATATATATATACACAAAAATGCATATATATAATATATATATATATATATATATATATATATGTATGTATATTTATATAATATATATATATGTTTGTACGCACATGTATGTATAAAATATATATATCTGATGATGTATATAATTACATATGCATATAAGTACGTAATATATAAATATATATTTTTATATATACACATTTATTAATTTTAATTATTATTTTTATTATTTATATATTAGTATATATGTTATGTGTGCATATAAATATATAATCTATTAAATCTAATATATATTATGTGTATTAGATTGTACATATAATATATATTAGATGTGTAATATGGATTTTATATATATAATGTACTATATATATTATATATACCATATTTAAAAAATAATATATATTATGCATGTACATATAACGTATATATTTTATAAATATTATCATTATATATAGTGTATATTTTATATTATCTATAATTATACATATAATTTATGTGTATATGTATATAATATAAATCTGTAAAATATATGTGTTCATATAATATATATACATAAATGTATAAATATATACCGTTTATATATTTTACTTTATATATATATTATATATATTTGCTTATATATAAAATATATGTACACACACACACACTATATGTGCATATACATTTATAAATAATTTTATTTTTAGACTTAAAAATATATATATATATGTGTGTGTACAAATATAACATAGATATATATATGTATATATGCGTGTGTATATATATATATATACACAATATATGTGTGTAAATACTTCTATATATATGTATATATATAAATACATAAAATATATAAAATAGGTGTGTATATACATAAAAATATAAAGTATGAATAATTTATATATTTATTTCTACATCTAAATATAATTTATATAAATATATTTTAATAAGTTTTCTATAAACATACAATATTTGTTATATATACACATTGGCATGTTTTTATACATACATCTATATATTTATATATACACACATTGATATTTTTTTAATATATATACATTGACACATTTATATATATATAAAAATACATTGATATATTATATATATAAATATACTATTTTATATATATATATATATATAAATACACCGATATATTTATATATATAAATGCACAGATATACTTTATATATATAAATACATTTTTATATATATATATATATATATTTATATATACAGATATATTAAAAATACACTGATATATTTTATATAAATAAAAATATGTTTTTATATATATATTTTGAGATATATATAATTTATATTTTATATATATTATATATATATCAATGTTGATATATTGATATATATATTATATATATTATATAAAATATATATAGAGACAAATACAAAAATACACAAATACACAAATACACAAATCTCAATGTTGATCTATTGATATAGTATATATGTTATATATATTATATAAATATTATATAATATATAATATAAAATATACAAATACATTGAGATAAATATAATATATATCTATAAAATAGAAATTATATATATATCAATGTATTTATATACATAAAACATATCCATGTATTTATATGTATATCAGTGTATATATTTATTTATTTATTTATTTTTATTTATATTAAATATGTCTGTATTTATATATATAAAATATATCTCAACCTTCCCTTGCCCATCTCCAGCCCCTCCCAGTGCCCGGTGCCCATCCCGTGCCATGGACACCTGGGCACACTCCGGGACACCATTCCCACATTTCTGTGGAGCTCAGGCTGCAGCTGCCCCATTCCTGCTCCCGTCCCCAGCCCTTCCCAAGGAACATTTGGGAATCCCGGAATTCCAGGACCTTTGGCACTGCTGCCAGCAGCGAGGGCAGGGTTGGAGGTGGCTGTCCCCAGTCCCTGGGTGGCTCTGTCCCTCTGGACCCCTCGGCACAGCGGGATCAGCATTCCAAGGCCTGGCTCAGCTCCGGGTTTATTTCTAGACCGGGTTTATTCCTGCCTCTCCCAGTGCTGATCCCGCTCCATCAACAACATCCCAACCCCCGGCAGCACCCGGCCCTTCCCTCACTCCGTGCTTTTCCAGGAAAAACAGCACCTGGAGCCTCCAAGAATTTTATTGGGGGCTTTAAATAACAGGGAGGGCAAGGGCAACCTCACAGCATTTAATTCCAGCTCCTGGAGAAGATCCCAGGATTCCCAAGGCTGCATGCACAGGTATTCCCTCCCCTCTGCCAAGAGCTCTTGGTGACACAGGGAAGGTGGCAGGACAGCATTCCATGACAGCAGGCAGCAGGAATTCACTGGGAAGCAGGATAACAACCGGGAATAGGCCAGAGGCATGAGCAGCTTTTCCACAGCAAAGACCTTCTCCCGCTTGGAAATATTTTGGAATCAGCAGCCAGGAATTTTTATTGTTACTTTGGAAAATGACACCTTCCACCATCCCAGACTTACCTTAGGACGATTCCAGAGATGTGGAAGTCACAGCTCCTTTGGAGAACCTGATCCTAACCCCAACCCTAAAGCTTTTCCCTCAAAGGACACAAACCCCGGACAAAAACCAGGAATTCCAAGGTAATTCCACATTCAATGTTTATTTCTTTGTCATACAAATAGAAACGTGTGCCCCAAATCTCGCCTGAAAGTTCTACCTGGATTGTTTTTTAAAAAAAACCCCATGGAACATTCGTTCATCCTGACGGTTAAAAAGCTGCGTGGGAAAGGAACAGAGGGTTCAGGAGCCTTGTCCCAACAAGTGACATTTTCCTGCTGGAGCATCTGCCACTTCTCCCAAAGTTCTCAAGCGACAACGTCCCCGTACAATCACTCGCTCACCAGCAAAGAGGCTGATGAGAGGAGAATTTTTTTTTTTTTTTTGTAAAAATCAGTTTTAAGAAGAGATTTTCCTACTGGAAGGAGTAAAAACCATGAAAAATCCTCGAGTCCAATTCAGGGAGGCACAGACTCCAACGCTTCTTGGACAAGCCAGGTTCAAGGAAGACTCTCTTTGGCGGCAGACGGCTCCGTTAGGAAGATACAGCATCTGGAATCCAAGAGTGCAGCTGGACAGACTTTGAGTCAAAAAAAAGGTGCGTGTTGAGCATTGAAACAACAGAAAAAAACCCAAGTCCAAAGCAGTTTGAAATGTTGGGACACACACAAACACAAATTCCCTACCCAGTTTCTAGGGATCCATGCATGATGTTTGGATAGGAGCGACGGAGCTACGGAAAAAGAAACGATGATTCCGGTTATTTTCGGTCGGCGTGGAAGTGGTTTCCTTGTCCATCGGTTATTCAATACTTACTGGAGCAGTGTCAGTGAAGAGCTTGATAATGGAATTCAGCCCCTGAGAGCTGAATTTCCACCTGCATTTCCTAACAGAGCATCCCTCACGTCAATAGCTGTAAATTTTGATTTAAAACACAACTTTTAAAACCAACAATATGTTACCAACGTCTTCAGCACGAGCTGAAAGGCATAAAAAGCACGGTGAGGTACGAGAGCACCGCACTGCTCTGGGGGTGGACACTCCACTTTTAACCCAACTACCACAGAATTCCCAATTTTTCTTTTCCCACCTCACTGTGAGGAGTTTGAAATCCAATTGTGCGAATCATGTCGGACACAACAGGAATTACATGGGGGATTCTTCTCGTGTCATTTAGAAAACCAAGAGCTAATGAAGGGATTCATTTAATCAAAAAAAAGAAAAGGACCAAAATCTCAAACATCAGATTCAACTACAGGACAACGATGTGGCTTTTCCTGCCCCCCCGCCCTCCACCATCTCCACCCGAGAACTGAGGCCGCAGACGGAATCCAGAGGAACCCAAAACCAAAGGAATGGAGAAAAACAACTTCATGGACACGGGTGTATTCTGCTGTCTGGTGTCGTCCCGGGATAGCACCACCACAAAAGGTTGGACACGGCCTAGTGGAACTGGACAAACTCCTCCAGAGTTCTGGGGATCTGGTTTTGGTAGCTGATGTTGTAGATCCGCACGGCGCGGGCAGCCAGGCACTTGAGACTCAGCTTCATTTGAGTTTTAAGGAGGATTTCGGACACCCCGGTGGTACTTTTATCCAGAGGGGTTTTCTTCTGCTTGTTGGTCATGTCCGTGTGGGCGCCGGCCTCCACCAGGCTGATGATGATGGAGTGCAATGTCAAGAAGTCGCTGATGGGCCGGTGGTACTGCACGATGATGTGCAGAGGGCTGTTCCCCTCGTTGTCCACGGCGTTGACGTCGGCGCCGCAGTCCAGCAGGAGCTTGGTGACCAGGGCGTTGGGGAAGCTGCACACGTCGTTGGTGTGGAAGTCGTCCACGGGCGTGCCCGAGTTGACGGCGTGGTGCAGCAGGCTGGAGCCGTCGCGCGTGCGCGGGTCCAGTGGATCAGGTTGTAGATCTGCTTGTTGATGCGGGACTGGTCGTCCTCGCTGCACTGCGTCTTGGTGGAGATGCACACCAGGTAGAGGAAGGTGAAGATGTTGCACTCGTAGTTGTCCATGGCCGTGTGGATGTCGGCGTCCGGCGTGGTTTTGATGCGCGCCATGCCCTGCTCGATCTCCAGCACGCTGCAGCGCAGGACGCTCTCGATGTCCTTGGCTTTCACGGGCTCATTCAGGTGGATCATCTGGGAGAAGACCTGAGCGAACCTCAGCAGGTCCTTGTGGGTGTTCCTGTTGCCCTTCTGCCGCAGGTGCAGGGCGTGGAGCCAGAGCTTGATGCACTGCTCGAACTCCATGTTGTCCGCGTAGACCGCGCCCCGGTAAATGATGGGGTGGGAGACGTCGATATTGTCCGAGCCCAGGATTCTCTCCCGCACTATGAGGCCTTCCATGTGAAGGGCATCTCTGTCCTGCCTAATGGACTCTAATTCCTGAGGGGTCCTGCATTCCAACCTGTTTCCGTAAGCCTCGATCTGGGGAAGCACCTCCTTCTCGATGACGTTCTCGCTGTCGCGGTACCTCTCCAGCATGGCTAAATATAAATAGTGGTAAGTCTTCAAAATGTCGTAGTTCTCCCTGTCGTTGGCAAACGAGGCCCCCAGCAGCTCCAGAGCCTCGATCCTGCTCCTCCTGTCGCAGTCGGCGTGAGCCAGCAGCAGCTCCACCACGTCGGCCTTGCAGCTCTCGGCGGCCACCTTGAGCGGCGTCATGCCGTGCCCGTTGACCATCATGGCCGCCTTCCACTTGACCAGCTCCCTGACGATCTCCAGGTGGCCGGCCTCGGCGGCGAAGTGCAGGGCGGTGGCCCCGCAGTGGGCCTTGGCGTTGGGGTCGGCGTGCTGCTCCAGGAGGTAGCGCACCACGTCCGTGTGGCCCTTGTAGGCCGCGATCATCAGGCAGGTGTTGTCGTACTTGTTGGCGATGCTGATGTTGGCGTTGTTCTCCACCAGGTACTTGACGATGTCCAGCCGGCCATCAAAGCAGGCCGCCCGCAGCGGCGTCGAGTTGGTCACCGTGGTGTGGTTGACGTTGGCGCCGTGGCTCACCAGCAGCTTGACCACCTCGAAGTGGCCGGCGCCGGCCGCGCACCACAGCGCGGTGGCGCCGTCGATGACGAAGCTGGGGACGACAGGACAGGGAATTAGGTTGATGCTCTTCCAAAAGCATCCCACACCCAGCCACCAATGGGGATTTCACAGCCAGCCCGTCCCCGGATTCCGAGGAACTCACCGGGATCGCCATGGCCAAGGAATGAGGCCAAGGGAGCACACGGAGCGTTGGAAGTCGGAGCTTGAAGGCGGCCAAAGGGGTTTGGCCACCTTGAAGATCCCACTTACAAACTCCAGCCTCAGTTCAGAGAGGTCTGGCAAGAAGAGTTCTAAAATTATCCCTTCTGTGCCTCGAAGTGACATATTAAAGACCAAGAAAAACCTTAAAATGGATATTTTGACACCAAAAAAAAATCAGATTTAGAAACCAGCAACGCCCTGGCTTCAAAATTTCTGATCGCTTCCCCTGCCCCCTCTCCCTGAGCTGCAGCTCCCCAGCGCTTCCCTATTTGAGATCCCGTGCCCCGAACCAGCCCAGCAACCCGGTGACACAAATGGAACTTCAGGAAGAAAATACAACCCAAAAAAGCAGAAGTTCTGAGCTGGGCTGCTCCACAGATCTGTGTCACATGAATCACAGGGAAATGAGGGGACAGATCCTTCTTTTTAAGCTGTTTTCATTCCCTTAAGCCCAGCACACAAAATAAAGGATTTGTCTTTCCCATTCCCTGTTTTTTGGGTTTTTTTAAGGATTTAAATGAAGAAACAGGCAGGATTCACACACCCTCAAGGCACATTCCAAATACATAGGAAGGACAAATATTTCCAAACAGCCACATTCCCCAAAGTTAAAATATGGTAAGATCAGCTGAAATTTCGCTTTCACGGCAATTTTTAATTATTATAAAGCCCTCGCAGCTCCACAGCAACTGTTTGTAAATCCGACACCTCCAGAGGCTCTTCAAGATCTCGGAGAGAATTCCCAGTGAGAAGTTCCTGATTTTGTAAATAACTCCATTAAAATATTTACGCACTGAAGCAGGAGGAGAGTCAGGAGGGGGGATTTTTTATGAACCCGAGGTGATTTGTTGGTGTTTTGAGGTTCCAAGTGGAAAGCCCAAGGGAGAGGAGCTGCCGAGCCGCCTTATCTGAGGAACAACAATCCCCGGGGATCACACGGGCTCTGCTCCTCTCTCTGCATCCATTGTGCCTCCCACAACTCCTCCTTCAGTCCGTGCCAGGCACAGCCTCTGGAAAACATCCCCACCCCAGCCAGGCAAAAATCCAGCATCTGCTGTCTGTCAGGAGGTGCTTCCTCCAGGAATTCTCAATCTGCTTCTGATTGGGGAAAAAAAAAAAAAAAAAAAAAAAAAAAAAAAAAAAAAACAAAACCACCAAAAAAACAAAACCAAAAATCAAAAACCAAAAAACAACAAAAAAACAACAAAAAAAAAACCCAAAACAAACCGAGCTGGAAGGGAAAAGGAAGGAATAAAAATCAAACCACACAGGGAAGTGGTTCTGCATGTGAAAACTGAGCAGTGTGAGAATCCTTCCGGATGGCACTGTCACCTGCAGCAGGAAGATGTCCCAAAAAGGCCACATCTGGCCCAGCAGGAGCTCTCTGGGCTGTGAATATTATCCTGTCCACAGCCTCACATGGGGAATTCCTAAATGGAAAGTAATTTATGGCTCATAAAGCATCAGGTGGGATCTCCAACCACACAGGCATTTTTACCAGAAAATCACCAAACTGTGACCTCACTGTGGCCTCCAACACCCACGCGATGTTTAGGTGGGGATGTCATGAATTCATATCTAAAAACAGCAGCAAGGAGGGCCCTGGGCACTGCCAGCCTGGGAAAATCAGAGATCAGATCCTCCTGGGAGCTCCGCTGAGGCCCACAGAGGGCAGGGAAGTGACCACAGGCCACTGAACAGCCTTGGAAGGGACCCACAAGGGCCAGAACAACCTGCGTTGGAAGGGGCCTACCAGGGCCAACAGGTCACGGAATCTGATGGTGGAAGGGACACGCAAGGGCCACCAAAGCCCAGAATGCTGAGCTGGACAGGGCCAGCCAGGGGCACCAGGTCACAGAATGTCCTGAGCTGGAAGGGACACACAAGCACCAGCCAGTCACAGAATGATCTGAACTGGGACCACAAGGACCACCAAGTCACAGAATCCTGAGCTGGAAGGGATCCACAAGGTTCACCAAGACACAGAAAACCCTGAGTTGCAGAGACCCACAAGGACCATCAAGTCACAGAATCCTGAGCTGGAAGAGATCCACAAAGACATCCAGTGACAGAATACTGAGCTGGAAGGACTCAAAAGAACCACCAAGCTACAGAATAATCTGAGTTGGGAGCCCAAGCTGAAAAGAACCCACAAGGGCCATCAAGTCACAGAACACAGAGCTGCAAGGGCCCCACAAGGACCACCAAATCACAAAATAGCCCGAGTAGAAAAATACCCACAAGGGCCACCAAGTCACAGAACACAGAGCTGCAAGAGATCCACAAGCACTACCAAGTCACGGAATAATCTGAGCCGGGACCAGCATGTCACAGAAGAGCCGGGGCTGAAGAGCGCCCACCGCCAAGCCACAGAACCCTCAAGGACCATCGGCTCACGGAACACCCTGCGCTGGGAAGGCTCCCGACCCCGCCGAGCGCCGGAGCAGCGGGAGCCGCCCCAGGGCCGCCCGGCCCTCCCAGCCCCGCTCTCCCCGAGCCCAGGCCGCGCCCGGGGCCGTGCGATCCGGGCCGGGCCTCACGTACCCGTCGAAGCGGACGGTGCCGGTCTGCTGCGTGTGGACGCGGTAATGCTCGAGCAGCAGCCGCACCACCTTGGCGTGCCCGTTGCGGGCGGCGATGATGAGCGGCGTGGAGCGCTGCCCGCCGTGCTGGCTCACGTAGCCCAGCAGGTACTTGATGTCGCTCTCGGAGCGGTTCAGCAGCAGCGCGGCCAAGGTGAGCACGCGGCCCTCGCTGGCCGCCTTGTACACGTACCCCGCCAGCCCCTCCATGGCCGCCTCCGCCTCCGCGCGGCCCCGCCGCCCGCAACGGCCCCGCTCGGGCCGGCCCGGCTCTGCCCCGGCCCGCTCCGTCCTGGCGCGGCGCCCCGCGGGGCGCACATGCGGCCGCCCGGGGCCCGCCGCCCCGGCCCCGCTCCCGGTGCTGCCCCGGCCCCGGCGGGAGCGCAGCCGCCGCCCGGCAGGCAAGGCGCGGCCCCCCGCCCGGAGCGCGGGCCCGGCCGGCACCGCCGCGCTCCGCCCCGGAACCGCTCGGCAGCGCCCGCCCGCCCGCCCGCCCGTGCGGCGGGGCCGGCCGGCAGCGGCCGCCCGGGCAGGGCCGTTCCGGGAGCACCGGCGGCCCCAGCGCCAGGCCGGGGAGCGGGGCCTGAGGGGATGCGCGAACACAGCCGGGCAGAGTTAAAGGATAAAGGGGGGATTTATTAAAGGCCTGCACAGGATACACCTTGGGAAGTACAAGAGCCGGGCCGTGGCTGCACCCAAGTTGGACTCCAGGTCACGCGTTTTCACAGTTTTATAAGTTTTGGTCCATTTCCATATTGGGGTTAATTGTCCAATTCCAGCTCCAGGTTATTCAGTCCCATCCTCCCAGTTTGCTCTCCTCAATTCGCTGTTATTTGCACTTTTTGGGCCTGAAGCTGCAGCGGTGTCCTTGGCTCCCAGGCTGGAAAAGGATTGTTTTATCTGACTGAAGCATGAAGAGAACTGCTAACACTCTGTATGAAGTTCAGTTATACACCAATGCAGTACAGAATCTGGAAAATAGGAAAGCTGAAACTTCAGGCATCAGCAGCACCACCAGGGCACAGCCGAGTATCCCCAAAACACAATAACACAGACAACTGCTCGTGTCACCAGATCGGCTTTTCATCCTCATTTCCACTGCATGACCACTGAGAATAGAAAATACCTCCGAGGTCACCGAGTCCCAGCTGTGCCTGGCGCCCACAGTGTCACCAGCACCACATCCAGGAATTCCTGGGACACCTGCAGGGATGGGGACTCCAAACCCCCCAGGGCAGCCTCTGGCCACCCTCTCCATGGGGAAATTCCTCCTGATGTCCAACCTAAATCCAACCTAAATGTCAACTCTGGTGTAGTTTAAAAAAATTCTTCAAACCCTGTCCCTGTTCCCTGGGAGCTGAGCCTGACCCTCCCTGGCTGCTCCCTCCTGTCAGCGACTGTGGAGAGCGAGATTGGGTTGGGTTGGGTTGGATTAGTTGGACTGGGTTGGGTTGGGTTGGTTGGACTGGGTTGGGTTGGATTAGTTGGACTGGGTTGGGTTGGATTAGTTGGACTGGATTAGTTGGACTGGGTTGGAATTTGTTCATTTGGGCTGGGCTGGGTTTGGCTGAGCTGGGTTTAGTTGGGCTGGGTTGGTTGGGTTGGGTTAGACTGGACTGACCTCAGTTGGGTCCAGCTGGGCTGGTTTGGGCTGGGTTTGGCTCAGTTTGGGGTTTTTAAGCCACACCCAGCAGCTCCCATCACCTCAGCCGTGCCCCCAGCACACGCAGGACCCTCACCCCTGGTTTTGGGGACACCTTGCCACACACCTGTCACCTCAACCCCCTGCTGGGCCACCTCCCTGGCTGCTGGTGACACGAGCCATAGCAGTAAGGGGACACCACCCCGGGCCCATCTGCTGCCCCATTGTCCTGTGGGGGATCCGGTCTCAGCCCTGTTAATTTTTAACCTGGAGCCCTGACACTGGAGCCGTGGCTCTTTGTGGGATGTGCATTATTCATGGAGCAGCAGCCGGAGCCCGGAGAGCCTGGGGGACACCAGGGGACACCAGGGGACACGAGCCAGGCCGTGGCCAGCCCTGTCTAGAGCCACGCAGCCGTGTCAGGCTCAGGGTGACAAGCAGGGTCCTGGTAAGATTAAGTGGCTCTGTTATCTCAGTGATCTCCGACACTTTTCAGGGATATTTTCACCCCTGTCCTGCTGGGAGAGCAGGGATGGCGTGGGGAGGGTCCCCTGCTCCTCGAGAGGGACCAAGATCTCCCTTCTGCTGCTTCTGGGAGCCCCCTCAGCTTCACTGGGACCAGAATTCCAGGCCAGAATTCCTCAGTGGAACACACAGCTCCTCCCAGGGATTGTCCTGTTCCCATTCTGTGTCACACCGTGCACATCCAAGGGAACGGGGACAGGGTGTGACACACGGAGCTCCCATCCCGGGGTGATGGAGCCTCCGTGCCCAGACCAAGCCCTCCAGGAGGGGTTTGGTGCCTCAAACTTTCTCCCTGTGAGGATGGGGAGGCCCTGGCTGTGCCTGCCACATCCCTGGAAGTGTCCAAGGCCAGGCTGGACAGGATAACCTGTGATAATCCTGGGAAAATATCCCTGCCCATGGCAGGATGAACCTCTCAGTTTAGACCCAAAACTCCAAACCCCAGCGAGCACAAATCCAGCCCTGAAAGCTGCGAATCCCTCCCTGCCTGGGCGCAACCCCATCCCGATGGATTTATCCAGCCATATCCGAGAGCAGGCAGCGAACAGAGCGGGGCACCCCCTGTGAATAACCCAGGGCAATGGAAACTCGGGAAGAGCAGCGTGGCCAGGCCCACGGAGAGCTCCAGCTCCTCATGCCCAGCGAACCCGGGGCTCGGAGCGATGCGTTGGCACGGAATGCCCGGAGCGTTCCCTGCCCGGGGATCCGGGGGATTCCTCCGTGATCCCAGTCTGGGGCATTCCGGTGTGCCCCTCACAGCCGGGATTATCCCGACCCCGCCGCTCTCTCGGCGTGCGACCAACGGGGAGGCCGGGCCCAGCAAGGAGCGGGGCCGGCGCTGCCTCTGCCCGGGGATCCGGGGGATTCCTCCCTGATCCCAGTCTGGGGCATTCCGGTGTGCCCCTCACAGCCGGGATTATCCCGACCCCGCCGCTCTCTCGGCGTGCGGGGCGGCCGGGCCCGGCAAGGAGCGGGGCCGGCGCTGCCCCCGCCCCGCCGGGCGGGCCGGGGCCGCCCCGCGCAGCCGCCGCCGCTCTGGGGCCGGGCCGGGAGCTCCCGGCAGCGGGGTCGGCACCGGCAGCGCCACAGCAGCGGCCGCGGCCCCGGCAGCGGCGCCGGGAGCAGCCCCGGGCCGGGGGATGCAGGGCTCGGCGCGGCGCCGGCCCTTCCCGGCCGCGGCCCCGGGCTCGCCCCCGCCCGCCGGGCCGCCGTACCCGGGCAGGTGAGTGAGCGCGGCCGGGGCTCGGCGGGGCGGGAACGGGAGAATCCACCCCGGCTTCACTGGGGATCCTCACCGCATCCAACCCCCCCGGCTCAGCCCGCCCCGAGTCCCCCGGGACAGCCCGGCCTCTTCCCGGGTACCACCCCCGGGTGCTGCGGGGCCCGGAGCATCCCCAGGGTCGGGGTCCGGGATATCCCGAGGATTGGATCCGGGACACCCCCAGGGTCGGGGTCCGGGATATCCCCAGGGTCGGGGTCCCCCAAGCTTCCCCCACTCGGCTTTGTCCCGGGCATCCCGGCGTACCTGGGTTATCCCAGCCGATCCAGGGTTTGGCAGACTCTTCTAGGGAGCCGCAGCATTCCCAGCTCATCCAGGGTACCCCGTCCTCACCCTCCAGCTCTCGGGGTTTGTTGAATCATCCCAGAGTGGTTTGGGGTGGAAAGGACCTTAAAGATCCGGTCGGTCCATGGGCAGGGACACTTCCATGGACCTTGGACCGCGGGCAGCCCAAGCTCGGGGCTGCTCCAGCTGCTCCCGTTCTGGTCTGGGCACCAGGAGAGGCACTGATCCGCTTTTCCTGCAGGGAGGTGAAGGTCCGGAGGTGCTGGGGGGGCATCTCATGGAAAGGCTCCCTCGGGGTTGGATCCTCGGGGTTGCATCCCCGGCGGAGGGTGCTGGGAGCCGGAGCTGAAGGTGACGCTGCATCCCGAGCATCCCGGTGCTGGAATTCCGCCGGGCAGCGCCGCATTTTCAGCCCTCAGCTCAACTCCTGGGAGTTGGGATTTTGCTTCATCATGCAAAAGTTAAAAATAGTTGCACTGAACTCAGCACTTTTCACCTTGCTGAAGAGACCAGGAGGAGCCTCCCCACAGGGACGGGTCAGGGACGGCGACAGCGTGGTGCTCTCCTGTCCTGCCTGCTCCTCAGCTTTGTTATCCCGCAGCTCCCAGAGCCAGGGAAGCGCAGCCCTGGCGCGGGGTGACAGCTCTGCCTGCTCCCAGAGCTGCTCCAGGGCTCTGTGTCCCTCTGTCCCCTCCAGGCACGGGGCGGGGAAGGCCGAGGACACCTTCAAGACGTCCCCGTTCCACCTGGACCTGTGGTTCTACTTCACCCTGCAGAACTGGGTGCTGGATTTCGGGCGCCCCATCGCCATGGTGAGTGAGGGGGCACGGCCAGGGGGTCCCCAGGGCTGTCCCCTGGGCCAGGGGGGTGTCCTGGAGGAGCTGGGACCAGTGCCCTGCTCTGGTGGCACTGGGGCCAAGCCAGCTCCAGTCTCTGTTCCCTGTCCCCTCTCCCACACCTTTGTTTCACACCTGGGAGGTTCCTCCTGCTCTTCCCCTTCCCTTGCCTGTATCCCAGAGCTTGGGGCTGCAGCTCCCAGGAGTGGCCATTCCATTTCAGTGGAATTTTTTCGAGCTGGAAGCTGGCAGAAGGTTCAGGAGGATCCAGGAATCCCAAATGCCTTCCTTGACCCCACAGCTTGCCAGCGCTGGGCAGGGCCGGGAGTGGAAACTTCCAGAGGGTGATTTTTGGGAAGTTTGCTCCAGGATGAGCTGCCCAGCTTGGTCCTTATCAACCCCTGAAGCCCAGCTGAGCATTCCCAAGTAACCCAAACATTTTCCCTTTTCCATGATCGCTGATGCGCTGCTCTTCCCTCTCTCCTCAGATCATCCTCCCTCTGGAATGGTTCCCTCTGAACAAACCCAGCGCTGGAGATTATTTCCACATGGCTTACAACGTTATCACCCCCTTCCTGCTGCTGAAGGTAACCCTGGCAGTGCCCAGGGGCTCCCCATTCCCACTTTTGTAAAGTTTCAGAGGTTTTGAGGGTGTTGGTTATTCCCAAATTCCTGCCAGTAAGGAAGAGTTCAGAGGATTTGTGATGCCACCTCAATTTCCTGCATGTCCAGAGCAAATCCCCCTGGAATTCTGGCTCCAGGAGGAGTCAGAGCTGAAGGTAAACCTGGGAATGTTCGGGGGTTTTCCATTCCCGGTTTTGCAAAGGCTCAGAGGATTTTAGGATGTTGTTTATTCCCAGATTCCTTCCAGCAAGGAGGAATTTCCCACTCCAGGAAGGATTTGTGGTGCCACCTTTTTAAAGAGCACCTCAATTTCCTGCACATCCAAAGCAAATCGCTTCCCCCTGGAATTCTGGCTCTGGGCGGGGTCAGAGCCCTGTTCCCAAATGATATTTTTAGGACAACATCCACCCCGGGCTTAAAAGGCAGCTGGAAGCAGAGTGGATTTTCTGAGTTGTTCAGAGCTTAATTCCACTTGATCTTTGACATTGGAATTGTGGCTGGAGCTGGAATTTATCCGGCTCCAGCTGCCAACCTCTGGATCCCATGAACCATTCATGAGGTGAAATCCTGTCAGATCATTAGGAATCTTTTCCCATTAAACACTTCGGGAGAAAGCAATTATAAATCTATTTCAACCTTCATTAGCTGGGAATTGAATTATGGCCGGAGGTGGAAGTGATTCCCTGTCGATATCCCGGGAGGATTTCAAGGCTGGGGGCAAACAGGGAATATCCAGACGTGGGAGCTGACCCTTCCCAGGGGATTTCTGCAGGGCTCACCCACAGGAAGATCCAGGGTGCATTTCCCTGCCCAGGGACGGCTCCCACCCTGCTGTCCCCTCCAGGACCTTGTGCTCTCCTTGTCCTCCTGTGACATCCGTGCCGCAGCTCCAGGGGCAGGGAAAGTTAAGCCTCCAAATTAAACCCAAATAAGGTCAAAATTAAACACAAATAAGGAGCTTTTCCCTGCTTGGGGAGGGCTGCAAAGCTGATTTAGGGAGGGGGGGCCCCTGGCTGATCCCAGAGCTGACCCAGCCAAAGCTGGAAAACTCCTGGAGCTGGGATCTGCCTCAGGAGCTCTTCCCTGCTGTGCAAGCTGAGAGTGGAGCTGCATCCCAAAATTCCTGCTCCTGTTCCAAGGCTCGTCCTGGGCCCTGAGCCAGCCTCAGGTGCTCGAGGTGGGGCAGGGAGAGAGCCCAGCACTGCAAGTGGTGCTCAGGAATTGCCCCGAGTGGTTCTGTGGCTCCTCCTGGCTGTGCGGTCAAACCGTGGGGAGCTGAGTCCTGTTCCATGGGGATGAAAGGGAGCAGAACCCCAAAATGTTCACTTGGGGGATCCTGAAGTGTCCAGACAGGGTGGGAAGCGTGAGGAGCTCTGTGCTGGAGGCTCTGCTGCCACTGGAGGGCACATCCAACCTCCCAGTCCTCTCCAGAGGCAGGAGAGCCACGGCCTTTTAATGAGGAAACCCTCGTTAACAGCAAACCAAATGGAATCTTGGGGTTGAAAGCAGCAGAAGCCCCTTTGGAGGTTTTCCTCCCAAAGTTACCCTAGGCCAGGACAGGTGGTTACATCTTTGAGAAAAAGGGATTTGCTGAACTTTCCTGAGTTTATACCTTTAAAACCTAAGGGCCAGTGCTTAAAACCAGGCCCGTAACATGATTTGAAGCACCCTGGCAGAATGACAGTATTTGTCTTGGAATATTTAGCTTGGGTTCATTTAAAATTGCACTTAATGCCATTTCTAATTCCTCTCCCAATAAACCAAGGCTATCTGTTGCTGTTATGACATGAAACTCTCGGGATCTGTTTTAGTAGCAACTTCCAGTGAAAGGCAGAGTGCCTGGAATTGGATTTTGGTGAGATCCAGGTGCCTTACCTGCAGAAAGCAATGCATTCTCTTCAGCACAGCCTAACTCCATCAGTTCCTGGTGCTAAAAACACAAAACCTGTGCCTTTGACCCCAATATGAGTTCACTCAGGAGTTGGACTTGATTTTTTGGGTCCTTTCCAACTCAGGATATTTTGGGATTTTTGGTGATGAATTTCTGAGCGCTCTGACAAAAACCCCAAAACGCAGCGAGGGCAGGAGCTGCCACATCCCCCTGCTGCTCCTCCTCCTCCTCACGCCCTCCCTGTGCCTGCAGCTCATCGAGAGGTCCCCCAAGACCCTGCCCAGGTCCATGGTCTACGTCAGCATCATCACCTTCGTGATGGGCGCCAGCATCCACCTGGTGGGAGACTCGGTGAACCACCGGCTGATCTTCAGCGGGTACCAGCACCACCTGTCTGTCAGGGAGAACCCCATCATCAGGAACCTCAAACCCGAGACCCTGGTGAGGCCCCAGCGGGGTGTGTGAAATCTGAATTTGTGAATGGCAAAGGAACCTCAAACCCGAGACCCTGGTGAGGCCCCAGCAGGGTTTGTGAAATCTGAATTTGTAAATGGTGAAGGAACCTCAAACCCGAGACCTTGGTGAGGGCTCAGCTAGGATCTGAAACCTGAATTTGTAAATGGGAAAGGAACCTCAAACCTAGCTCAGCTGGGCTCTGAAATCTGAATTTATAAATGATAGAGGAACCTCAAACCCGAGACCCTGGTGAGGGCTGAGCGGGGTTTGTGAAATCTGAATTTGTGAATGGTAAAGGAACCTCAAACCTGAGACCCTGGTGAGGGCTGAGCTGGGCTCTGAAATTTGAATTTATAAATGGCAAAGGAACCTCAAACCTGGCTCAGCTGGGCTCTAAAATCTGAGTTCATAAATGGTAAAGGAACATGAAACCCAGGACCCTGGTGAGGGCTCAGCTGGGTTCTAAAATCTGAGTTTGTAAATGATAAAGGCTGAGCTGGGCTCAAGCATTTCTAAAATCTGAATTTATAAACTATAAAGGAACCTCAAACCTGAAACCCTGGTAAGGGGCTCAACTGGGCCCTGAAATCTGAATTTATAAATGATAGAGGGAACTTGAGGCCTGAGACCTTGGTAAGGGGCTGAGCTGGGCTCAGGTATTTCTAAAATCTGAATTTATAAATTATAAAGAAACCTCAAGTGAAAGGCCTTGGTAAGAGGCTGAGGTGGGTTCTAAAATCTGAATTTATAAATGATAAAGGAGCATCAAGCCTGAGACCCTGGTAAGGGGCTGAGCTGGGCTCAAGCATTTCTAAAATCTGAGTTTATAAATGACCTGGGTAAGGGGCTGAGGTGGGCTCAAGTGCTTCCAAAATCTGAATTTATAAATGACCTGGGTAAGGGGCTGAGCTGGGCTCAGGCATTTCTAAAACCTGAATTTATGAATGACCTGGGTAAGGGGCTGAGCTGGGCTCTAACATTTCCAAAATCTGAATTTATGAATGGTGATGGAGCCCTTGGGGATCAGCTCGTTTGCTAACTGGGTTCTCCCCCTGTGTCCTGTCTCAGATCGATTCCTTCGAGCTGCTCTACTACTACGACGAGTACCTGGGGCACTCCATGTGGTGAGCGATTCCCAGCACGCCCAGGGATTATGGGATGGCACAGGGGGAAGGGCAGGGCTTAACCTGGAAAAAACCCCCGAGCCAGAGCTGGCTGGGGATAACGTTCTGCTGGCCAGGGCTGGATTAGGATTAGGATCCACATTAGGGGGCATCCGGCAATCGCTGGACAATCCCCTCTGCTCAGGGATATTTTGGGATTGGAGGGCCAGAGGAACAGCTTGGGGGGACAGAAGGTTCCTGCTGGGTCCTCCTCCTGCACCCCCAGATGTGCCCCAAACACCTGAAACATCCCAAATACCCGAAACATCCCTAAAACCCCAAACACCCGAAACATCCCAAATACCCCAAACATCCCTAAAACCCCAAACACCTGAAACATCCCCAACACCCCAAACACCCCAAACATCCTCAACACCCCAAACACCCCTAATACCCCAAATATCCCAAACACCCCAAACACCCCAAATACCCCAAACATCCCAAATACCCCTAATACACCAAATACCCCAGACATCCCAAACACCCCTAATACCCCCAAACATCCCAAACACCCCAGATACCCCAAACATCCCAAGAGGACGGCCTGGACCTGCTCTGGGTGAAATCTCTCCTGGCTGATTTGGGGTTCCTGGAGTGCTGGCAAGGAGCAAACCCCGTTCTCTGGAGCCCTTTAAAGGGAAGAAGAGCTCTGGGGGGGCTTAGGGGTCCTGGGATATGTATTCCCAGGACCCTGGGAATGCCCTGCTGGAATTGTCCAAGGCAGCACTGGAGCCCAGCTTTGCCTTCATCAGCAAATCCGGGCTTTTCCTGCTCCAGGCTGGGAATTCTCCAGGTCTGCAGAACCCAGGGCGAGCCCAGCCCCTGCCAAGGCCCTTCTGTGCCCTGGGGAGGCAGCAGGAATCCCACAGCAGCAGGAATCCCACAGCAGCGGGAATCCCTGAGCAGGGAATCCCACACAAGGAATCCCACAGCAGCAGGAATCCCTGAGCAGGGAATCCCACAGCAGCGGGAATCCCACAGCAGCAGGAATCCCTGAGCAGGAATCCCACAGCTGCTCCTTCCCCAGGCTCAGCACAGCAGCAGCTCCGCGTGTGGGGTGGATCTGGGGGAGTTCCAATCCCTTCCAGGCTCATCCCAGCGCTGGGAATTGCTGGTTTTTCCAGGTACATCCCGTTTTTCCTGATCCTGTTCATTTATTTCACCGGCTGCTTCACGCCCGCGGCGGGGCAGGGCCGGATGCCCCTGGCTGCCCTGCTCCTGGTGGGGCCCAGCAGCCTCTACTACTGGTGAGTCCTGGGGTGGGCAGGGAATTCCACAGGAATAGCCAGGAATAGCCAGGAATTCTCCAGGAGGAGCTGCTCCATTCCCCAGGGCTCCTCAGGGCAGGAACTGCGGGGAACTCCCAGCTCTGAGGGGCTGGGAATGCTCTCCCTGTGATCCCAGGATCAAAACTGATCCCAAAAGAGCTGGGAATGTTCTCCCTGTGATCCCAGGATCACCACTGATCCCAGAAAAGCTGGGAATGCTCTTCCTGTGATTCCCAGGATCAAAACTGATCCCAGAAAAGTTGGGAATGCTCTCCCTGCATTCCAAGATCACCACTGATGTCAGAAAGGCCGGGAATACTTTCTCTGTGATCCCAGGATCAAAACTGATCCCAAAAGAGCTGGGAATGCTCTTCCTGTGATCCCAGGACACCACTGATCCCAGAAAAGCTGGGAATGCTCTTCCTATGATTCCCAGGATCAAAACTGATCCCAGAAAAGCTGGGAGTGCTCTCCCTGTGATCCCAGAAAAGCTGGGAATGCTCTCCCAGCACCCCAGTTCATGGATCCCTGTGATCCCAGATCCCAGAAAAGCTGGGAACGCTCTCCCTGTGATCCCAGGATCAAAACTGGTCCCAGAACAGCTGGGAGTGCTCTCTCTGTGATCCCAGAGGAGCTGGGAGTGCTCTCCCTGTGATCCCAGAAAAGCTGGGAACGCTCTCCCTGTGATCCCAGAAAATCTGGGAATGTTCTCCCTGTGATCCCAGAAAATCTGGGAATGCTCTCCCTGTGATCCCAGAAAATCTGGGAATGTTCTCCCTGTGATCCCAGAAAATCTGGGAATGTTCTCCCTGTGATCCCAGAAAATCTGGGAACGCTCTCCCAGCAGCCCGGGATCCCCAGGAATTCTCCCCGCAGGTACCTGGTGACCGAGGGCCAGATCTTCATCCTCTACATCTTCACCTTCTTCGCCATGATGGCCCTGGTGATGCACCAGCGGCGCAAGGGGCTGGTGCTGGACAGCAACGGGCTCTTCCTCTTCCTCTCCTTCATCATCACCCTGCTCCTCATCGCCGCCTGGGTGGGCTGGCTCTGGAATGACAAAATCCTGCGGAAAAAGTACCCGGGGGTGATCTACATCCCCGAGCCCTGGGCCTTCTACACCCTGCACATGAACAACCTGCACGCAGCCAAGGGCGGTTTCTGAGCTTTTGATATTTTTGGGGGGAGAGAAGAAATCTAGTTTTTCTAATGTAGATCCATGTGTTTCCAATAAATTCCTGAGTGATGGTGGCCGTGTGGTGATTACCGCTGGTCAGGGAGGGGATTAATTAAGGTTAATTAACTCGCTCTCACTGCTGAGCAGAGGAACGGGGCAGGAGAGGGAAGTTCCCCACAAAGAGCCCCAAAATCCATCAGGAAGGAGGGAAACTCCAGGGGTCTGAGCACCAGCACTGCCAGCTGTCACAGAAGGGCAAATTCCCCACAAACAGTCCCAAAATCCATCAGGAAGGAGGGAAATTCCAGGGATTTCTGCCCCAGCACCTCCAGCTCTCACAAAAGGGCGAATTCCCCACAAAGAGCCCCAAAACCCATTGGGCACAGGGTGAACTCCAGGGGTCTGTGCACCTGCACCTTCTGCTCTCAGGGGTGAGAATTCCTCAGAATTCCCCAAACCAGCCCCAGAATCCATCAGGAACTCCAGGATCTCTGCCCCAGCACCTTCAGCTCTGGCTCAGACACGAGAATCCCTGAGAATTCCCCAAACCCAGCCCGAAACGGGAGCCAGGGCTGAGCAGCTCCGGCTGCCCCGGGGATGCAGCTCCAGCGGTGGGAGGAGGAAATCTGCGGGTGAAATTCGGGATAAAAACAGATCCCTTCCCTAGGAACCCTCCTGCGGATCCAGAAATCCCCCTCATCCTTCAGCCCTTTTTTTTTTTTTTTTTAGTTTTTGGATTTGGGAATTTTCTGATTTTTTTTATTTTGGAATTTTTTGATTTTTAAAATTTATTTTGGAATTTTGGAATTTTTTTATTTTTTTCGATTTTGGCATTTTTTTTAATTTTGGAAATTTTGGATTTTTTGAATTTTTGAATTTTTTTATTTTGGAATTTTTGAATTTTATGGTTTTTTAATTTTGGAAATTTTTAAATTATTTTTTGGAATTTTTTAATTTTTAGATTTTTTTTTTTTTTTTTTTGGGGGGAATTTTTGACGTTTTGGATTTTTGAATTTTTTACTTTTGGAATTTTTAGATTTTTGCATTCTCCTCCTCCTCCTCCTCTCCCAGCAGCCAAGCTCAGTGCCAGGGGCGCTTCTTTGGGATGATCAAACCCGTGGTTTTGGGGACCCAAAGAGCCGCAAAGCCCCATCCCGAGGCTTGGAAATGGCTTTTCCCGGCAGGAGCGGGAGCAGGGACAGGAGCAGGGACAGGAGCAGGAGCAGGGACAGGAGCGGGGACAGGAGCAGGAGCAGGGACAGGAGCAGGGACAGGGACAGGAGCAGGGGCAGGGACAGGAGCAGGGACAGGAGCAGGGACAGGAGCAGGGACAGGGACAGGAGCAGGGACAGGCAGGGCAGGGACAGGGACAGGGACAGGAGGGACAGGGACAGCAGGGACAGGGCAGGGACAGGGGACAGGGACAGGAGCAGGGACAGGGACAGGAGCGGGGACAGGGACAGGAGCAGGGACAGGAGCGGGGACAGGAGCAGGGACAGGAGCAGGGACAGGAGCAGGGACAGGAGCAGGGACAGGGACAGGGACCGGAGCAGGGACAGGGACAGGGGACAGGGGGGACAGGGACAGGGGGACAGGGCAGGGACAGGGGAGGGACAGGGACAGCGGGAGGCAGGGACAGGAGCAGGGACAGGGACCGGAGCAGGGACAGGGACAGGAGCAGGGACAGGAGCAGGGCCCGGAGCAGGGCAGGAGGCGCAGGCTCAGCTCCGTAGCCATGGCAGCGGGTATTTATTACAGCCTCCGCCCGCCCGGCCGGACTTTGGCCCCGAATAAAGCACAAAAGCGGCCGCAGCCGCCTCCGCTCCCGCCGGGACCCCAAATCGCCGGGATTGTCCCCAAAGCCATGGTGAGTGACGCGTGCGGGCCCCGCCGGGCCCCTCTGCGCCCCCAAACCTCGTTTTAAAGCTGCTCCTTTTGTTTTTTTGGTTTCTTTTCTCTCCGTTCCTGCTCCAGGCAAAGTTTCTGTCCCAGGATCAAATTAATGGTAGGTACGGGTTCGCTCTGCTGCGGGCGTTCATTAGCGAGATTAAATGCACATTTCTATAAAAACGGCGTTTCCCCCCAAAGTGTCTCAGTCGGGGCTCGCCGTCCCTCAGTCCCGGCTCTCCGGGATCGGCTGCCTGGGAAAACCGGGAAATCTCCCCAGTTCCAGGGAAATTCTGCAGGGCAGGAGCAGCCGGGAGCGCCTGGTGCCCATCGCCGGGAACACAGCCCGGGAATTCCGGGGGCTCGGTCCCGTCCGGGGGGGTCGGGAGGAGGAGGAGGAGGAGGAGGAAGGAGGCGGCGCAGGGGATCCAAATTCCCCCTGGGAAAGGGGAGCCGCGCCCGGGGCTGGGATTGCTCTGGGAGCGGCCGAAGGAAGCTGAAATGAGGGTATTAATGAGGGTATTAATGAGGGAGTATTAATGAGAGTATTATTGCAAATCTGATCAGCTCCGCCGAGGGATTGGCGAGCGGAGGCGGCGGCCGGGCCAGGGGAGGCCACGGCGCCCACGGGCACCCCCAGAGCATCCCCGGGACACCCCCAGAGCATCCCCGGGACAACCTCGGGGCATCCCCGGGACACCCCCAGGCATCCCCGGCCCGCTGCAGCCGCCCCAGCAGCGAGGGCTGGGCACAGAGGGACAAGGACGGGGGTGGCACCGGCCCAGGCTGGGTTTCCGCAGCGGGAGGGAGCGGGCTGGGAAGGGGGGAGAGCCCGGCCGGATCTGGGTCAGCTGCAGCCGGGCGGGGCTGCGGGAGAGACGGGGGAGAACTCGGCGGCCTCCGCCTCCAAAATCTTCCATCTCCAAAATCTTCCGCCACCGACATCCTCCAGCATCCTCCGCTTCATCATTCTCCTCTCCTCCTCTCCCTCTCCCCTCCTCTCCCTCTCCCTCTCCCTCTCCCTCTCTCCCTCTCCTCTCCTCCTCTCCTCCTTTCCTTCCTTCCTCTCTCCTCTCCTCTTTTCCTTCCTTCCTTTTCCTTCTTCCCCCTTTTTCCATCCTCTTTCCCCTCCATCATCCTCTTCCTCCAGCCTCCTCCATCCCTCTCCCACCCCACAAGGCAGGAAAAGCACTTTTACCCAAACCCCTCCTCTTTCCCAGCCCTTTTCCCCTCCCAGCCGCGCTTCCCCAGCCCGGAGGGCCCCAATTAGCGCCGCTCGGGGTTTTAATTGCCCTTAATGCCCCCCGTGCCCGTCACGCCGGGGGAAAGGCGACACCGCCGGGGCCGACACCGGATCCCGGCTGGAATCCGGCCCGGCCCGGCCTCAATGGGATCCTGCGGCTGACCCAGCTCTGGCTCTTAATTAGAGTTCAAGGAATGTTTTTCCCTGTACGACAAGAAACAAAAAGGGAAGATCAAAGCCTCGGACCTGCTGGCAGTGATGAGGTGCCTGGGAGCCAGCCCCACGCCGGGAGAGGTGCAGAGACACCTGCAGCTGCACAGGATTGGTGAGCGGCCTGCACAGCCACCAAAACGGGGATTAAACGTGGAAAAATCCCGTTTTCCTGGAGCTGGGATGTTCCAGGAGGGAGCAGCCACCCAGAGCAGTCTCCAGAAGCTGTTGTGATGTGTTAAGTCCAGCCCACGGATCAAAACAGCGCCATTACAATCCCTAAAAAAGCAGGAGACAAATATTTAATATGGATTTGGAGGGTGGGAGACTGTCCAGGCCAACCAACAGGTGGAAGAGCACAGAAGGATGCTCAGCTGAAGATCAGTGGGAAAAACAAAGCGCAAAAATCAAGGAATTGTGAGATTGGGGGGGGATTAAAAATTCAGGATCTGAGTTCAGAGCACAAATTGAACAGAGTTATAAATGGGATTTTAGGAGAAAAGCCCCAGCTGTGACATGCCCTGATCCAGATCAGGGACAGGGAAGGGGAACCCCAGGAAAGGGAACTGGGGGAGGACGAGGGGGTGTTTAGCCCCGGATGCAGCCCCCAAACGGAGCCATTCCCAAAGGATCTGCCCTCCCTCTCCCAGACAGGAACGCAGAGCTGGACTTCTCCACCTTCCTGAACATCATGTACAGGCAGATGAAGCAGGAGGAGCCCGAGGAGGAGATCCTGAGAGCCCTGGCCATGATTGACCGGCAGAAGCGAGGAGTGATCGCCGTGCCCGAGCTCCGCGCCAAGCTCACCCGGCTGGGCGAGAAGCTCTCCGAGGAGGAAGGTACCTGCAATTCCCTCTGGGACCAAATCCCTCCTTTCCTTTCCTTTTCCTTTTCCCTCTTTCCTTTTCCTTTTCCCCCTTTCCTTTCCCTTTCCCTTTCCCTTTCCTTTCCCTTCCCCTTCTCCCTTCCCCTTCTCCCTTCCCCTTCTCCTTCCCTTCCCCTTCTCCCTCTTTTCCCTCTGTTGTTTTTTCCTCCTCCTCCTCTGCAGCTGCCTCTGGGGTGAGGAAGGGCCTGTTCCAGCAGGAGACACCCAAGTAAAAACAGGCGAAAATCCCAAACCCCTCGTTCGTCAGAAATTTGGCTTCAAGGGGCACAATAAACCTAAAAGCCCGCCTGGACTCAATTTTTGGGGTTTTTTCCCCGCTGTGGAACTCAAAAAGATGGATATTCCTGCTGCAGAGAATTTTACATGGAATTAAAATCCAGGCGCTGACTGGTGCCAGTTTGAAACTCTCACCTGATCCCAGAGGTGACTGCCAACAAAATCCCCCAAACTCCAAATCCTGCCGTGCTGCTTTCCTTCTGAGCACCCCAACATCCCCAAACATCCCATCCCAGTGATATCTTCCCATTTTTCAGTGGATGACCTGCTAAAAGAAGCCAAAGTTGGGCCAAATGGAACCATCAAATACGAGGAATTTGTGCGCCTCATTTGTCTTCCCTCGGTCGACTACTGAAACCCAGAGTGGGATTTGCTGAGAGCAGCACCTGCAGGGTTTGTATTTCTGCTTTTCCCACTTCCTAGTCAGACTCAGGAACCAGCAGTTGCCTTTCTAAACCTGATTTTGCCTTCATTTAGTGCTGACACTTCCATAGGTTCCCCCCAGTTCCTGGAAAAACAATAAATAATATTATTATATCTATCTGTTATTATAGCAATAAGAACTGTTACTGAAATAAACCGAGTGTGACAACACGTGTCAAGCTTTAAAAAATTATTTTTAAAAATATTTAAATGTTGGGATTGTGGCAGAAGGAACTCATGGTTGAGGTCTCCTGGTTCTCCAAGAAGTCTCCACAGCCCAGCAGGTGTTTGGTGTCTCCACAAAGGAAAAATGGGGAAAAGGAAAACAGGAGCAGGAAAATTCCTTTTTTCCACACCAGGAAAAAACTCAGAGGAAAATTCACCTTTTCCACACCAGGATAAACCTCCTGAGGAAAATTCACCTTTTCCACACCAGGAAAAACTCACCAGGAAAATTCCCTTTTCCACACCAGGATGAACCTCCCCAGCTCCAGACTGCTGAAACCCGCTCTGAGCCTCATTTTCCAGGTTGATTAAACCCCCCCGATCCTCATTTTTGTCCCACCTGGATCTCAGAGCCTTCAGCAGCTCCTCCAAGGGGTGTCTGGAATTTCGGGCAGTTCCCCCTGGATTCAGCTGGGAAGTTTCACAGGGATGGTGGCACAGGCAGTGACCTGGAAAACTCCCATATTCCCAGAAATCTGCTCCGGCTTCTGCTGCAGGAGCCTCCTCCTCTCCCTCCACCCTTTTTTAAATCCCGAATCTCCTCTTTGCTCCATCAGTGAAACAATCAGGAATTAAATCCTGGCAGCCACAGCAGATCAAGGGATTGGGAAGGAATTCCCAGAGCAGCTGGGGCTGCCCCTGGATCCCTGGAAGTGTCCAAGGCCAGGCTGGATGGGGTTTGGAGCAGCCTGGGGGAGCGGAAGGTGTCCCTGCCCATGGAATGAGATGGGATTTATGGTCCTTTCCAGCCCAGATTATCCCAGGATTCCGGATCACCCATCCCTGCGGAGCAGCTGCAATGCTCCAAGGCCACCACCCAGGAATGTCACACAAAGCTGGGAAGAAATTGGGAAAAAAACCCCAAAATCCAAGCAAATCCCAACAAATCCCAACCTCCCACATCCACAACAGTGTCCCTGTGAGGGCAAAATAGGGATGGATTATCCTCATGGAATATCAAACATGGGGGGAAAGTAAAGAAAATGAAACGGCATTGCTGAACTCTGCACAAGGCCTGGAAGCAGATCCAGGGATTTCAGTCCTGCAGGGAAGGAAAACATCCTGATCCAAGCTCTGATCCCTCTGTTCTCCCAGCAATCCCAGTCCCAGGGAGCCCAGACTGGGACCCCCACATCCCAGCCTCTCTGAGCAGCTTCTTTCCAGGGAAAATGAACTTTGCTCCATGGAAAATGAGCTTTGCTCCATGGAAAAGTGACACGGCCATACCCTTCAACCCTTAATCAGCTCTTCCTACTCCAGGGGTAGGAAAGGCTCCAGAAAAACCTGAAACTCAGAGTTCCAAGGAGCTCAGCACTGCAGGAAAACCAGGATGAGCTGGAAAGAGCCAAAGGTGGGGTTTCCCTGCTCTGCTCCCGCCCTGTTCATCCCAAAGTTTGGATGAACCTGGGAATGCAGCTCTGCCCACGCTGGGGTTTGCTCCTGAGCCCCAGAGCTCTCCGGGATCCACGTTTGGTTTGTGCAGCTGATGGAGCCTGGAATTCCTCGAGAATTTGTTCCCATCCATCCCTGGGCTCATCCCTCCCCTTCCCGCAGACACAGCAGCTCCCAATCCCTCGGGATTGCCCCAGGCTGGGCAAACATTCCCAAAGGAAAGCTGCCAGGGAGGAGCTGCCCTGCACACCCGCTCCAGGGGCAAAGCTGCCACAGCACCAAACCATCCCAAAAAACCCATTCCAGCCCCAAAACCACCCAGGAAAACCCTCTCTTCCCACTTTTCCCCCTCAGGAAACACAGAATAGTCGAATGCTTTTTATTACATTGAAGGATTTCTACAGGAACAGGGAACATTCAGAAGGTAAACCAGGGGTTTGTTTGGTTTTTTTCTTTTTTTCCAATGCATATAATAAATATTTTGACTCGGTACTTTTATACAAACTGACATTGGGCTACTGTACATTTGTAAATCCATGGATTGGTTTGGCATGCCCTAAGGAAAACGAAGAGAAAAGGTTTAAGGCAATGGATGAGAGCTTTCCATTCATGGAACTCATGGTCATTTTCATATTGTCCTTATTTACACTTTTTCCCTTTTGTTAATTCATGAACAGCAGCACTTTTGGGGACCACCAGTGATTTTCCCTTGTTAGAAATCGAAGTTCTGTTTAAAAAAAAAATAAAATAAAACCACACTGCTAAAACAAAGTTTTTCCCACTAAAATGTACTTCAAACCCTGAAATGTTCAATTGCAACAAAAAATGAATTTTCACCACGTTCTCCTCACACTCCCTGGGCTCTGCAGCCCCTGGAGAACCCAAGGAACTCTTGGCCCATCCCAGCTGTGGAACCCCCCAGGGAGAGGAAGGGGAATCGCTGCTCCGTGCTCTGGGATGGCTCGGGGGAGTTTCCAGCTCCTGAGGGATGGGACAGGGGCTGCCAGGCAGCCGCAGCTGCTCCTGCTGCAGGGACACGTGTGCACATCTCAAATGGCAGTGTGAGAGCGACACACGTGTGTGTCATACGTGTGCACACCCCAGGCTGGAGTGTGACACACGTGACACGTGTGCGCACATCCCAAACGTGTGTGAACGTCCCACAGAGACCCGTGTGCACGTGCCAGATGTGTGAGTGTGTGTGACAAACGTGTGTGACACATGAGCACACACCAGGTGTGTGAGTGTGTGCACATCCCCAATGTGTGTGTGCATGTCTGACACGTGTGAATGTCCCAGACGTGTGTGTATGTGACACGCACGTGCACACCCACTCACACGTGTGTGAATGTCCCCCCCACACACACATGCCTGTCCCACAGGTGTGTTCACACCCCAGACACACGTGTGCACACCCCACACACACGTGTGCATGTCACACAGATGGCGGCACATCCCAGGTGTGTGTGCACACCCCAGACACACGTGTGCACATCCCACAGGTGTGCACATCACACACACATGTGAACATGCCAGATGTGTGTGATCAGACACATGTGTGCACATCCCATCCCAGACACATCCCAGAGGTGTGCACACGCCACAGACACGTGTCACATCCCACACTCACACGTGCACATCCCAGCCAAGGGTGTGCACACATCCCACGGGTGTGTCTGCACATCCCACACGCGTGTGCACATCCCCAGACAGATGTGCACGTGCCAGGCACATCTGCACACCCCAGATGTGTGAAACCCCCCCGGCCGTGTGGCACACCCCGAGCACGATCCCAGCTGCAATTCCAGGGATCACAGCAGGAGCACAGCGCAGGCCACCCCTGCAGGGCTGGAGACCACAGAGCTGCAGTTCTGCAGTTTGGGAATTTAGGAGTTTGGCAGTTTGGGAATTTGGAAGTTTGGGAATTTGGGAATGACAGAGGCAGGGAATGGGGAGAGGCAGACTCGAGACTTGTCCCACAAGGCTCACTTGTGCTTGCAGGCACAGAGGAATTCCAGCCCCAGGAATGCCGGAGTGTGGCACGGGAATGCTCCCAGGCCCTGGATCCTGCAGGGCCCCCGTCCCTCCTGGCAGGGCACAGGTCACAAACGCCAGCCCTGAGCCTGGAGCCTTCCCCACACTGGGATCACAGGAACACCAAGCCGAGCTGCCATTCCCCAAGTGCCAAATCCTGGGATAACACCACCACCACATTCCCCTTCCCATGGGATTCACAGGGAGCTTTCCTCCCAGTGGGATCACGGGGAATGGGGAATGCTGCTGCAGTTCCAAAGTGCCAAACCCCAGGACACCATCGCATCCCATTTTCCCATGGAGCCTTCCCCACACTGGGATCACAGGAACGGGAACACCAAGCCGAGCTGCCATTCCCAAAGTGCCAAACCCCAGGACACCAACACTGCCGAGTTCCATTTCCCGTGGCATTAATGGAGTTTTGATCCTGCTGCTCTTGGGGCCACCCTTCACAGACTCCGTGGAAAGGTGGGAAAGCAGCTGTGAGCAATCCCAAATTCCTGCTGGATGCTCCAGGAGCTGGGACACGCAGGCTCCAGGCAAACCACGGCACTCACACCCCCCATTCCAGAAAATTCCTCCAGCTTATCCGTGAAAAATCTTCTCCTAAACCGGGTAAGAGATGTTCCTAGCAGAGGCTGAATCACTTCAAAATCAGACTGTTTCAAAAATAAGTCTTTCCCATTTTCTATCCTTTTATTTCTTTTTTTTTCTTTTTTTAACTGACATTTAATAAATTATAAAATCGGTGTATGGTGAAATAGAATATATCAGCCAGATACGTATGAAATACACATGCATGGGAAAAAACTATTGAACTCACCTGGAACTCACACACACGGATCTATAAATACATATATACACACACATATACATATAAACACCAACAGTTTCCTTTTTCCAAAATTCAAGTCAACTATTTAGTGGCAGAGGGATGCTGTAAAAACACTAAAAACAATTTTTGATGCCACATCATGTGAACCTTTCAAATAACCATACGACTGATCAGACAGCAATACCTAATGCTACTTGGATTAAAGATTTTTTTTTTTTTTTCTTTTTTTTTTTTAATTTTTCCTGTTTTTTTTTCCTTTTTTTAAATCAATGCAAGATTTATATTTATGGTTTTTTTTGAGACGACTTCATAGGCAAAAGGTGGCCCTTGTCAATGCTTGAAGCAACTATTTGCAATCAACAGTTTTTTTGGACATGAAAAAATTCAGACAAGAATCTGCTAATTTTAGTATTCCTTAACTCTCTTTTTCCTGATAAACTCAATACCTGCACTTTCAACCAGTTATAAAAATATTTTTCACACCAGAGGAAATATTTACTCTCTCTGACATGGACTTTGGGACACAAGAGAATCACTTCCTTCCCTCCCCCTTTCTCTGACTTTAAAGAATCTCCTGAAAAAAATCTGCATTCCAGCTATTTACACATTCCACTCCTTAAGAAGAACGGATCAGCCCAAATGACCCAAAAAAAAAAAAAGAAATTTTTTTCCTATGTCATGCACAACTTAAGAACAATGAGAAGAGAAACGAGGAATTAAAAAATCTGAAAAAAAAAATCCAGGGAATCCAAAGAACTCTGAGGAAAAAGTGAATTTCGGAAGCCACTACCCCTTAAAGAGCAGGATGGGGAGGAACAATCTGGGTTTTCCTGGTGGGTTTGGGGTTCAGGCTGGCACTGAGCAGGGAATATCCAGGGGGGAGCTCTGAGAGTGCAGGGGGTGCTGGGGCACAGCCTCAGCTGCAGCACTGAAATCTGCACTGAAACCTGCACCAAACCCTGCACTGAGCCCTGCACTGAAACCTGCACCAAACCCTGCACGGAAACCTGCACTGAAACCTGCACTGAGCCCTGCACTGAGCCCTGCACTGAGCCCTGCCAGGCCAGGCCCAGCTGCAGGCAGGCTTTAGGCTGAGCCTAAACACAGCAGCCCCAGCAGGTGACACCAAACCACGCTCAGGGAAGAGCTCAAGTCAGCTCAGCAGCACTGAAGGTCTGAGGAACAAAACCCTCCAGCCCCGAGGGAGGCTTTGGTTTGGGGCTTGACCCCATCAAAATGGAACATCTCGTGCCACAGGCCATTCATTCCTCAGCTGGGAGCTGGGGCTCCGCTCCACAGAAATGGAACATTCTGCCCAAATCAAATTCATTTCTCAATGAATTCCTCAACAAATCATTCCTCAGCTGGGATTTGATGATTTGGGGCTCCATTCCCCAAAAATGGAACATCTTATCCAAATCAAATTCATTTCTCGATGAATTCCTCAACAAGTCATTCCTCAGCTGGGATTTGATGTTGATTTGGGCCTTCAGTCCACAGAAATGGAACATTTTGTCCCACAGGTCATTCCTCAGCTGGGATTTGATGATTTGGGCCTTCACTCCACAAAAATGGAACATTTTGTCCCCCAGGTCATTGCTCAGCTGGGATTTGATGGAGTCAGGCCCTCAGGAGTAACTGAATCCCAAAACTGTGGAATATTCTGGGTTGGGAGGGACCCACGAGGATCAAAGTCCTTGCACAGGGCATCTCACAATCCCACCCCGTGCATCCCTGGGAGCTTTGTCCCAGCATTCCTGGGGCTCTGGCAGCCTTGGGAATGTCAGCATTCCCTGGGGAGCCTGGGCAGCGCCCCACACCCTCTGCAGGTGGAATTTTCCCTGAAATCCAACCTAAACCTCCCAGTCAGCTTTGTGCCATTCCCTGGATGAATTTGCAACGTTCCTGACTAAAGCATGGAATTCCAAAGGAGAATTTGCTTGGGTAGAGGGGACACGGAATCAGAAATGCCAAAAAAATCCCAAAAAACCAACCCCACTCCTGAAAGGCTCTGGGCTGCAGACAGAGCAGGGTCTGCTCTGCTGCCACAATTATAAAATCTGCACTAAATATGGAAGGGGGGAATTAGATTCCACCAGCCAAGGGAAATTCTCAAAGAGGAGAAAAGCCCCTCTCCCCAAGCCTGAACTTCAGAAGCTCAGCTGCTCTCCTGTTTCTGTAACTGTGGAGAAAATAATGCCATTGGTGTCCAAACTATAGGGGGGAAAAAAGAAAAGGAAAGAAACTCACATGACAAATGCACAGGTGTAAAATCTTCAGCATCCATAAAAATGAACTGAAGCTCCTTGTTTTTCTTAATTTTTTTTCTCTTTTGTCTTTTTTTTTTCTTATTTTTACCAGCGAGGCCATCTTAGGTTTATATACAAAAGTAAAACTGAAAATAGACTTTTTTTTTTGTTCTCTGTACACATAAATTTTTTTTCCCCTTTTTAAAAAAAAAGGAAAAAAAAAACCCACCTTGTCTTAACTTCTTTTTTTTTTTTTTTTCCGAACAGAAAGGAAAACCGAGCACGAAGATTTCCTCTGTCCCCAACCTCCCCATAACCCACTCCCCCCCCAAAAAAAAAAAATATATAGAAATGAATCAGTCCAAGGAGATAATATCTGGTATGATACCAAAGATTGAGGCCGTGTCCGTGCTGCTCCTGCTGGCCACGGGGTGCCCGTGGTTGTCCCTCAGGCTGTTGGAGGAGACTAGGCTGCTGTTGCTGCCGCTGCTGCTGCCATTGGTGGCCGGCAGGGAGCTGCTGCCCCCCGCGTTCAGCTGATCCAGGAACATCTGGGACGAGGTGTAGGGGAAAAAGCGGGAGTGCAAAAGTTCCTGATCGTCCGAGGCCGAGACGGCGGCGGCGGCCGCGGCGAGGAGGGAGGTGTTGTAATGCTGGGGGGAGAGAAAGGGTTAAAATTCAGGGTTTGCAGCAGGAAATAAAGGGGTTAAAATTCAGGTTTTGCAGCAGGAAATAAAGGGGTTAAAATTCAGGTTTTGCAGTAGGAAATAAAGGGGTTAAAATTCAGGGTTTGCAGCAGGAAATAAAGGGGTTAAAATTCAGGTTTTGCAGCAGGGATTAAAGGGTTAAAATTCAGGTTTTGCAGGTTTAAAGGGGTTAAAATTCAGGGCAGCAGGGATTAAATGGGTTTTTCTGTCAAGGGAAGGTTTTGCAGTTCAAAGAAGCTTGGGCAGTGGGACATGAAATGGGTTTTAGCTCTGTGGTCCCCAGTTTTTAAACCCAAAAGGAATTGGGGATGCAGGGGGGAATGTGGTTCAGAAACCCAAACCACAGACCAAAGGAGGAATGGGATCAGAGAGCCCAAAACAGCAAAAAGGGTGAGAAGGAATGGGATCAGAGAGCCCAAGGCAGGAAAAGGGCAAGCAGGAATGGGATCAGAGAGCCCAAACCAGGAATGGGATCAGAGAACCCCAGGCAGGAAAAAGGGTGAGCAGCAGCATTTTGGGGCTAGAAAAAACAGGTTATGTGTCAGATTTGCACTCAGAGCAGCAGAAAAAAAGGGATTTCTGTCAAGGGAAGGTTTTGGCAGTTCTGGGTTTCACAGCAGCTCAGGCAGTGGAACATGAAATGGGTTTTTAGCTCTGTGGTCCCCCAGTTTTGAAGCCAAAAGGAATTGGGGGTGCTGGGGTTACAAACAGCAGGGAGGGAATGGGGTCACCAAACCCAAACCACAAAAAAGGGCAAGCAGGAATGGGACCACAGCACCCAAACCAGGAAAAGGGCAAGCAGCAGCACTTTTGGAGCGAAATTCCCCCAAATTCCTTTTGGCAGCCCCAGAAGTCAGGGTGAGCCCAGCCCAGAGGCGGAGCTGTGCTGATCCCTGCTGGCAGCGAGGCACAATCCTGGAAATGCATTTAGGGCCAGCCTGGTCCCATGGGGGGAGCAGGGGCTGTCCCAGGTTCTCCTCTCTGCTGCAGCCAAAAATCCCATTTAAACACAACCTCCCCGAGGGGGAACCCTGCCCTCAGCGCTCCTTCCCACCGTGACTGAACATCCAGGCTGTCCCAGCCCGGTTCCCAAAGATTCCTCCACAGCCAGAGCAGCATTCCTTGCATCAGGATCATTCTCAGACCCTGGATATTCAGCCAGGTTTCCTGCCCCAAATTCCCAGGGCAGGCTCTGCTCTCCATGAGGATAGCCAAGTGTTCCTCAGCTTTCAGGGCAATTTTAGGGCAATTTCCCTGCCTGGGAGGGCAGAAAGGGCAGGGAGACATCCCAGCTCCCTTTTTTTGGAGGAAAAGGGATCAAGCTGCACCTTCATTCCACAATGAAGTGGCTGCTGAGTTTAAAATTTTGGAACTCCCCAAATGTTTGTTTTTGCTGTGCCTCATCCCACACCTGTGTTCAGATAATGCTGCTGCTGCTTCCCACACAGCAAATCCTGCTTGGAAAAGTGTTTGCCACAGGATTTGGTCTTCCCTGACTTACCTGATTGTCACCTGACAGGAAAGGGAAGAAATCTAAGCCTGTCAAGAGACAAAAAACAAAATTCAGCTTCTCAAAACAGCTCCATTTCTTCACCACTTATTTTGAAATAAACCAGCCTAGCACAGATGACACTCCAAATTCTCTTTGCTATTAGTGATATTAACCTCATTATTTTTATTTTATAATTGAATGAGTGCCTGAGGAGCTGTGCAGGAGTGGCCAGAACTCACCTTGCAGGTCATAAGGCATGGGTGTCATATGGAATGGATGCCTGTAGTCCTGGATGAGTGATGTGTTGATGTAGCTGGTGTCCACAGCAGGAAGGCTTGGGGTTCTTGACACAGGAGAAGCTTGGTGGGGTAAATTTAAAATGCTGGAAGGGAAAAAAAAGCTTGTTAAAAGCATAATTTACACTCTTGGTTTATTGCTGTCCCATCAGGGGATGCTTTTTTGCTTATTTTCAAATTGGGCTTCAATTTAAAACACATTCTGAATTTCCTGGAAGGTGTGCAGCCATTCCAAAGCTGCATCACACACTCCCCAAGCTTCTCCTCACTGAATTCCACCAGGAACATCCCTTCAGCCCAGCACAGCTGGAATTTGGGAAAGAAAAGTTCAGTCCCAAACAGCAGAAACTGGAAATGGTGCTGGCATCTCTGGAAATGTGTTACAGGTGTTTTCAACAAGGACAAGACAATCCTGAAGGAATATGGAACCCAAAACCCCACAGGGACCCATGTGACCCCACAGGATCCGTGTGACCCCACAGGGACCCGTGAGACCCCAGAGGATCCATGTGACCCCACAGGGACCTGTGAGACCCCACAGGGACCTGTGAGACCCCACAGGACCCGTGTGACCCCACAGGGACCCGTGAGACCCCGCAGCACTGACACCCTCCAAGGTGATTCCAGCTGGGAAAGGCCCTGAGTGCTTCCCCCTGTGGAGCAGGAACTCTTCCCACAGGATCCCTGGCTTCCATCCCAGAACATTTATGCAAACCAGGAGCTATTTCCAGCCTGGGCGCTCAGGTGTGCCCAGGTGCTTGTGGCACTCCCTATTCCCACAGCCCTGCTCCTCCCTGGCTGCTGCTGCCACATTTCCCAAGGGGAGAAAAACACTCCCAGATTTGCATAATCCACACTTTGGTGCCTTTTGCATCATTTTACACTCATTTTTTTCAAATACAACCAAAATATTTTGTGTGGCACACTCAAAGCTGTGATTCCATTTGCACCAATTCACAAACAGCTGAAATATTTTATTATGTTGCACACTTGAAACTGTGATTCCCCTTGCACATTTCACAAACACAACTGAAATATTTCACAGTGCTTCACACTCACAGCTGTAATTTCTCTTAGCACAATTTCACAAACACAACTAAAAATTTCACAAACACAACTAAAAGGTTTTTCTCTTTGCACCAATTCAAACACAACTCAAAGGTTTGTGTTGCACACTTAAAACTGTGATTCCCCTTGCACATTTCACAAACACAACTAAAATATTTCATTGTGTTGCACACTCAAAGCTGTGATTTCCTATGCACCAACTCACAAACACAACAGAAATATTTCATTGTGTTCCACACTTAAATCTTTGATTCCCTGTGCACCATTTCACAAACACAACAGAAATATTTATGTTGCACATTTAAATCTTTGATTCCTTTTGCACCATTTCAAAAACACAACAGAAATATTTATGTTGCACACTTAAATCTTTGATTCCCTTTGCACCAATTCACAAACACAATTGAAATATTTGTGTTGCACACTCAAAGCTGTGAATTCAACCCCAGGCCTCGTGCTGGGAGCAAACCCAGAGCTGCCAAAGGAGGCTCCAACCCAGCCCCAGAAGTTTCTAGAGCTGATTTGCTCTGGAATCTGTGAGTGGCCCTGCAGTGCTGTGTGCTCACCCCTTGTTGTTCATGGGCGATGCTGGGGATATGGAGGGACAGCTCCTCTTGGCTGAGGGCTCCTCCTCCTCCTCGTCTGAGGAGCTGTCGATGGTCAGGTCGATCACTTCCACCTTCTTGTTTTTGTTGGACTGTTGGTGAGAGGACACCTGGTGTTCCAAGGAGGAGCTGATGCATCCTGCACAGAACCAACAACCAGTTACAACCGCAGCTCGTTAAAAAGCTCAAAATTAAAATAAAAAATAATCACAGAATGTTGGTAACTTTAAACACCACCAGCCCCAGACAGGTGTGACCCAATTAACTGCACAGAAATGATTAAAGCTGTAAATACATGTTTAAAAACGAGCATTTTGGGAGGTGAAGGAAGCCAGGGGATCCCAGAGCGCCCTGCACAGCCATGGCTCACCATCCACTCCGTTGTAGGACGCTGTCACCTCCTGCACCTCCTTCTTGGACCTCATGGGAGCCCAGGAGCCATCCTCCTTGAACTGGATTTCATCACAATCTGTACAGAACTTCAGGATTTCCATGAACAACCTGTCCATAAAAATATTTCGTATCAATCCTAAAAACCAGCTTTTTTCCCTTTATTAGTCAGTGTAAGTTTGAATTTGTGGTGAAGCTTTTACTGTTCTGCTCTTCTCTCACTGCCTCCTTGATAAAAAGGAATCACTGACAAAATTCAAGTATTACCTAAAATAAAAATCTGCCAAAATTATTTAAAAGCACTGAGAGTGGAATCCTGCAGAGCTCGTGACACAGAACTCTCCATTTCCCAAAACAAAGGAACTCTGTGAACAAGCAGTTGATAAAAAAATCCTTTCCTTACCCCCTTTGACAAAACCTAACTGAGGAAACCTCTCCTAAATCTGAGGATTTAAGGACTTGTGAAACTTCCTACCAAATGCTGAGCATGAGAATCTCACTTTGCAGCCTCTTCTCCCACAGGCACCTCCTAAAATTTTAGGATCCTGGCAGCACATCACTGCCAGTGGGAATTCCAGCTTCTGACCAGGCCCATTCATGTGGCTCTGCAGGGAAGAGCTTGGCTTTAATTAGAGCCTGGCTTTAACCAGCTCCCTCTTTCCCAGGCTGGAGCATTTTCCACAAATAACCTTCTCTTTGGGATGCTCCAGTCAGATCTGACCCAACATCTGCACCTGGCAGCACCGGGAGAAAGAGGGAAATGTGGGGTTTGCATGATTCCTGCTTTTTGGCTTTGCTGGTTTAGGCAGAAACCTCAAGCAGGAGCCCCCAGCTCTTTGATCCAAGGCAGATTTATCCCTGGAAATCTGGGGGTGCAGGAGTCCAGATCAGCCCGAGTGTCTCTTGTAAGGCTCTAAAGGGACCCTGAGTGACCTCATCCTTCCCTGGCAAAATAAAAGGACTCCCCATTGATGAGGTGGTTTTTTACGATTTTGGGGTTTCCTGGGTGTTTTCAGCTTTGCTTTTGGGGTTTTTCTGTATGTGTTTCATCAGTTTTTGGGCTTAGTTTTTATATTGACAGAATTCTCAGAAACCTCTACTTGTTCTCTCCTTCTATATAAAAAAAAAATTAAAATTTCTCTCTGAAAGAAATTAAAATGCAAATCCAGAAATCCACACTTGGCCCAGCCTGAGGTGAGATTTATTTATTTTTTTAGTGTTTTGCAAGCAGGCAGAGCCAGGGAATCAATCTGTGTGTCACTTTCTATAGATAGCAACCCCCCGAGTGTGAAATTGTACACGGAATTGTGCAGGCACTCAGAGGGGCGGCAGCATTGATTTGCTCTGTCTGTTACCAGCCCTGCCAGATTTGTACAGCTGCTCCATTAAAAGGAAATACAACATGTGCTATTTGCACCTAGGAAAGCTCAGGAATTTACTGAGAATTGCTCTCGTTATTATCAAGTAGAGTTTGAAGGAGCAGAATCCTTGAGAAGGAGCTGCTCAGGAATTCCTGAGCAGGAGCAGGAAATTCAACATGGGGAGCTCCAAAAAGGAGGGAAATCCCCTTGGTTTCAGACAGGAACATCCCCCTTGGGTTCTGATTTCAGCCTCACTCACCCATCAATGATGAGATGCTCGTAAGGAGCTTTCTTGTCACACACAGGGCACACCCAGGTGGGTTTTTTCTCGTTCATTTGGATATAGAGAGTGGCATCAAAACACTGCAGGTGGGAGCAGGTCAGGGCCCTGCAGGGGATGGTCAGGCGCATCTTGCCAAGCTGGAAGAGAAAAAAACAAGATTTTATTACCTTGGAGTTAAATTAACCACCAGGGCTTTCCTGTCTGAAAAGAGACAAGAGTTAGGTTGAGTTTTATTCCAGGAAGAACTCTCAGAAATCTGGGTTTTGTCACATGCACACAGTTGCCTCCTTCCTGTATGTTTGAAATGGCATAAAAGTGAATAAAAATAATGTTTTGAGTTATATTTGACCCAGGAAGCTGAAGAATACATTCTGCCATATTCCTGTGACAAAATGCACTGAGCACCTGTAAACAGCAGTGTCCTGGATGGACCAAAAATAGAATTATTATAAATTACTCCATGTATTATATGGACCAAAATCAGAATTATCCTTCATTAGCATGAAAGTATCATTACACTGAAAGGAAAGCAGACAGCGAAAGGAATGTCACTTTAATCTGAAATAAAAATCTCCTCACAAAACCCAGCAGTTGCTCAAAAAGCCCCAAATGTTCTTGCTTGCTATACTATTGTAAATTTTCTACTTTCAGATTTTGCAGATGTAATTAGTTCTTTTTTCTCTGCTCTGTTTCTAAGGCTTGTTTTTACAGCTTTCTGAAAATCTTCTTACCCTTATTATTTCCTACATTTCCTCCTCTCAGTACAACTAAAAAGAAACTCTTTGAACTTTGTTGTTTATTGACTACCTCGTGTTACATGACTCTATTATAATATGTATTTTTGTTTATTTGAATCACTTTTCTTGTTTTGAGCATTGGAGGGGCCTGGACTGACCACACCAAAGGTGAGAGCAGCAAGGTCTGAGCGGGATTTTCCCCACTTGAAAACCCAAGAGAACAACAATTTATGGAGTGATGCCTTGTGCAGGCTGAGCTGGAGCAGGGGCTGGGCAGAGTCCCAGAATAAAGCAGGGATTTATCCAAAGGATCTCCTCCATGGATCCACCTTGGGCAGCACCAGAGCCCAGCCAGGGCTGCACCCAAGATGAACCCAAATGGCCCCAAAATGCACGATGGGCACGGGGTCTGTCCCTGGGATCAGCTCTGCTCCATTTGCACCTTGCAGTTCATTGTCCCATCCCAGCTTTAGCCCCTGCAGTCCCACCCTGCTTGTTTTTCTCTCTGCAGCCCACGGGGTTTGTGCTCCTGGGCTGAGATTTGGGTCATTTGTCCTTGGTGCCCAGCTGGAGCAGGAATTGTTTTGTCTCCCTGCTCTGTGCACAGAGCTCACCATCCCTGAATGTGAAGCCCAGACCCACCCACTAAAGCAGCCCAGAACCTGAAAAACATAAAATCCAAACCTGAGGCATCAGGAGGAGAATTGTTCCCGCTGAGGAGGGTGAGGCTGTGTTTATTTGGTTAAAACATCCACAAGGCTGCACCTGAGCAGCGCTGGCAGCTCCCAGGGCTGGCAGTGGGATTTCTGGGATGTGGCTCAATCCAGCTGATGCTGAGCAGTACAAGGAGGATGCCACAGGATGGCACCACAATATCCCCAAACCCAAACCCACAGCACAAACAAAGGCTCTTCTCACAGGCCACCACTTCCTCCAGCCTGGTGGTGAGGGCTTGGTTTTATTCCCTTGAACTGAAATCTCATTTATTTTCCTTCCCCCTGGCTCTCAGTCACTGTCACCCTGTCCCCAGCGATGGGAGGGGACACAGAATTCCCTGGGGACACAGAATCCCCACAGGAGATGCTCTGGTGCCAGGTGTTTGGCACCTCCTCCCCCCAAATCCATGACCAAGCACATTCTTCCCATCCCAAAAATGACATTCTTCCCATCCCAAAAATCACATTCTTCCCATCCCAAAACCAACTCCTGCCCTGCTCTGTGTGTGTCAGGAATTCTCATCTCCCAGCTGCTGAAGCAATGGCTCATTTCATTTTTGGGCACAGTCCCCCAGCTCAGGAGCATCAGAGGGAAAACCTGGATGCTTCAAAAGGAAAATAAGGAAGGTCAAAGACAGGAAGGACAGCAAAACCCCATCTACTCAGAGGAAAAAAAGCAGATTAAAAACCAAGAAGATTTTCCCAACATTTTAGTAGAAAATCTCTGCCTGTGATATCCCTGAGGGAAAAAAAAACCCAAAATTTAAAAACCAGGAAGGAAAATTTGATGTCCCTGAGGGAAAAAAAAAAACACCACATTTAAAAAACAGGAAGATTTTTTTCCAGGGTTTTGGTAAAAAACCTCTGCCTGTGATGGGGTTTAACCATGCTCAGGGTTCCAAGGTTGGTGCTTTTTTCCCATTTTTGGCACTGAACCTCCTGGATCAGCTCTGCCACAAAAAAAAAAAAAAAAGCAGGGATGCATCCCAAGTGTGGAAAAGCTGCATTCCCATCACTGGGACTGAGTCCTGCCTGCTGGCAGCCAAAAAAACACTGCATTAATTTCTTTTACGAGCACACAAAACATTTCTATTTCCCTGCTAAAAAACAGGAGTTCAGGATTTGTAAACAAAGCTGCAGAACCTCCAGTACACCCCTGGCCTTGGAATTTTTCTCCAGTTAAATATTTGGTCCTGCAGCAGGGCCTGGGGATTTATTTCTTTGTGCTTTCAGGGGGAAAAATGAACATGAATTTGAGTGTGTTCCTGAAGCCCAGGCTCAGAGCAGCCCCTCTGGACCCTGGATGCCAAATTCCAAGGAAGATCTGAGCAGCTTGGAGGGCAAAATTAAAACGTAAAATTAAAATTTAAATTTAAAATTAAAACAAAAAATAAAATTAAATTAAAATTTAAAATAAACATTTTGTTTGAACAATTCCAGGACACTGCTTTGGCTTTAAATTCAGATTATTAAATCCAAGTGTGCATTTGCACAGTTCTGGGAGGTGCTGCCTCCTTTGGCTGCTTTGAACAGCAGATTCCCCCCTTTTCCCCCTTTTGGAGAGAGTTTTTATCAATCCAAGCCCAAGCTGCACTCTGAGAGGATCCAGTGACACATTAAATGTATGCTTACATATATTTTGAGTAACATTTCCAAGCTAATGGAATATTCATTTTCCCAGGGGCATTTCAGAAGCTTTTCAGCACAGAGATAATTTCAGCTGCTCTGTGTCCCCACGAAGTTACACCAGGTAAACACGAGGTAATTCCCACCACAACAGCCACATTTCCATCAGAATCACTTTTGAGGGAATAAAAAATCAACTTACTGGACAAAGCAGAGACACTCTTAGGCTGGTTGTTGCTATTTCACTGTCTGGATCAGCAGTTAGTTTCTCTTTAACTGGTATTTGAAAGAAGAAAAGGTTTATTTTAGGTTAATTCAAACACGAATTGGACAATAAAGAAATAAAATAAATCTGAAATGGCAAAGTAAACTTTGAATTCAAGACCCCTAAAAAATGTGTTTATTCAGAAATGCCTTCACTCCTTTGCATGCAACTTTGTACCTGACCATATTTAATATTTAATATCATATTAATTTCACTTCCAACTCCAAGCTAAACTTGTTAACAATGCTCACATGGACAGGGCAGCACTATAACCCCCAAAATCCTCATCAAGTGATTTCAAACTGAAAAGCAAATTGAGCAACAGGCAGTCAGCAGTACCCTGGCAAAATCCGAGATTTAAATAACTGCAGTGAAATATTGAGTCTTTAATTCCTGGAGTTCTTCATCCTCTGTTTTTATTTACAAGGCCTGTTTCATGAGCAGCCACTGGTAAAATGAACAAGTCAGACTCGTTTTATTCCTGTGTAAGAACTGCACCTACACCTTCATCCTCACCCTGCAGAGCCACAGCCACCTGGAACTCTGCAGATTTTTGTGCATTTTGTACATAGATCCGTAGATTTTTGTGCATTTTGTACATGGATCCGTAGATTTTTGTGCATTTTGTACAGAGATCTGTAGATTTTGGTGCATTTTGTGCATAAATCATCAAACTGCATTAGGACAAATTAATGTCCAGCATTATCATTTAGTGCTGGACTCATTTCTTCCCCTCTGGAGAAGGTACAACACCTGATGTGAGCATTAATTAAAGAGTAAGTTCATACGATCAGGGGCTGGATTTTGCCCCTCTCCCTGAAAACCAAACCCACAGCAGTTTTTACTGGATTTATGCCACAAACTCCCCCCAGTTTGTTGTCAGAGGAGACAGAAAGGCAGCAAATTCCCTCTGCAGTGAGGAGGGGCTCTGTGCTGGGCTCACCCCACAACTCTGGAAACAGAAATGCCCAGACCCAGGCCCAGGGGGAAGCTTCAGCCCCGAGGTGCTGAATGTCCACTTCACTGTAAAACATTGTCAAACTTGTGCTATTCTGCACCATTTTTTAGTGCTGTACTAATTTCTTCCCTTCTGGAGAAGGTACAGGCCCTGATGTGAGCATTAATTAAAGAATAACATCACTACCAGGGGCTGGGATTTTCCCTCCTCCCTGAAAACCAAATCTGCAGCAGCTTTTGCTGTTTTTCTGCCACAAATTCCCACCATTTGTTGTCAGAGGAGACAGGAAGGCAGCAAATTCACTCTGCAGTGAGGAGGGGCTCTGTGCTGGGCTCACCCCACAACTCTGGGAACACAGAATGCTTGGTGGAGCTGCTCCTGCCCAGGCCCAGGCCCAGGGCGATGACTTCAGCCCCCTTCACTGTAAAACACATTTGTGCCATTCTCTACTAGTTTTTACTGCTGTACTCATTTTCCCCCTCTGTAGAAAGCACAACCCCTGATGTGAGCATTAATTAAAGAGTAACACCACTATCAGGGGCTGGGATTTTGCCCCTCTCCCTGAAAACCAAACCCACAGCAGTTTGTGCTGATTTTACGCCACAAACTTCCACCGATTCCTCCTCCTGAGGTACTGAATGCCCACTTGACTGCAGAGCACAGTTGTGCCATTCTGCACAAACAAAGCCAGGATGGCTGAGCTGAAAGAGATTCTCTTGCATTTTTCCCCTCACAGTGTCAACAGGGTTCCTGGACTGGCTCCTAGTGCAAACAAAGGCTCTGAGTCTTTGAATTGGAGCTGAACACAAAGAACACCACTATCACATTCCCAAAGCCCAGAGGGCTGTAGGAAGTCCAAAGCTTGGTTAGCACAGTCCTAATTCCAAATCTCCCCTCACAAAAGTGATTTTTTTCCCCCTTTTCACAGAAGGCCAGCAGACACATACTCAGGGCTCTGGAGTGATCCGGGTTCCGGATTCCCTTGGCCCGCAACCGCTGCAGGAGCACCGTGGAGGAGAGCTGCTTCACCAGGTACACTGCCATGGAATAGTTCTGGAAAACACCACAAAGCGTCAGAGAAAATACAAAAAATATCAGGGAAAACCCAAAAAACATCAGGGAAAATCCTGTCTGCAGCAAATAACATTTTGTTATGGGATTGCAGGGCACTGCTGAGGAGAGCTGCTTCACCAGGTACACTGCCATAGAATAGTTCTGGAAAACACCACAAAGCGTCAGAGAAAACCCCCAAAACATCAGGGCAAAATGCAAAAACATCAGGGAAAATCTCAAAAACAGAGAAACCCTGTCTGCAGCAAGTAACAGTCTGTGATGGGATTGCAGGGCACTGTGAAGGAGAGCTGCTTCACCAGGTACACTGCCATGGAATAGTTCTGGAAAACACCACAAAATATCAGAGAAAAATCCAAAACATCAGGGAAAACCCCAAAACCAGAGAAACCCCTGTCTGCAGCACATAACATTTTATTATGGCATTGCAGGGCACTGCTGAGGAGAGCTGCTTCTGGAAAACCCCAAAAGTATCAGAGAAAACCCCAAAAACATCTGAGAAAACCCTGTCTGCAGCACTCAACAGTTTGTTATGGGATTGCAGAGCACCATGGAGGACAGCTACTTCAATTTTATATTGATAATATTCAGTACACTTGTATCAGTACACTGAATTCCACATGGATAATGTTCAGCACACGCTTGTGTCAGTATATCTAATTTTACATGGACAATGTTCAGCACTGCACTGGTGTCAGCAGTTTAATTTTATACAGATAATATTCAGTACTGCATTTGTGTCAGTATAACTAATTTTACATGGACAATGTTCAGCACTGCACTTGTGTCAGTATATTTAATTTTACATGGACATGTTCAGCACTGCACTGGTGTCAGTGCATTTAAGGAAAGCTGTCAGGTCAAATATGATCAGAAGTTTTTCTTGTTTTTAATAAAAGCCTATTTTGTTTTCAAAATAGGAAAAGGAGCAGTGTCTGGAAGCACTGGCCATCTTTTTCTTCTCCTCCTGCACTCCATTGTCTCTGAAATGTGAATTTCATCACCAAAGCAGGTCAGGCAGAACCCAACTCTGTCAAGTGCTACAACTCAGGTGAACCTTCCCTCATGGAATGAATTCTTCCTGCCATGGAGCCCAAATTCCTGGGATTCCTGAAGCTCTCATTTTTCTTATAATCTCCAAAAAAATCAGGTTATAAATGTCTTTCTAAAAATGTGACTCAGCAGCAACACCTCTCATCCCCCAGAATGGAAAGGACCAAATCCGTGTTCTCACATTAGGGTACATCAATTATTTTTTGATTTGAACATTGGCTAAACCTGGAGCTACATTCTTACAATTTAAATTGAAAAATAAAAGGCTCCCCTCAGCAACTGCCACACGTTTCCACTTTAAAAAAATCCATGCAATTGTGACATCCGCCATCCTTTATTTAGGATCTGAAGGCAGGCTCTCAGTGATATATCTCACCACAAAATCACACCAATTGGAGCAGCATCAGAAACACCACATTTTAAATATTTTATTCTCACAATGAATGCTTCTCACATCGTTAAAAACCACTACTGCCTTAACTTGTTTGTTTAATGCCTCAATTAGGAGAGGAGTTAGAAAAATGCTAATTAACGTTGTGAAATTATTTACCGACAGCTTGAATCTACAAAGGCAGGAACTTGCCCAAGGCATCTTGTACAGAAGGCTCTTGAAACAGATTGTGTAAAAATCACACTGAGGACTCCAGCAAAGGTAGGGAGCACAGTTGGGACCAGAACTGACTCTTGAGGGAAGGGGGAGAGGGGAACTCAGATTTTGTGCTACACAGGCACAGCCAAATATAAAATAACTCCTCACATTTCACTGTCAAAGTCTCAAAGAATCAAATTAGGAAAGGTTGTCTTAAAGAATCTATTTAGTAAGGATTGTGTCTTAAAGAATCTATTCAGGAAGGATTGTTTTTTATACAATTCCAGGATTGTTTGGGTTGGAAAGGATCTTAAATCCCATCCCATTCCACCCCTGCCATGGGCAGGGCACCTTCCCCTGTCCCAGGCTGCTCCAACCCTGTCCTACAACTCTGGATCCAATGCTTATTTATGCCAGAAGTTCCCCAAAATGTTCTTTATAACTGATTAATCTATGAAACCTGAGAATTAGCCAGTTCCCAAGGGATTGACTCACACCTGGGGCACTTCTTGTCCCTAAATCCTGAACTGTGAATCCCTCAGAGAAGCTTCTGGGACCCACCCACCTGCAGCTCAGCATGCAAAAACCCAAACAGCTGATTTGGACCTGCTTCCTTCTGATACCTGCAGTTCTCATTAGAAAAGGAGGATTTTTTGGACCAGAATCACTCAGCCATCATCTGAATGGAGATTTTTTTTTCTGCTCCACAAGAAATCCACCCTGAAATCCCACCCTGGTGTTTCAGAGCTGCCCATTGTCCCTGACTGGAGTGTAAGCATTTTTCCACGCTGGGCTTTGCACGCTGACAAATTCTTGGCCAAAGTTTCACCTCAGGACAATTCTGGGCACTTCTAAAAACAGGATGGGGGCAGTGGCAGCAGCACACGGTGCCTCTGGAATGCCCACCCAGCAGCTTTGGTGCCAGCACTGAAAGCAGCGCAGTAATTCATGGCTGATTTACTGGAGTCACTTTTTGCAGCATGTTCCAGATTTCATTAGCCCGGTGGAACATCAGCGATTTTCTGACACCGGTTGTAACCTCCGCCCCACAGCCACAAAAAAATGGTAAAAACAGGAGGTTTTAAACGTGAAGGATAAGGAGAACAGCTGGGAGAAATGCAGAAAAAGTCAATGGAATCAGCTGTGCTGTGTCCACACTCACAGCTCTAAAGGGCCCCTCTGCACTCGATGGCACCCGCTCCTTGCAAGTCCAAGCCAAGCTTTGTCAAGTCCCTGCAGTCAGGAAGAACCTCAAAGTCTGAAGTTTGGCCAAATCAACAAACAAAAGGCTTAGAGGATGCCTTGATCTCTTTATCTGGCCCTCCCTGAGTCACAAAGATGAGGAGGGAGAGATCCCACCCCGAAGGTGAGGGGGGGATCTGAGGGAGCACATCCCAGCAGCACGGAATTCCAGCTGGACAAGTGCAGCTGTGATATTTCCTGAAAAATTCTTTATTTAGGATTTTTCCTCCTGAGAAGCTGAGAGGCCTCAGGAACAAAATGTAAACAATGGTTATCTGCTGCTGTGGGATGTAACAGGTGCATCTGGGATTGGTCTCATGTGGTTGTTTCTAATTAATGGCCAATCACAGTCCAGCTGGCTCGGACCCTGTCCAAGACAGAAGCTTTTGTTATCATTCCTTCTTTTTCTATTCTCAGCCAGCCTTCTGATGAAATCTTTCTTCTATTCTTTTAGTATAGTTTTAATGTAATATATATCATAAAATAGCAAATCAGCCTTCTGAAACATGGAGTCAGACCCTGTCTCTTCCCTCATCCTCAGACCCCTGTGAACACGGTCCCAGACAAGGACATCCATGGCCAGCCCAGCAAGGATCTCCTGCCCAGGACTACCCCCAAAGCAGAGAGAGGAGACCCCAGAGGCACTCACCCTGCCAATCTCTGCAGTCCAGGACACCACGATGGTGTTGGGGACCGTGGTGGACAGGCGGACGAGTGAGGTAATGTTGATTGGTCGGCTGGGGCGCTTTGGTTCAACACCGTTTTTGGTTGGTGGCAGGTAGCCCTGAAAAGCAAAATTTCAGCTCTCAGAGAAAAGAATCCCACAGTGCTTTTGCCTCCTGTCCATCCCAATTCACACCTGGATCAGGCTCTGTGTTTAATTCAAAGGATCAGACAATAAAATATGGAGTGGTTTAGAAGCTCTTTCTCCTGATGGAAATCCAAAATCCTAACCCCGCCCACAGAATATTAAAGGGAACTTTGCCACCTCTCCTGCCTCAGCAAAACTAAACAAAAAACCCCAAATGCTGGATCAGAGTTTCTAAAATGGAATCCTTTTTTCTTTGCTCATGTTAGTACATATTACTAAATATGTGATCTTGAAAAGGGGTTTTAAACTTCCATATGAACTTCTGGATCTACTGGCTAAGACAAACTACTTGGATCTTTTCTGTTCACAATGCTCCAGAATGTGAAAACACTGATTGGGATAAATTTTCAGGCAGGTAATTCCTAATAGTGCATCCCAAAATGAGTATTAAATGGAGATTTTACTTACTGGAAGGCTGCATGGTTTCCCATTGACTTTCACACACAGATTGGGTGGGAAGTGATCTTCTTGTGGACAACTGGTTTCTGATAAACAAAACCTAAAAGCAAAGAGCTGCCATCATCTTTCACTTTTACAGTGATTTAAAGATCATCTCTCCCCAGAAGGAATTGTTTTTCCACCGAGCTCTGAAATCATGACAGATCTTGCTAAACAGAGCCCTCCAGTGATGCCACTGAGCAGGAAAACCCCCCAAAATCACAGTGCTTCAGCAGCCTGGAGGTTCCTCCTCAGATCCCTCCGATTCCTCAGCCTGACTCATCCCACCCCCAATTTCTTCTCTGCCTTTTCTCCAGCCTGACCTCTCCACACACGACCAAGGTGTCACAAATGCCATTCCCCCGTCCCAGCTGTGGTTCCAGGCAGTTTCTGCTGTTGAACTGATTTCTTTCCAGTTCAAGGAGGTGTTTTTGCTGCTGGATCCCAGCAGGACAATGAGCATTCCAAGGAGCAGCAGAACCTCTCAGCTGCCCTGGCTCCTTCCAGGGACCTGCCCCATCCCTGCCCACGGATCATCCAAGAGGAGCTGGTTTCCCTCACCCCCTCCTCGCCCTTGGTCCATCCCACCCCACCAGGCTGAGACAGAGGATTTAATCCATTTATGATTAATTAAAAACCCCCAAATTCACCAGGCTGGTGACTCCCAAAGTGCCTAAAGAAGCAGATCTTGGAATGCCCACGGAATCCATCCCTGCTCGGAAAAACAACCCTCCCTGCTCATGGATTTTCCAGCCCCAGGACACGGAATGACCAATGTGGAATTACAGGAAGGATTCATTGACAAGAAAATCAATCAGGATGAGGAAAATCAGCTCTTTTCCACCCAGGAATTCCTAATCTACTGGGCAGGACCTGCGGATAAATCCTAAAAACCAACAGACAACAAAACCCCTACCTTAGCTGGACCTGTACTGTGAAGTCACATTTGGTCCCAGAAATATCCCTGGAAACAAGAGAAAATGGATTAAAATTTCCTGCTGTTCACAAGATTCCTCAGTATTGCAACACAGATTCCTCAAGAGTTTGCTGGAAGTTCAATTTATGGAAAACACTTCATTTTTACACAAAAAAATGGAAAATTCACACTTCCAGGTATGTATAATGCACACCAGACTTTGCTGCTCCTGCTCAAACCACCACTCTCAAGAGAGGTTAAAAGGAAGAGTTTTATTTTTTGAGGTAAATAAATAAATTTGTGTCTGACCTCCATTTTTGTGGGGGTTTTTTGAGTTTTATTGTTTAGGTTTTTTGTTTGGTTTTTTGTTTTGGTTGGTTTGTTTGTTTGCTGGGGTTTTTTGCTTTTTTGTTTGTTTGGTTTTTTGTTTTGGTGAGTTATGCGTTTTATGGGTTGTTTTTGTGGGGTTTTTTTTGGCTTTTTTTGGTTTTTTGTATATTAGAAAGAAAATTCTGATGCGTCACCATAAAGTCACAACTTCATAACAAATTAACAGAGAAACTGGTGGCAAGGAAGAGCTGCAGGAAGCAGAATTCTGGATTTGCAGGGAGCTTCACACCAGAGAAACCCGCCCCGAACTCACTGGTGGGGCTGAATTCTCTCCTCCCCACACAATGAGACAAACACATTCCCCAGAGGAGCTCCCCCCTGCCATTCCCAGTAGGGCTGTGGAAAGCTGGCTGGGTTTGGGGTGGATTATTTGGATTTCAGGGCTGCAGGAGCCCACTCACATGGAGCTGCTGATCTGCTGCACTTGCTGCGGCGTCAGCGCGAAGGCAAAGCAGGTTTCTCGAAACCTCTGGCTGTTATCCGAGGCTGCAAGAGAGCAGAGAGCATCAAAAAGCAGCCAGGACAATCAGGAAATAATGACATCGAGGCAGAACACACTTTTTTTTAAACTCCAGGAGCATCAGACACATCTGGCTCTGAAGAGCTTTTGAGGAAGTTGCCATTGGAAGCCTCCTGTAAATAAAAATACAGTGAACAAACTTGATGTGCCTATAAAGTGTACATTAAAATAGGGCTGGAGATAACAGCAGAGCTGAGGCAAATCAAGGCTTTTTATTGCTGTAATTTCATGTCAAACGTGCTCTGATATGAAATAAAACTACATCTGAGGATTTCTCATCAATCTCTTTTTTATTTCCCTCCATGCACCAGATCAGGCTCGGCCTGTCAAAGTTCACAGAGGGGCTGAACACAACACGTGGGACATCTCACATTTCAGCTTGATGTTTTTTGGACTTCAATGCACCAAATATATCCAGAATAAGCCAAGAACTCGTGAGATCTGCAGCCATAAAATCTGATTTTAAAGCCTTCCCACTCTGCCACAGCGCTCCAGAACCAAACAGTGCTCAAGAGTAAAATGCTCCTGCTGGAAGCTGATGTTAAATATCTCTAAAATAGTGGGTTTAGCTGAAACACAGCCCTTCACAGGGCCACTGCAGCAATGAAAAAGGTTTTTAAATAATAAACTGAAAGAAAGCACCATCTCCCCAGAGAATGATTCCACACACTCACCAACACACAGTGAATGAAAAGCTGCCTGTAAGTTGCACTTCAATCCCACTATTCTTCATGATTTTATAAATTCTGAATAAATCTGTATGTTCTGAATAAATATTATATAACATAATCTAATTATTCTGAATAAATCAATGTAATTATCTGTGCACTAAACACTGGATAAATTTCCCATTTTTTGGTTTACTATAATGCATTCTTGACTCATCCCTGAGTGACAGCTGAGTGAGTATTTCAGGGTGAGAACGGAGATTTTGTTCCAAGCAGCGTGTGGTGGGTTGGAACCAACAATAGCAAAGACACTGAGTGTAAATATTACAGCAGGAACCTCCCAAAATTCCATTTTTTATCTTTCCTGCATCACACTGCTCCAAAATCCATCACAGATCCCATGATTTGCTGCTGTGCATGAGCAGGAACAGGGACGTGAAGCTGCTGTTTGGAATCTTTGAGAAAGAATTAAGTTTTATAAATAACTCAGATTTTGAAATGCATACATTTCCTGCATACAACGTCTGCAGGAAACAGACACAATGTATACAATTAACAATGAAAATCTGCTTTCACATTTGCTCTTCCATAGAATTTGACACCTATTTTTAGCTATAAATGGCAAGATCGCAATTACAAACTCTAATTAACAAAAGCTGAATTAGCCAAGCTCATGCACTGCAGAGAAATGAGGGAATTCCAGTCGTTATTTCCTGCTTTTCCATGGGTTTTTCTGCTGGGTTGGTTTTTCTCCCAGGTATTATTTGCTTTAGCTTGGAAATTGTCAATTTTGGCTTTATTAGAAAAGTTCTGGAAGGTTTTTGGGAACCTTTGCTGTGAACTCCAGCACTTCACTAATTAAAAACTGCTGACTATTTAACTAATGCCACCTTCATTTAAAGCTCAATTATCCAGAGAAGCCAACCAGCAGCTACCAAAATTCCTTGGATTTCCCAAGATGTTCCCTTTCCCATCTTTTTTGCAGCCGCTCCAGTTCAGGGAATCCAGCAGGGAAGTGGGCAAACGGGAGGAACTGAATTTGTGTGCAGTAGGAAAACAAATTTTGGAGCAAAGGTTCTGAAATTCAATCCTTTTTTCCTCTGCTCATGTTGGTAACAGATTTATTTATACTAAACAGTGATCTGAAAAGTGGGGTTTGAGCTTCCATATTCACAGAATCACTGAGTTATTAAGGTTGGGAAAGACCTCAAAGCTCACCAGGTTCAACTCCTGACTGAAGAGCGCCTTGGCAATTAAATCAAACTTGGATTTTTGAGCCCTTCCAGGGATGGTGATTCCACACTTCCCTGGGAAAGCTGTATCAATACTTATCCACTCTCCCAGGAAAAAAATATTTCCTAACATCCAACTGTTGTATTCATCAAATTAAAGCATTTAAGCATTTATTTAGGAGAAAATGTGGAAGGACATCCCTGAGTGCTGCCACGGGAGCTTTCCCTACTCGAGCTCTCCTCAGGAGCTGTGCCAGGACAGAAAACCTCAGAAAGCCTCTGCGTGAACCAAAACCTGAATTCAAAAAGGCCTCTGACACTTCTTCTTGAGATTTGGGGTTTTTTGTGTTTTCAGAGTCTTTTGTGCAGTTACTGCTGCAGCCTCAGAGAGGAGACTTGGAAAGGGACTGACAGGACAGGGGGATGGGTTTAAAGGGCCAGGAAATGGGGTTAGATGGGATTTGGGACGGAATTCCTCCCTCCGTGGGGAGGGGCTGGGATGGAATTCCCAGAGAAGCTCCCTGGATCCCTGGAATGTCCAAGAGAAGGGTTGGAACACAAGAGAAGGCTTACTGGAAGGTGTGAGGATGGGATCCGTGGCATGGGATCCATGGGATGGGATGGAATCCATGGGATGGGATGGGATCCATGGGATGAGATGGGATCCATGGGATGGGATCCATGGGATGGGATGGGATCCATGGGATGGGATGGGATCCATGGGGGATGGGATCCATGGGTTGGGATCCATGGGATGAGATTCATGGGATAGGATGAGATGGGATCCATGGGATGGGAGGGGATGGGATGGGATAGGAGGGGATGGGATCCATGGGATGGGATCCATGGGATAGGAGGGGATAGGATGAGATGCATGGGATGGGATCCATGGGATCCATGGGATGGGATGGGACAGGATGAGATGCATGGGATGGGATCCATGGGATGGGATGGGACAGGATGAGATGCATGGGATGGGATCCATGAGATGGGATGGGATCCATGGGATGGGATGGGACAGGATGAGATCCATGGGATGGGATCCATGGGATCCACGGGATGGGATCTCCAAGGGATGGGATCCAAGGGATGGGGATGGGATTTCAGCTTCCTTCCAACCCCAGCCCTCCTGGAATCCTGTGCTCGCTGACTGTCCCAGTGCCTGTGAGCACAGCCCGATCCCTGCTGGATCCCCGGTCCCTGCTGGATCCCTGATCCCTGCTGGATCCCCGGTCCCTGCTGGATCCCCGGTCGATCCCAGGAGAGCAGCTCTGCCTGCCCGGCTCCCCAGGCCCGCTCTGCGTGCAGCCCTCGCTGTGACTGCCACGGGAGCACGGCCAGATTGCAACGAGGGAAGGGAAAGAAAAGCTGTGAATCAGGCAAAGATGCTCCAAAAGGCAATCAAAATATTTCCCAACTCCTGACAGACGGAGCAGGGCAGGCACAGGGAGGCAGGCACGGAGCTCCCTGAAACTACAACCGAGTCATGGTCCGGCTCCTCAGCTACTCCCGGGATACTACTCTGCCCCTTGCATGCGCAGCTGCCTCTAAAAAAGAGACAAAATCTGATTTTTCTTTGTGGTTTTCTCTAATCTTCTCCCTTTATCTTTCTATGCCCACATCCAGTCCGTTCCAGATCTGCTTTCCCTACAAATGATGCGTGAAGATCCCACCAAACCACATTAAACACTGAGCAGCTGTTCCCCTAAAAACCAAATTTCTGTGTTTATCTCTGCCTCCAACTCCTCTATTCCCAAAGATCTGAGATTCTTCAAGGCAGGAACATTGGGAATTTGAAATTTCAGGGTGCAGAAAAGCTGACAGATTTCTGTTAATTCATCTGGTCTATCTGCTGTGTTTAAAACACCAAACAGATCCTGGCAAATCAAGCACATAATTTACTTTTAGAAGTTCTGGAGGATGATTAAACTAGAAAAATATAGTTTTAGACAAAAAAAAAAAATCATTCTGATAACTACAAACAAAACTGTGCCCTGCAAACAACGATTATTATTTAACAAAAGAAAGGTAAAAATAGATCTGCAATTGAAAACCAAGAGGATGGAAATAGAATTTATAATCCAATAACGCTGGAATCGAGCCAGGACAACAGAGTTAATATGGACATTCTTCAGAAAGATGCCAGGAATGTTTCTGGGGGGTTGGGTTTGTTGTTTCTTTTCCAGAACTATGATTTATTAAATATCAAAACATTTTCTTTTGTACTGTGACTGCAACAAGAGTTTGGAAAAGTCAAAATGCCTAAAAAGTTATGGAGTTTCTCCTCCCAAACTTTACTTTTTCTAATTTCACCAACATTTCCTGAATTATTCCAGGCTTACCTCACTGCAGGGATGATCCAGGATTGGTACAGATTAACTGAGGGACAAAATTATACCTTACTCATTGTGGATTTCCTTAAAACATTTCACTGAGGTAAAAAGTTTCCGGAATTTGAGGGAAAACTGTTTTAATACATGGTACTTACAGGATCAAACCACTTAAAATCGTACATGAACAAATAAATATAAATTTAAATATAAATATAAATATAAATATTCCATAAATATAAATATAAATATAAATACTGTATATATGTATATATAAATATATATGTATATACATATATATATACACACACATATATATATCTCACCTGTTTAATAAATAAAAATGTACAGAAAAGCCATTTTCTACTAATTCTGCTCTTTATTTTGGAAAACCCCTCTAGCACCAGTGTGAAAAAAAGAACCCAGCTTGAGTGGCTGCATTTTCTACAGCTCTAAAAATATTCTGTTCCACCTCACCAGTACCCAGGGCTAAAAATAGCCACACAATCTTTCTGCAGTAAAATACCTCTTGCTGTCTTGAGAAAAAGCCCTGAACTCTCTGAATTTCCACTCAGGCACAGACACCTTCAAATCTTTCAGGAATTTTTTGGGATCATGGAGTTGTGGTGGTGACGCTTCCTGCAGAGCGATGAACTGAGGCTCATCTTCCCACCAGCATCACCAATTATTAAATACTGAAGGGAATGCACATTAAAGAAAGGCTTGCACTAAAATTAAACTTGCACTTTACACGAGAATTATCTAATGTATCATTAAATGGGCCCATTCCCAATGATTCCCAATAATTGTGTTCATTTCCAAAGGCAAAAAGAGCTGTAAGGAAGAGGATGAGGAGCAGAGGAAATTTTTGCTGCATGCTGTAAGAAAAACAAGAGATGCCCAATTGGTTATTCACTAACTAATGGTCTGGATTAGCTAAATTTCTCCAAATATTAACCAGAAACGTGGAATTTCCTGGGACTTCCAGAATTCCTCATGGAATTTCCAGCTTCCTCACATGCCCAGGGGCAGGAGGGAAGCTGGGTCTGGGGTTTGGGATGGAAATCAGGACAAGGATGGCCTTTAAAGCCTTTAAAGCCACCCCAAATTCTGGAGTTCCCCAGTAACCCAGTGTTTATTTGCACACCAACACTTCCTGCCTCTGAGCCCCCAGCTCTGGCACCTTCTGGAAGCAGCAGCACTTCCAGCCCACAGCCACCATTCCTGCATTTCCTGCTGCATGAACTGCAGCTGGAGTGAGCAGGATGGGGCTGGGAGCAGCCAGATCCTCTCCCTGGGAAAGCCTCTCAGCCATCACTCAATCCATCCCTGCCCATGCCCAAGCAGGGCTCTGCACCCCAAAATCCAATACCTGACATCCCTCAGCCGTGCCCTGCACAGGCTGTGGGATTCTGGAGATCTGAGCTCCAGAGCCAAGAGAAATCCCAAATTCCCACTGCTTTTTGTCCCACCTTGGCCATTCTGCTTCATTCCAATTATCACAATGGGTGATAAGGTGCTGCTGCACCCTTGACCTTTCCAAACCCTTCAAAAGCACTTGAGGGGAAGCATTTTAGTGAACCCCCAAATCCTTCTTCCCCTGACGAGCCCCTCTGGCATCCCCACAGGTCACAGCTGTGCCCACAAACACCCTGAGGAAAGGAAAGTGCCAGGGCCACATTCCCCACCTTGGAACAGGTGAAAAACTGAACCCTGGCTCTGGTCAGCTGCTGCATTCATCCCTTCAAACCAATTTTAGATCCTGTTCAACTCACAGTTAATCCTCGGGAGGAACAGGCAGAGCCACCCTGGGGGTGGGAAAGGAAGGGAGTAAAAAGATGTGAAGGAGCTGATTTGAAATTGTGCCTAAAGATATATATGAAAATAGCCTGGAAATACTCCAAGGGCTACAATTAATCCATAAATATTATGGATTTTATAACTCTTTCTGATATGTTGTATAAACAGAAGACACAAGAGATCAGCTGGAAATTATGTGCAATTGGACAGACATTTATGTGTGATTATTCCTTCTTTAAATCACTCATGGGGTGGAGAATTCCTGAAGACCTGCAGGAAGATCAGGAACACTTCCATGCCAACATTCCAAACCCTTCACTCTCCCAACCGCCTCTGTGGACAGATCCCAGCTCTCCTCTCCTGTATCCCTGGTTCTCACCTGATCCATCATTTTCCCAGAGGGAAGGAACACCACAGGATCCTCCTTACTCAAATTCAGCCTCCTGATTCCCTCAGACACCTGAATTATGTCCCACAACTCCAATGCTGCTTTCAGCTTCGATATTTTAACTTTTATTGCTAAAAGCACCAAGTCAGCCACTTCAAAGGAGCAGCACAGAGCCAGCACTGCCACATCCCTGCTGGATCCTGGCTCTGGAGAAGTTTTCCTCTCAACAAGAAAAGTTTTTTCCTCAGGCACAAGATGGGATTGCTGGGCCAGAGAGATGGGTTTTGCCCCTTGTTTGTCCGAACTCAGGATATTCTATATTCTCTGTGATTCTCCGGAAGCCAAGTGGCTTCCCAGCTCCATTCCAGCCGTGTCTGGAAACAACCATGTCCTGTCAGGGCCTGGAATCTTTGGACATCCATGACCTGTCAGGCCTGGAATCTTTGGACATCCACGTCCTGTCAGGGCCTGGAATCTTTGGACATCCACGTCCTGTCAGGGCCTGGAATCTTTGGACATCCATGTCCTGTCAGGGCCTGGAATCTTTGGACATCCATGTCCTGTCAGGGCCTGGAAGCTTTGGACATCCATGACCTGTCAGGGCCTGGAAGCTTTGGACATCCATGACCTGTCAGGGCCTGGAAGCTTTGGACATCCACGTCCTGTCAGGGCCTGGAATCTTTGGACATCCATGACCTGTCAGGGCCTGGAAGCTTTGTCAGGGCCTGGAACCTTGGACATCCATGTCCTGGAACCATGGGACATCTGTGTCCTGTCAGGGCCTGGAATTTCGGGGCCATCCATGTCCTGTAATCTTGGGGACATCCATATCCTGGAACCTCAGTATATCCATGTCCTGAAATCCTGGGACATCCACGGCCTGGAATCCTGGGACATCCATGGCCTGGAATCCTGGGATATCCATGGCCTGAAATCCTGGGACATCCATGGCCTGGAATCCTGGGAACATCCATGGCCTGGAATCCTGGGACATCCATGGCCTGGAACCCTGGGACATCCATGGCCTGGAACCTCACTGACCTCAGCTCCACACACGAGGAGATTGAGCAATCAGCTGAAGAAAACCTGAATAAATCCTTTTTTTAGGAGTTACCCATTTGCTTAAAGCTCTCTCAGGAGAAACTCTCAACTGTGGAAAGCTCAGCCTGGGGCCCAGCACATGCAAATGCAACTGAAGAACCCCAAATGTGCTGTAATTCCAGCTCAGCCCCAGCACAGAGCCAATATTTCACCCCGTTCTCGCACAGTTAAAAGCTGCAGGGCCGGAAGTCAGAGAACTCAAAGCTGAGTTGAGAATTTAGTGTTTTGTTGAACTTCCTCCCACAAAGTACATTTCAAAAAAATAATAAACACAGCAGACAGTAAAAGCGTGACTTTCATATAAACCATAATAGCAATTGCACAGAGCACGAGATCAGCTCGCTGATAGAGAAAAAGGAGAAATTCTTGCCAAACAAAACTTTCATGGGTTCCAGCCCAGCTTTCTCGTGCACTGAATTGTTTAATTGTTTAATGGCTGTACCTTGAACTACAGGCACCCTCAAGATTTTAGGCAGCTCGGTTGCAGGATCTGGCTCCAGGTCTGAGGCACAAGGGTCGCTCACAGGCACAGGAAAACCCACGGGAAGTGCAAGGCACAAATGCAGGGTGGGAATCAACCCTGAGGGGGAAATTCTGCTGCTAGCACAAACCTTGGTAGCACAGCACAGAAATGAAGGAATGAACCTGAGCCCTCCATCAAGAGCGCCTCACTGGAAGCTCTGACAGAGCTGGAATTCCACTGCCTCTGAGGGATAATGACTGATCTGTGCCTCTTCCTTCCAGGAGGCTGCAGGTAAAAAATTCTCATTTCTCTGGCTCAGATCCAACTTGCAGTGCTGTGTTTGTATCACTGAGAGCCGAAGCACAGCAAATAAACTGCAGGAGGATGATCCTCGTGCCATTTGGACTGATTTTAAACAGGAGGAGAGCTCACAGCCTCTTTAATCCTTTCAATTGGAAAAAAACAAAAATGAAACAGCTTCATTTCCCTTACAGGTAAGTAAAGACCCCTAAGCCAGTTAAAATGTTTTTTGGAACAGCTACACAGCTCCAGCAATTAGGAATGACATTTGCTGGAACAAGAGGCATTTTTAAGATGCTGCTTTAACTATCTCCTGTCCCTTCCATAATAATCTGGCCAATTCTGGGCCTTGCTACTCACAGCAAACACATTTCAGCACACAAAAGAGATCTTATCTGTGTGCTAGGAGTTACTTTTAGAAAATGTGCTTAAAAAACAGCCAATTAGCAATGTCTGTGCTCTGGGGGCTGGAAATGGGGGAATTAAGCGAGAGCTGCAGCTTCACTTGACAAACAACCTCAATTCTCCTCTTTTAGATCCTATTAGGAGAACAACAGAGAAGCACAGGAATAAGGCAAACATTCCATCAAAGCCAGAGTGGACAGCTTTTCCTCCAAACACAAAAAACCCCTATTAAAAAATTAAAAATCCCTGAAAATGGTGGTTAAGCAGGGGCAGAGAGCTGCAAGCACACATTTGCAGAACGAGGAGCTTTCCTGGCTGGCTGGGACACAAACCCATCCCATCCCCATGCTTTCTGCACTTGGCAGGGAGGGTGACTAATAAATGTGGATCAAATTCAACAGCTCCACTGCAAAGGAACAAATGGCTCTTTGTCTCACCCAGCAGTGGCCGTGGAGCGCTGGACGTGGCACTCAGGGCCTGGGCTGGGGACAAGGTGCTGATCAAAGGCTGGACTCTGAGCCTGCAGGGCTTTTCCAGCCTCGGGGATTCTGGGATCCGGCCCAGAATCCCAGGTCGCTGGTGAGAAGGGCAGGGATGGAGAAATCCCTGCATTCCATGAAGCCAGCCCAGCACATCCCTCTGAATCCCAGGCTGGAGCTGCAGGCAAATGTAAGAATTTCTATTTCCTCCTTTTGTTCCTGACGGTACAAATAAGAGTTAGCAGATTTCATTTCCTTCTCTGTTCCTCACATTAGCTGTGTGCTACCCACCCACGCGAAATATTTGGGTACAGAATGCCGGCTCAAGTGCCCTGCTGGGCACCTCCCTGCCCCGAGGCTCGCTCAAATTATTGCTTCTTCAGCCAACCATCACTTCTCAAAGGGACAGAAAACTGGAGCACACCTTCCCAGCTGTGCCACCTGCACTTGGGAACAACCAGGGGCAATGCCAGCACCCAGGGATGTGCTCTGCCCAGCTTTATGTCATTTCAGGAGGGTGTGAAGTTGGAATTACACAAATTCTTCTCTCTCGCACACATTTTCTTTCCCTTCTGTTCCAAGCAGGCAGAGAATTATTCCAAACCCCACATCGGGTCATCAGTTCATCCTTGTGGGGGAGGGAACCAGAGTCAATTCAAAAGTCCTTTATCCCCATCCCATGAGTAATCTGATGGGAAAAAGCAAGCAGGAGATGCTGAAACACTGGCTCCATTCCAAGTTCTGAGTGGCTGCAGTAATATCTGCCCGTGGAAAACAAACCAGGGAACCCACACATGGGACACTTGAGGAAACCCACACTGCTGGCAGCGCACAGGAGGGTGCCCAGACCATCTGGGGCAAACGTTCTGCAAATTATTTCAGATTTTGTAGTCAAAGTATCAGTAAATGCATAAATGGAGAAAATGAATCTGAGTCTGAACAGGCTGGGGAGGGGCTGGGATGAATTCCCAGAGGAGCTGTGGCTGCCCTGGATCCCTGCAGTGTCCAAGGCCAGGGAGAGCAGAAGGTGTGGGGATGGGCTCTAAGGTCCTTTCCAACACAAACCATTCCAGAGTTTTATGATGGATACTGAAGCTCTCGCCCCCAAACTCTCGACTCAAAGGCTTTTTAATAGGATTCCTTCAGACAAACAGAAAATAAGCCCCAAACACTCCTGAAGTGAACAGAAAGGACAATGGATTGCTTCCAAAGGTATCTGCTTGGAATTGCACTTCCATTTTCTTACCCTGACACTCCACAAAGGGGAGAAATATCCCATTGTCCATCAGCTCCTGAGGCCTGAGACCTGGCAGGGAGTGAATGATGATCCCTGCATTTGGGGTGAATGATGATCCATCCCCACATTTGGGGTGAATGATGATCCCCGCATTTGGGGTGAATGATGATCCCTGCATCTGGGGTGAATGATGATCCCTGCATCTGGGGTGAATGATGATCCATCCCTGCATTTGGGGTGAATGATGATCCCTGCATTTGGGGTCAATGATGATCCCTGCATCTGGGGTGAATGATGATCCCTGCATTTGGGGTCAATGATGATCCCTGCATTTGGGGTCAATGATGATCCCCGCATTTGGGGTCAATGATGATCCCCGCATTTGGGGTCAATGATGATCCCCGCATTTGGGGTCAATGATGATCCCTGCATTTGGGGTGAATGATGATCCCTGCATTTGGGGTGAATGATGATCCATCCCTGCATTTGGGGTCAATGATGATCCCCGCATTTGGGGTGAATGATGATCCCTGCATTTGGGGTGAATGATGATCCCTGCATTTGGGGTGAATGATGATCCCTGCATTTGGGGTCAATGATGATCCCTGCATTTGGGGTCAATGATGATCCCTGCATTTGGGGTCAATGATGATCCCTGCATCTGGGGAGCCCTGTCCCACTCATAGCTGACAGCAAAGGGCTCTTCCCACATCCAGGAATAACTAAGTAAGTAAGTAAATAAATAAATAAATAAATAAATAAATAAATGCACACCATCACTCCTGCACTGGAATGTCTTGTGGAAATTACAGCCTTATCCTGAAGTATTTCTGATGTAAAAGTGATGAGACACATACTGAGCACCTCATTAGCTCCCAGCACCAGCACTGCCTGGAATGGTTATTCAGCAATTAGGGCTTAGATTAAAGCTAAACAGACACAGTGCACCTCTGCAAAGAACACCTGAACCAGAAGATCAAATTACCAAAATCTCTCCGCTTTTCCCTCAATTACAGCAGCTAAAGCAAAAAAAAATATGCAAAATACTGTGCCAGATCCTTCAGAAATGCACAGACAACCTCAGCAGTCACACATCAGGCCTCCCACATCCCCCAGCCCTCCAGACTGTCACTGGAAAGTACCTGCTCAGCTTTGTTTACAAGGGATTTCTTCTGCAAAGGACTTTTTTTTCTCACTCACCCACCCTCTCTCCCCAGATCTCCTCTCACCAATCTGCTCCTCCTACCAGCAGGGAATCTTTCCTGGGGTTTCAAGCCAGCAGAAGGTTCCACCACACAGAAACCACCAGGCCTGGTGCATTTAGGCAATATTGAGGAGTATTAGAAGTTAACCGTGCTGGGAAGTGGAGCCAGGAAAATCACACAGGATACAATGCTCTGGGAGCAGCAGATTCTCCTCAGCAGCTCCACCAGTGATTTATACCCTCACACAGAAATCAGCTGCGAGGAAAGTAGCCACAACTGCACAAGAACCCTAAATTCAGATGCTCAGGCTGTAATGGATCCAGCAAATTTCCAGCCTGGCACTCCTTCCCAGCACGGCTGAGAACATTCTAGAAGCCTGACGGATTTGGGGGTAGTTCTGTTTACTTTGGGGTTTTTTTTTAATAATGAAACTCTGTGGTTTATAAGAACTACTGAAAGCAGACTGTTTTTTTTTTTTTTCCTTTTTTTTCTAAGATTTAGTTTGTTTTTTCTCAAAGCCCCCCCTTAAAATAACGGATGTTTAAACCATATTTAGAGGCTCAGCTAAAGCAACTAATGAGTGTTAGGTAAGATGTCTCTCCATGTAGAACAATCTGTTCCAAAAGTTACCAAAAATAGCAATTCTCTAAACACTGCTGTGATGCAATATTTAACCCCTTGCTGCAGCAGCAGCTGAATTCTCCCGTTTTCCCCCAAACCCAGTGAGCTGCAGGAGCTCTCCTTACCTAGGCTGGTCGGTTTGATCAGCTCGTCCAACAAGTCATAAAAGGGGAGTTTCTGCAGCTTGATGTCGGGGTGCACGGGGTGCAGGGCCGAGGTGAGGTGGGGCAGTTCCAGTTCGTGTTTGGGTCCCAGCAGTGACACGGGGAGCAGGGGGGACGTGGCGGGGTGGCCGTCGTAGCCCAGCTGTGGAATGGTGGAAGGCGACAGCGTGGCCGGCATGGAGCTCGAGTGCACGCTGGGGATGGACAGGTCTGCCGGGGTCATGATTTTCTGGGGGAACCTTCTCCTATAGAGTTCTTTGATTTTCATCTGGACGGCGGGGCTGCAGCCAGCCTTGAGCAGGTGCAGGGCTTTGGTCAGCAGTTCGTGTTTGCGGCCGTGCTTGTTCCTGCCCGCGTAGCCCAGCAGCACCTGCAGCTCCGAAACTCGAAGGCTCATAACCATTTGCTTCAAAGAAACAAAACACAGGGTTAACAGGTGAATTCAGCATCCTCACAAACAAAACAGAGGCTCAGGTGAATTCAGCATCCTCACAAACCAACCAAAGGGTCAACAGGTGAATTCAGCACCCTCACAAACAAACCAAAGGGTCAACAGGTGAATTCAGCACCCTCACCAGAAACTAAACAAAGGGTTAACAGGTGACTTTTAGCACTCTCACCAAGGCTCAGAACCATTTGCTTCAAAGAAACAAAACAGAGGGTTAACAGGTGAATTCTAGAATCCTCACCAGAAACCAAACAAAGGGTTAACAGATGGATTCAGCACCCTCACCAAGGCTCAGAACTATTTGCTTCAGAGAAACAAACCAAAGGGTTAACAGGTGACTTCAGTATCCTAACCAGAAACAAACCAAAGGGTTAACAGGTGACTTTCAACCCCCTCACCCAAGGCTTACAACCATTTGCTTCAAAGAAACAAACCAAGGGCTTAACAGGTGAATTCAGCACCCTTACCAAGGCTCAGAACCATTTGCTTCAAAGAAACAAAACAAAGGGTTAACAGGTGAATTCAGCCTCACAAGAAACAAAACAAAGCCTTAACAGGTGAATTCAGCCTCACAAGGAACAAAACAAAGATTTAACAGGTGACTTCAGCATCCTCACCTTGAAGCCCGTTAAGCATTAAGTTTTCAAGGCTCTGTGCCCCTGCTCTGCCCCCTTTTACAATGCTCAGTATTTATTAAAATGCTCAGTGTTTATTTTCAAGTCTGCAATGAGAGATTTTTAAAAGCATTCCCATTCTGTGGGCAAAAAGCTGAGAAAAGGACTCGGTGCAAAATAAAGGTTGTAACTAATTATTTTTTAATCACTTGCTAGAATCTCTGATGGCAGGAATTTTTTCCCGCTCTAGCTGGATGTAAAAGCAGTCCTACACTGACAACATCCAAGCTGTGCCAAGCCTCAGCTCCAAACAGCACTTCCACGAGCCTCCCTCAGCTTCTGCCATGCAGCAGAACTGATCCACACAGGTTCAAAGAAAGGAGATCAGTGACATTAAAAGGAGAGTGAACATAATCCTGTTTGAGCCTTGTCACCTTCCTGGGGTAAAGGAAACTTCCTCCCCTTCCACCTCTGCTCTTCTCCCAGCAGAGCTGCGGGTCCTGTTTGGATGGGAAGCTGGGCTTTGCCCTCTGTTAATTAGCATCTTCATTAACACAGCCATTTAGTGCCTCCCAACAGGATCCAGTGAATCACACTGGTACAACTTGTCACCTGTTTCACTTCTCCCGGAACTGAGAAAAACACTTCCCAAACCAGTGAAACCAGTAATCACCCGTGTGCACCAACTGGGCAGGCAGGAGCCAGAAAATCAACTTCAGGGCCTGGTTTTTATTGAAAAATACATTTCAGAGCTTGACAGGGGCTTGCTCATCCTCAGAAGGCCTGAGACACCAGCTGGAAGGATGACATCCCTGCAGAAGTTTGGATTCCCAAGGAATCACAAAGAAATGCAAAGCCTAAAACCCACTGATGTGACAGGCATCTTCTGTAGGAAACACCCTGAATATTCTGTAGTGAACCCCAGAAGATCTGATTCCAAACAACACCTGATGGATGGATTTGGGACCCAAAAGGAGGGAGGGCTCTGCAATTTCCCAGCCACTGGAGGATGAAGACCCAAACCAGAATTTGCATTTGACATCTCTGAATTTGACTACAAATGCTCCCATCCTCTCTGGTCCTTCAAACTGTGCAAAGTACTCAGTCTCAAACACTGCTCTGATTTTTTCCACGTTAATTCTCAAACCTGAAGTGCCAAGATTAGAAAGGTGCTACCCCTGGCTTTAACAAAACCAGCCCAGAACTCCCATCATGTCCTCAGAGCTTCAGTACCTGCAAGAGATCTTCGCTGCCCAGGTGTCCACGGGAGGTTTCCCCTCCACTGAAACTGCTCCTGGTATTTAAAAGCCCTAAATGAGATGATTCATGTCTTTAATGAGGTTTGCAGCAGCTACACTGAAGTCAAATTTGCCCCAAGATTTCTGCTCTGCTGAACCACAGCTCAGGAACCTCGCTGCAAATCCCTGCTGCAGCCTTCCACAAACCCTCTGGATAGAACTGGAGCAGTTTTATTTCCCTGAATACCCCAAGAACCTTCTTCACACTTAACTCTGAGACTGTCAGAGAGCCACTAATGAGAACAGACGAGGTACTTGGTAAGAAATGAAGATGTCTTAAAAGAATATGGCATTTCAGCTCCAATCTGAAGTGTTGACAGCTGAAAGGAAAGTGAAACAAATAGATTTGAAACATGGAAAAACACTATTTATAATGCTATACAAACACTTCTTCAACAGAATGAGTAGTTACAGCTGAAGGGTTTAATGCCATCACCATTAAAAGTCACTTCCTGAACAGGCAGAACCTCTCAGAGCTTCGCTCTGTTCTTGTTTTGTGATAAACTCACGGGCTCAGCTCGCCAGGAGCACAAGAGGATTAAGAAATAACTGAGGCAAGGGAGAAGCTCCTGCTCCACGCTGGATAATTTCCATTTTTAAGGTAAAGGCGAGCTGGAATGAGCACACAGAGAGCAGGGGCCATGCTGGAGCCAGCCTCAGAGCCCAAAACAAACAAAATCCCCACGTCTTCCCCACCCGGCGCATTCCTCGCACAGGAGGACAAGAACAATTTTGTTTGCAGTGTTCAGGGCCCTGACAGATCCATCCTTAAACCCAGCAATAAACCTGGTGGGTTTATTATACTTTCATAATTTATAGATAAACCTTCTGTCCACATCAGAGAGAGGCAATGCCTCAAACCATGCCCACCTTGCACAGGGCACTGCCAGGGATTGGTGCCCCTGGGAAGCTGAGCTGGGAAAAGTCTCCTACAACATCAACAGGAGAATTCCTGTCCCTCCTCCAACCCAGCTGTGGTTTACAGGACCCAACCTGTGGGAAATGGATTTATAAGAGATAAGAAACGCTGACTTAGAAATGCCATGGAATAGGACAGACACAGCTGAGAGATAAATGGAACTGGAAACAAGTTTCAAAGGACGGCCTTACAAATAAAACAAGATATTATAGAGAGACAGAACTGCAAAAGATCCATTGTGGTAGGACCCACAAGGGTAATTTTAGATGATTGGCTGTAAGGCATTTATAGCATGGTGTGGCTAAAGCTGACAGACCAAGAAACACTTAAATGTAATTAGGAAATAGTTGGCTTCTGATTGTGATGGTGTGAATGAAGACATCTGTATTGTCTCACCCTTCACATGAGACTGAAAATAGAATAAAAGTTTTAAAACACCTCTCAGTTGCCCCATCTCTGGGTCAGAAAAGGGCATCATCTGACACCAGCCCAGCTCCACGGCAGAAACCCAAGCCCTCTCCATGCTCTGATCCATGGCATCCTGACCCTGGGACAGGCAGGATAACACAGCAGGGGAACAACCCAAATGCTGCCAAACACACCAGGAAAATCCAAGAAAAGCCTCAATTTCTCCCATTTTCTCTGCCACATCTCACCTCATCTCAACTCCAAGCCCGGGCTGGCTCAGCTGCAGCAGCAGAGCTGAAGGGCAAAGACACAGAGAGTTCTGCTGCAGGAAATGTTGCTTTTCTCTCCTGTGGCCTGCAGCAGGGAGCACAAAGATCAGCGGCACCTGCCAGGCACAAACCCCAGCACAAAGACTGCCCCCAAATAACAAATACCTGCCCCACCCCTGGCTGCTGAGCAGAACGGCCAAAATGCTGGGATTTCTCTATCCTAACAGGAAATAAAGTAACAGAACAACAACAAAACGCTGAGCTGCACAGAAATGAGAGGATAGGCACAGCTCCCAAGGCCTGGCTGCAGAGAAATCCCGCACGCTGCAATTCCAGGTGTTTAGCTGTGGGAATTCATTCCTGCACAAAGAATTGATGTTGTTGCAGTGCACGAGGAATTGATGTTGTTTAGCTCCAAAAAGGTCGAGGTTTTGGCACTCAGCTTCAAACTGGTTTCCAACAAATGCCAGCATCAAGCACACACTGGTATTGTGCATTCTGGTACTGAGGGAACACTCAAGTGTTCAAAAAGAGGATGAGGATGGTGAGGAACATTTTTCAGAGAGTAAAAATCAGAAGAAGCTTTCCAGAAACCCAACCTAGCTGGGGCTGGTGGCACATCTGTGCTCTGCCTGCCCGTGAAGACCTTCCTGCAGTGAGGAAGGGATCTCTGAACACACCTCTGACATTTCCTGCTCCACAGCCCAACCCAGGCACGTGTTCCTGCCCCAAAACTGCATCGCTCATGGATTCCTCACCCCTGCACCCCAACTGCAGCAGCACAGCCTTCCCAAACCCCTCCGGGCATTTGCTGCCATCCAACCAGCCCCACAGCTGCCTGTGTGAGGTGGGAAATGGGCCAGGCTGTTTTCCCACCTCCCTGTTTTCACCGGGTCCAACCCGGGCCATTTTTCTGGCTGTGTTATCCCAGGCACTTGATGCCATTCCTGCTGCTGCAGGAGCATCCCAAATTTCTGTGTGTTGAGGAAACGCCTGAAAGAACCCACCTGGAAACAGGGAGTATTCCCAAGGAGATTGGAAAAAAAAAATAATTGAAATATATGGGAGTAATCCATGGGCAGCACCATTTCGGGCTCTCTGGTGAGTATCCATAGGGAAGGGATTCCACCCAGCTCTTCCCCAAATAATCAGGACATTTTTTAAAAGCCAGCCTGAGGCAAAAATGCTGGGATTTCTCCCCTGAGCTGCACAGAAATGAGAGGATAGGCACAGCTCCCAAGGCCTGGCTGCAGAGAAATCCCGCACGCTGCAATTCCAGGTGTTTAGCTGTGGGAATATTCATTCCTGCACAAAGAATTGATGTTGTTGCAGTGCACGAGGAATTGATGTTGTTTAGCTCCAAAAAGGTCGAGGTTTTGGCACTCAGCTTCAAACTGGTTTCCAACAAATGCCAGCATCAAGCACACACTGGTATTGTGCATTCTGGTACTGAGGGAACACTCAAGTGTTCAAAAAGAGGATGAGGATGGTGAGGAACATTTTTCAGAGAGTAAAAATCAGAAGAAGCTTTCCAGAAACCCAACCTAGCTGGGGCTGGTGGCACATCTGTGCTCTGCCTGCCCGTGAAGACCTTCCTGCAGTGAGGAAGGGATCTCTGAACACACCTCTGACATTTCCTGCTCCACAGCCCAACCCAGGCACGTGTTCCTGCCCCAAAACTGCATCGCTCATGGATTCCTCACCCCTGCACCCCAACTGCAGCAGCACAGCCTTCCCAAACCCCTCCGGGCATTTGCTGCCATCCAACCAGCCCCACAGCTGCCTGTGTGAGGTGGGAAATGGGCCAGGCTGTTTTCCCACCTCCCTGTTTTCACCGGGTCCAACCCGGGCCATTTTTCTGGCTGTGTCATCCCAAGCACTTGATGCCATTCCTGCTCCTGCAGGAGCATCCCAAATTTCTGTGTGTTGAGGAAACGCTCTGAAAGAACCCACCTGGAAACAGGGAGTATTCCCACCAAGGAGATTGGGAAAAAAAAATAATTGAAATATATGGGAGTAATCCATGGGCAGCACTGATGTCATTCCCCTCGGGCTCTCTGGTGAGTATCCATAGGGAAGGGATCTCCTACCTACAGCTCTTCCCCCAAATAATCAGGACATTTTTTAAAAAGCTGTTAGAGATGAAAACTGGTGAAGGTAAGAATCATTAACTTGGATTTTCTCTGCACCAGCAACAGCAGAGATGAAATTTGGCTTTCCACACAAACCCAGTTGTTCCAGCCAAGGAAAGATTCCCAAACTGAGCTCAAGGAATTCCAGCCCTCAGCACAGCTTAGCAGCTCAGAGCAGTTCAGGAGTTGCATTTGGCCTCCATAACCTATGAAAACCGGGATTTAAGCTTAAAAATAAATAAAATCCAAATGTTGGTGCCTCTGGATAAGACATTGCCTGAATAGCCTGTGGCTGGTCTCACAGGCACTGATTATTCAGGAAAATAATCTGTGAACCTGAATTATTTTGCCCATTTTTAGAAGGGAGGGATATCTGAGAGGTAAAAACCAATATTTATTTATATTTTTAATAAACTGAGCAGCATCCACAGAGTGATGGACAAGGCTGAGCATTTTTCACCCATCCAGCAGCACCAAAACTGTCCTCAAAGCAAAATATTCAAATCCAAGTTTGATCCCTGTTTTTTTTAAAGGCTATTTCTCCAGTTATCAACCGCAGGATCTATCAGGAGAATCCAGCGAGTTATTCCTGGATGTTTATGGTAAGTAGAAGCAGGGAATAAGCTCGAAAACATATTTAAATTATTTGCCAGAACAACAAGAAGCGTTTGGCTTGGGCCCACACCGCATTCTGTGCCTAAAGCAATCCAGCAGGTCCTCCCCAGTCCTACAAGCATTAACCTGAAAGATAAGGGGGAGGAAAAATAGGAATGAAAGAAAAAATCACCTCAAACCCCAGTGAAAAGATGGAATAGAATGACTAAAAAGAGAAAAAAAATAAATGGGAGATCATCAATTTATAAACAGCAATTTCAGGCAGTGGCAGTAAATTTGTTATTAAAAACACAGCGATTAGCTTTAGTGATCTTTAGTAATTAAGAGTCATTATGACTGAAGAGAGCAAGCTCTGCAGCAAGTTCCTTCAAAGGTGAAGGACAACACAAATGGAAATGTCTCCCTTATCAAAAAGGAATTCTGCAATCACTTCCAAAAGACAGGTAAAAAAAAAATTGAAATTGATCTTTTTTTTCTCTAATAAAAGCAACAAGGAAGTGTCAGATGAGTATGGAAATGGCTCTGAATGAACCCCAGTAAACTCCAGGCCCCAGCTGTAAAAATACAGCTCCTGCAAGCTCCGAGCAGCCTCCTTAACGCTGGGAGGAATGTTCTGGAAAAGTGACACTCACACAGAACTCTCGGCTTCTGGCACATTTCAGATCTGTGAACCTGGCCAATCACAAAGGTTAAAACATCCCGATTTAATAACCCACACCCCTAACCCTAAATCCCACCTGCAAGGCTCACCCAAGGAAACTCTCAAGGCTGAACTACAAAAATTGAGCTCGTTCTCCCAAAAATCTGCAGGAGGGAGTGAGGCAAACCCCGGGAAGCTGCAGGGACAGCCTGGGACTTCCTGCCTTTGTCCAGCAACCCAAACAGCCACAGGTTGGAGCCCCTGCAATTCAAAGCACAGCAGAGGCAAAGGCACAGGAGAACAATCGTAAATATGCAACATCCTCCAGGCTTTAAGGAGGGTTTCATCAGGAAAAGCTCTTTTTTGGCTGCAGCGGCACCTGCAAGGTTTTGGGGATGAAGGCAGAACCAGAGGAGCAAAGGAACCAGGCAGTAGCAGGTATAAATATGATTTTGTGGCACATACAAGAGGATTGAGGCTTCCTTCATCACAGAAAGTTCTGTTTACACAGGGTATCAGCGCTCTGAAAGGCCAGGTTGGAATTGCAGGAGCAAACTGAACAGCTAACAAGAAAAACAGGCCTGAAACAGTAAAAACCACCCAACACAACAATGCTGGAAATGCCCAAACAGCCTGGGCAGAGCTGCTGAGGGCACCTCCAGAGATCTGGGCTTCCTTAAGTCCAACCTGCATTCCCGATTTCCCCAGCAATGCATTCCCTGCCACGGAGCTGCAGCCAGCAGGTGCTGTTTACCTTTGCAGGCTCACAAACAGGAGATTTCCTTGTCAATTCAATGGCTGCAAACCTATTTATAGAAACACTCTGACCCTTGAACCAGCCTGGGAGGGATGATGCTTTCTCAGCCTCAGCCATTCTGCGATTGTGCCGTTTTAAACTCAGATTCTGCACCTTTAAGCTCAGCGCTAACATTAGGAAGCTGGCAGGGAGGAGATCATAAAAACTGCAGCACTTGAGGTGGAAGCTTCTGGGCAGGATCTCCCACCAAAATCCTTCAGTACCAGCCCATGGAAGCACAGAACTTGGAATTCCACAGATAAATAATCCAAGGAATATTCCCCTGCAAAGCACCTTCTAGTTTATTATGTTGGTAAAAGCTGACTATCCCCAAATTCAGTGAGTTCCAGGAAGCTCAGTGATGCTTTTTCATACCTGAACACCAATAAATCCCCAAATTCCGTTTTGGGAAGCTCAGTGATGCCGTTTCATACCTGAACACCAATAAACTGAAATTGCAGCCTGTAAATTCCAGCCAGAGCTCTCCAGCTAATCCCACCCCAGTGATGTCACCAAGTTCTTTGGGATGTCTGTCACTGCCTGGATCCCAAAACCCACAGTGATAAAAGTCCCAAAACTCAGTGACGAGTGACAGGACATCGGAAAAGCAAACAGAGGCAGCTGCAGCCCCCTGAACTGCTGCTGGGCAAAGGCACAATTTGCAATTTTTAACATCATCCCCACCTCTTAGAGGCTGTCCTGTGCCTTTGGCAGATGCCTGTGGGATTTTGCTGTGCTCTGGGAGATGGGAAATACCTAAACCTGGCACTTTGGTGCCCTTCTAGACCCAAATCCAGCCCTTTTCCTACAGTTTTTCCTCTGAGAGGGAGATCCAGCCAAACTGGGTGACCAAACACCCCAAATTCAGAGTTTGCCCACTGAACCCTGTGGAGTTTTTGTGGGATCCAATCACAGTGTATGACCAGACCCCCAAATTCAGAGTTTTCCCACTGAGCCCTGTGGGGTTTTTGTGGGATCCAATCACAGTGTATGACCAGAGCCCCCAAATTCAGAGTTTTCCCACTGAACCCTGTGGGGTTTTTTGTGGGATTCAGCCCAAGTGCATGACCAGAGCCCCCAAATTCAGAGTTTTCCCACTGAGCCCTGTGGGGTTTTTGTGGGATTCAGCCCAAGTGCATGACCAGAGCCCCAAATTCAGAGTTTGCTCACTGAACCCTGTGGGGTTTTTGTGGGATCCAATCACAGTGCATGACCAGACTCCCAAATTCAGAGTTTTCCTCCTGAGCCCTGTGGGGTTTTTGTGGGATTCAGCCCAAGTGCATGACCAGAGCCCCCAAATTCAGAGTTTTCCCCCTGAGCCCTGTGGGGTTTTTGAGTGGTGGCAATGAGGACACACCAACCACGCCGGGCAGAGCTGCTGGGGCAGGGATTTGCTCCAGCTGTGAGAGAGATTTGTTAGGAGAAGTCTGCCAAGACTTAAGTCATGTCTAAAGCAGGTTTGATTTAAAGCAAGCCCCGTTTTATCTTAATCCGTAATGAAAGTTTTACCAGGCCCAGGAGAATTTCCCTGCTAGGTGAAGGATATTATTACTTTTGGTATTAAATAAGGTTGCTGACACAGTGGTAATCTCCATTTTCTTGGAGACTCCAGGTTCTTTTCAGCCACGCTTAAACTTAATTGTCCCTGGTGTTTTTTCTCTTAGCAGCTGGGAATGATTTCCACAGTGAGCAAAGGCAGAAATTCCAGTTCAGGAATTCCTGGATCTGACACAGGAGCCTCTCGGCAAACACACCTGAGGCTAAGGGTGAAGACCATTCTTTGGGAGAGGGTCACTGCCAGACAAATTGGCTTTTTATGAAGAATATTCTTCACCCAAGCCTTGCTGGCTGACAGAAGAGCCAGCTCCTACAGGATGAGGTGCACTGGAGCCCCAGGCAGATGCAGACAGATGTGCACAGAGCTTCCTAAACCCAGCGTGCTCTCAGGATCACAGCTTCTAATCAAAACAGAGCAACTGTCAGAGCACGCAGGAACAGTCTGAGATGCTGTCTGCTTGTGTAAAAAAAGACAGCACCGAGAAGTCACATGGGAGGTCACAAATCCACATTGATTTCCCCTCCCTCCGTGGTTTAAAACAATAAAATATCCACTTTAGAATCCAGAATTAACACAAAAGAAATGGTCCCACCAACTCCTGGAGTGATTTGGGATTTCCAGACAGGATTTTCCTGTCAGACTCCCTTGCAGCCATCCTTTCCCAACCAGATACAAGCTCCGCTCGCTTCCCAAATATCTCAAATACGTGCATGAAGCACAGGGAGCTTGTGTAAGTCAGTTTGGAGGGAAAGCTGGAGAAGAATGCACCTGGAATTCCATGAATGTACTCCAGGAGCAGCTCCCAGAGCCTGTCAGCAGCAGGACACACTCACCAAGACCAACATTCCCAGGGGTTGATGTTTGCTTGTAAAACTCTGTAAATCCCTGCTGCACCAACAGCCAGCATTGCTTGCCTTGTGTTTGTCAACTCCAACTTGATTAAAATCAATTATTGACATAAGAGATGCAGATCTGCCTCCAAGATTTGAAAATACAATCTTATTTCTGGACCTTGCAAAGTGATTTATTCCCCACGTGGCCTAAGTGAAAAAATTAGTTATCTACTAAAACTTTGCTATTAATTAGCTCCAAATGAGCTAACACTTCAAGAGATGAGATTATGCACTCAAATATACCCAAACTATCCCCTTTTTTCTCCTCATTTGTCCCATTTTCTAGGATGCAGCACAGGAGACAGACGACATCATCCCTGACTATTATTCTGGTATCTCAAGAAGGTTTAATTAAGAATCATATTAAATTTGGATACTGAATTGCAAAGTGCTGAACAGCAGGGTGAAGGCAGTACATAATTGAATCTCATTTCCCTGAAAAGTAACCAATGGCTCTGCTAATGCCCCAAGAGAGGGAAAACTGCAAAACTGGAGTGTGATCAGCTCACAACCCACACTGGAGAAGGGAAAAAATCATGAAAGCCAAACTGGAACATGACAAAATTCATGGTTTCTTTTGGAATTTGAGGCAAAATTCCCTTCAAGAAATGAATTCCCAAGGCTGGAGCTCAGGCTTTGTCGGGGGGTACCAAGGATCACCCTGGTTACATCCATCCCACAGGAGGTTTGTTGGGATTTTCCCTGGAATACAGAAAAACCTCCACTAACAGCTCCAAAACAGCTTAAATGGGGGGGAAAAAGGGGGAAGAAAGGGGAAGAAAGGGGGAAGAAAGGGGGAAGAAAGGGGGAAGAAAGGGGGAAGAAAGGGGGAAGAAAGGGGGATGAAAGGGGGATGAAAGGGGGATGAAAGGGGGAAGAAAGGGGGAAGAAAGGGGGAAGAAAGGGGGAAGAAAGGGGGAAGAAAGGGGAAGAAAAGGGGGAAAAGAACTATGACATAAGCTAAAACATCAGGTATGGGAAATGCTAATTTATCACTAAAAGATTCCCCTTCCCAAAGGAAATAAATGTGCTGACAATAAATCCCTCTGAAATGCCCTGGCCGAACAGCCTGTGCCCCTCTAACAGCACTGAAATTTTAATTGATTACTACCCCCAATTAGGCTGGATGTGATCACAGAAATGAGCCCTGGAGTTCCCACTGCAAAAACCAGCCAAGACCAGGACTCCACCAAGCAACCACCCCGGCACCTGCATGGAAAAAGGCAAATTTCAAAGGAAATCCCACATTTCTTTATTTCCCTAAGGCCTTCAAAGCCACACACAGCAATTACCTCAGGCAGCCAAAGTACACAGGTTTGGGTTTTTCAGGTAGTCATATGGCAATAAGTCATCAAGATTAATTAAGAGCTCAAAGGATGCTGAGAAATTGTCTTTTTACATTTGGTTTTTATGATATTGAAATAAAAGATCTGCACTTTTGAAATGTTCTTCCACTGTGTTAGTTGAATTGTATTGTTATATTAGAATTGCTGCCCCATTCTATTTTATAGAAGCATCTGCTTGTGGATCCACAGGGTCGGGTTTTTAGGTACCTGCACCAAGAAACTCATGTTTCCATGAGTCTGAAATTATTTATTTCCTGCAATTTATTTATTATATGGTATAGAATTCATATTTATTTACATCCCATACTGATACTGATTAAAGTGCTAAAATGTATTTTATTATTAAAGAAATCAAAAAAAAAAATTCTGTGATGTGAATCCAAGCCCAGGTGAAAATCCTGGCAGGGAGAAGTTCAGCTCCCATTGAAAACCACCTGTCCTCACAGAATTGCAATTTATTCATTTATAATAAATAAATTCTATGTTTATAGTATAGAATTTATATTTGCATCACATATTGACACAGATTAAAGTCTTAAAATGTATTTCATGATTAGAGAAATCAGCAAAAGAAGTTAGTTCTATGATGTGAATTCAAGGCCAGATGAAAATCCTGGCAGGGAAAAGTTCAGCTCCCATTGAAAAAATCCTCCTGTCCTCACAGAGTTGCTATTTGTTTAGTTAGTTATGTATCACAAATAAATAAATAAATAAATAAAATTTAATAAATTAAATATATAAAGTTCTATATTCTGTATGGCAGGGAGAAGTTCGGCTCCCATTGAAAACCTTCTGTCCTGACAGAATTGCAATGTATTGATTTATTTATTATAAATAAATTAATTAAATAAATAAATAAATTCTGCATTCTGTATGGCAGCAGCACGTGCCAAGGCCTGAATGCAGATCCCAGGGCTGGAGCCCAAAGAGCCCTGGGCACACGGAAAGGGAAAGGGGAGCAGGAAATTCAGTTTTTCACATCAGCCCCAAGGCAGGGCTTCTCCCCACTGTGCAAAGTGCACAGGGAAGGCAGGAGAATGGCAGAGGAAGCAGATCTTCCTGCTTTTCCTCAGCCCTCAGTGAGGAGAAACAAAATGCTTTGGAATGAAAACACAGCCCAAGATGCAAGGCCTGAACCGCTGGCAAAGCTGATCCCAACCCCACAATCCTATTTCAGCCCTCAAAATCTGGGATATTCTGCCCATGCCAGAACACTGCATTTTTATGTGTATGACCAGAGGGTTACCTATAGGCTCAAGCACGCAGCGAGTTAGGAAATTCTATATGTTCTGTGTGCAATATTTTCCTGGCCCACACAGAGCTCAGCAGGGCCTTGAGGAACATTTCCCCAGCACTCTGGCACATGCTAAGGACACTGCTCGGTGGGAAGAGGGAGATTTCATTCCCCCAGCCCACCACCTCATCCTCCAGACACTTTTCCTCACAATCAGACTGAATCCAATGAATTTACTGCCACAACAACCCCTACCCTGCACAGAGACAAACCCCTTGATGGAATGAGGGGATTTTTAGAAGCCAAGTTTCAGCCACACCTCGGATTTCAAACCCATGAAAACCACTGCAAGCGAACTCCAACAGGATCCTGCATTCACTGGGAATAAACCAGGATCCAAGGAGAAAACTCTGATAGCAAAATGATCAAAATCCTGACCAAGTGAGAGAGGCAGAGCTGCAGTTTCTGGTTCAACATTCCCTCAGTTTTCCAAGCCTTCGTGCCCCCATTGCCATCGCACTCTGGGGGCAGAGGGAGGAGGATGTTCCACCACTGCTCCTTTTCATCCCGGCTGACCAAACCTCTGCCCCACCTCATTAACCACCTCATCCAAATCCCACCCTGAATAGCAATTTGCATACAGACAAGGCTTTTGCAGCTCATTAATGGCCTCTGAATAACTCTCACACGTTCATGAATTTATACCCTGCCTGTCCCTTTTACACACACGGGATTGTTTAGGGTCTGCTGACAAAACAAGGCAATTTCTGGGTTGCAGCAGGGATTTTTGGTATGAACTGGCTTCACCTTGGTGCCTCCTGATCCACCCCTAGGTAACAACCTACAGCTCCTGCTTCCAGGTAAGGATGTTTTAACTGCTTCACAATACTGCTCTGCTTCTACACCAAAAGGAAAAATACAAATAAAGACATCAAGACATCATCGTGTGGGCCCAAGGAATGGAGTCCGTGCAGGTAATTAATTATTAATTAGCTCAAGCCTTTTACCAAACTGTGTGAATGTCCTCTAAAAAACAGAGGCACATTCTACCCAACTGTTGGAGTGAACTGAACATGGGAAACAAGTTCCAACACATCTCAGCTTCCCCTCCACGCAGCCTGGCACCACCTCCGAGCCCTCCATGTGTTTAAAAACAACACAACAGCACAGGTCAAAGGAAACGAGGAAAATCCAGTCTGCACACACGAGCTGAGCATTCCTCCAGCATCAGGAACTCCTTTAAGAAAGTGAAGGCAGGCCCTGGATGCTCAGCAGCTATTCAAAGTTCTTCTGTTACCATCGGGCTGAGCTGCTCTGAGCAAACAATAGGGGAAGGTCATGCATGGAGTCCTGCACTGGCACCCTTGGCTTAACCTGTTCCTGAACAGCCAGGAAAGCCTGGATCTGCAGGGTTTGAGGATGGAGCATCCCTGGAGCCCAGTTTAATGTCCAGAACTTGTGGGGGGAAAGCAGAGCAGCCAGCCCAGAGCTTTGCAGAGTGACCTTTGCCACTGCTGGGCCCAGGATAAACACAGGTATGAGAACATCAGCTCAGCTGCGAGCACACAAATCACTGGGAGAAATGGCTGGGAGGGAGCAGAGAGCAAAAAAAAAATTATTCCAAACTGTGTCAATTCCTGCTTCACCCAAAGGTCCAAGCGTGGGTGGGTTCAGTGGTCTCATCATAAAAAACATATTAAATAATTATATATACATATACACACAGATGAGAAGTGAAATGTCAGAGGATGGCAGAAGTCCAGCATGACTTCCTTAATGAAGAAATAATGAAAGCTCAGAATTTTCAACCTAAAAATAGAGGACCTGGGACAGCTGTGATCCAATCTAGAAAACCACGAGCAGCACACAGAGATGGACAGGGAGGAGCTGTTTGTCCTCCTCCATCACAACATCCAGGGATGGAACCAGGCTCCAAACAACACCAGCAGGGTCAGAAATCCCTCCCAAAATAAAGGTTATAAAGGTTCAAGGATACCTGGAAAGGCACTTGAAAACAGATTTATGATGGCTCATGCACCTGCACTGGATGCAGAGGGCTGAGCTGAAGTGGCTGCAGATGGAGGAATGTTTCAGGGACAGGATTTCTCCCACTTTGCCCTCTTGCTGCTTTTCCTCACTCACACATTTCCAGGAGCTGCGGGAGACACCACCAGGCCGGATGGACCCTCGGTCTGAACCACCACAGCCACTTTTCCATCCCCAAGAATCAGTTTCTAACACGTTTATTTTCAGCCATTTCCTCTAAAAGCCAAGTGACACTGTCGAGGGCCTCAAATAAAAATGTCACTGCAGAACAGAAAGAGACACATTTTACCAGCAAAGAGGCAAAAGTAGGAATTAACTGAATGAAAACCTAGGTGGACACCCTTTAGAAAAATATTATTTCAAATCCTTGTGATTCAAACCAACAACAGTTCTGACACTTGAAATAAAAAGAAAATCTGAAGCCCTGCCATGGAGTGGTCTCAGCAGATTCACAGATGAGAGGCTGTTAAACCAACACAGAACCTACCAAAAAGAACAGCTTTGTTTGTGTCCCACGTTCCTGGTGCTGTGCATTTCTAGGTGCACTCACAGCTCCATCCAGAGCCTGAGCGGAGCTGCCTTCAACAGCTTTTCCAAGAAGCTGAAAATCTCCACAAATACTTGGACTGCTTCAAAGGCTCTTATTCTGCACCAGGGAAACGAGATACAACATCTGCACAGAAGTGAGATCATTTTGTCAGGGGAGTCTCGAGAAACAAGATGAGGAATGAATGTATCAAAAACATTCTCATCCACACAACTCTTCACAGGACTCTCCTGCAGCTCAGACCACAGATTTTACCTGAACCAAATTATCCCTACTGCATTTGGCTTCTGCTTTTACAAAAAACACAGAACAGGAGCTGCACCTAAGCTAAATTGCCAAGGCAAACTCACTTTGCTGCTATTTTCACCCTATATTCTATTTTGCACACTAACTAATCATTTCTCAGCTGGATATCTTGTGTAAACGATCCTGTATATCTCATTTTCAACGGAATATCTTGTATAAGCCCAGCTTAGAAAAGCCAGGCCGTGGCTGCAGATGGAGGAATGTTTCAGGGACAGGATTTCTCCCACTTTGCCCTCTTGCTGCTTTTCCTCACTCACACATTTCCAGGAGCTGCGGGAGACACCACCAGGCCGGATGGACCCTCGGTCTGAACCACCACAGCCACTTTTCCATCCCCAAGAATCAGTTTCTAACACATTTATTTTCAGCCATTTCCTCTAAAAGCCAAGTGACACTGTCGAGGGCCTCAAATAAAAATGTCACTGCAGAACAGAGAGACACATTTTACCAGCAAAGAGGCAAAAGTAGGAATTAACTGAATGAAAACCTAGGTGGACACCCTTTAGAAAAATATTATTTCAAATCCTTGTGATTCAAACCAACAACAGTTCTGACACTTGAAATAAAAAGAAAATCTGAAGCCCTGCCATGGAGTGGTCTCAGCAGATTCACAGATGAGAGGCTGTTAAACCAACACAGAACCTACCAAAAAGAACAGCTTTGTTTGTGTCCCACGTTCCTGGTGCTGTGCATTTCTAGGTGCACTCACAGCTCCATCCAGAGCCTGAGCAGAGCTGCCTTCAACAGCTTTTCCAAGAAGCTGAAAATCTCCACAAATACTTGGACTGCTTCAAAGGCTCTTATTCTGCACCAGGGAAACGAGATACAACATCTGCACAGAAGTGAGATCATTTTGTCAGGGGAGTCTCGAGAAACAAGATGAGGAATGAATGTATCAAAAACATTCTCATCCACACAACTCTTCACAGGACTCTCCTGCAGCTCAGACCACAGATTTTACCTGAACCAAATTATCCCTACTGCATTTGGCTTCTGCTTTTTACAAAAAACACAGAACAGGGAGCTGCACCTAAGCTAAATTGCCAAGGCAAACTCACTTTGCTGCTATTTTCACCCTATATTCTATTTTGCACACTAACTAATCATTTCTCAGCTGGATATCTTGTGTAAACGATCCTGTATATCTCATTTTCAACGGAATATCTTGTATAAGCCCAGCTTAGAAAAGCCAGGCCTCTAAGTTCTGCCCAGCACGAATTTCTGAGAACATTTCTCACGTGTTTGCACACTCCACTGACTGTGACCACAAAAGATGCAACTTCAGGTGTTGCAGCCAAGCAAGGAGGAGACTGAGCTCAGTTTTCCACATGCTTCAGAGCCATGGATTTAGCAGGAGAAGGGGAAGGAGCAGAAGAGCTTCAAAATGGACAATAATTTCATGGAGCCTCCTGGTGAAGAGCTGTGCATCACCTTCTCCCCTCTGAAGGTTCCCCTCTGCTTATGAAATTTTAATTTCTGGGAGCAATTCCCACCTTTTCCACTGGGATCAGTGGACAGTCTCAGGAACTGCTTTTGCACACCGCTGAGGATGTGCACAAACAGAAATCCTCAGGAGTAAAAACTCCTCAAGAACGGCATTGTGGCGTGGAGTCACCTGCCCAAATCCCATTCCCAGAAATTCTGTGCCCAAGAAGTGAGGTCCAGCAGGACGGCCTGGCAGGAGGTTTGGGAACGGGGCTCGCTCAGCCCGGTGGAGAGAAGGCTTTGGAGCAACCTCCTGGCAACCTCCCAACGTGTCCAGGAGGTCACCACGGAAACAGCCACGATCCTCCCACTGAACACAGCCCGAGCTGAAGGAGGAGGCTCAGGATGGAGAGCAAAAAAAGCCAAACCAACCCTGTTTGCACCACGAAGGCAGCTAAGCCAGGGAAGAGGCCGTCCACAGAGGAGGTGCCATCTCCATCCCTGAAGTGTCACAGACCAGACCGGACCAAGGCCTGAGTGAGCTGTTCTGACCCCACAGCTGATCCTGCCCGGGCTGGAGACTGCCCACAGTCCCTTCCCAACCAGAATCACTGAATGATCTGTGGTCAGGATCAAGAAGGTGCCAAATGGAAAGAAACACCATGAAAAACCAACGGGAGGGCCCTGCTGAACTCTGGTTTAAAGAATTCAGCCTTTACAACAATTTATATCAGAGCTGGAAACTGGGAAAAAGCACTCAGGATACACCACAAGCAGATAAGGCACAGGGAAGGAAGCCCCTGCAGAGATAAAGGGATGCCCCACCATTCGTGCAGGAGGAGCTGCTGGCTGTGTGACCCCAAAGCAGGGCAGAGATAGAGCTGCCCCCTGCTCCCTGCCTGCTGTCAGGCGTCCTTCCCGGATGGAAATGGCCACTGCAGCATTTCCTGCAGCCCAGGCAGGGCCCATCCATGTTTACTCCCATGGGTCCAGCCAGCTCGTTCCCATTTCCTAACCCAAACACGGGAAGTTCACTGCAGAGCATCTGCAGCGCAGCCCATGAGGTGACAGCACTTATCTCTGTCCCCTAAATAAACTCCCACGTGGCCACGGAGTCCCTGCTCTGCTGCAGGGCCCGGGGCTCCCTTCTCCCCAAGCACAGCCTTCGGGAGGCTCCTCTTCCTTGCCATTCATTATCCTGCCACTTCCCATATAAATCTCTTGTATATCATCTCCCATAGACGTGAAGGTCAAGCTCAGGCTGACCTCTGGTCTAATTGTACCCTGGCTTTTCATTTCTTTGTTTCCCATATTCCAGACAAGCCCATAATGCCCTCCCACTCCTCCCCAGCCTTGGAATCCAATCTGCAGAGCGCTCTGAAGGGACACAGCAGGCCAGCAGGGACAGCCACAGCCAGCCCCGGTCCCAAAGGGAAAACCAGATGAAGCAAATTGCTGAGCAGCTCCTGGATCAATGCAGCTGCACCAGCCACGGGAGCTCAGCCAGAGAGGGAGAAGAAAAGGTTTGAAGGGACAATAATATCCTGTTCACCTGGTTCCACGCAATTCTGCCTGAAAACCTGCAAGATCAGAGCAAAACTACCATCTCCTGGCCCAACCTCAGCTCCATCTATTCTCAAAGCTTTAATACTTCTAGTTTGTCTTGTAGCCCCCAAGCTTTTAATTTACTTTGAAATAGCCACATTTTATGGCAGTGACTACATTTGAAATGGCTTTGATAGTGTTGAGTAAAATTACAGAAATAAGCAGTCTTTTGTAAGCTCCTGTCTCCTCCTCATCCCCCTCCCTTGCAAAAGACTTTTGAATCTCTGCTCTCTCTACTCACTCTACTTTTAAGAAAGGCATTTGTTTCCATGAACAGACTGCTACTGAAGGTACTACGTGCAATTTCTGCATCACAAAATCCAATCATCTCCACTTTAAAAAGCCCAGACCAACACCCTCAGCACTTACTGGTCTGCACAGAGCTGGAGCAGAGACAGAGCACAATCAATACCTGAGCTTCAGCAAGAGGATCCCAAAATCCAGCAGCCCCTCCAGGTGGCATTTCCCCTTTTCTCCTGCTCAAGAACAACACAAACATTTATTTGTGATTCTTGCAGGCACAGCTCTGTAAATCAGAGGTGAAAGGGGGCAGCACAAGCTGAGGCACACAAGGTATTTATAGAGAAGTTTTTCACGTAAAAGCCATGTTTGCATTCTTCCCTGAAATCTGGGGTTTTCAAAAGGCTTTTACTACTTTTTATGGAGGGTGATAAAGCCAAGTTTTCCATTAGAAGGGCACCTGTAAAGCAAAAGTTTCTACACTGGAAGCACAGCAGCAAAAGCAAAGAGACATTTCTGACACAACTTCAGCTCTGGAGGTGAAATTCTCTCCTTGTGTAGCCAGGAGCCAAACACCAACACCCTGTGTAAGAGAAAAGCCCCAAGAGAAAAAAATCCATTCTCCAGCCACAAATCCTCTGGGACACTGAGAGATCCAAAAATTAACCCTCTCAAAATGCTGATTCCCAAGCAACCAAGGGATTATTTCTTCAAATTCCATCGTTTCAGCAGAGCCCAATGGCACAGGCATGGAGAGCACCAGCCCACCTCACCCTAAGCTTTAGGACAAACAGGAATTCCAAGAGATGCTCCCAAGGGTCAGCCCTCAACACACTCCAAGCTTTAGCACAAACAACTCCAGGACATGCTTTAAAGGGTCAGCCCCCAACTCACCCTAAGCTTTAGGACTAACAAGAATTCCAGGAGATGCTCCAGAGGGTCAGTTTCAAACTCACCCTAAGCTTTAGGACAAACAGCAATTCCAGGAGATGCTCTAAAGGGTCAGAACCACCCTCACCCTAAGCTTTAGGACAAACAGGAATTCCAGGCGATGCTCTAAAGGGTCAGAACCACCCTCACCCTAAGCTTTAGGACAAACAGGAATTCCAGGCGATGCTCTAAAGGGTCAGCCCCACCTCACCCTAAGGTTCAGGACAAACAAGGTTTCCAGGAGATGCTCCAGAGAAAGGCCAGGGCTGGGGGTATCTCAGAACAATTACAGGGAGCACTCGAGCCTCAAGTGCCTGAAGCTCTGGTTTGGTTTTCACTCTAATGGCACTGAAGAGAACTGATGAGAGGCCGATTTCCCTGAGCAGAGATTCCAGGAACTCCATCCCACCGTGCCAAACGCATTAGGGACGAGCCTGCCCTCCCTGGGCTCTGCTGGATGCAGGGCAGGCTCCAAAGCACAGCACTCAGGCTCCATCCCTATAAATAACTGCACTATCAGAGGTACCCGAGCTCCCCACACCCTGCTCCGTGGGATGCTGTTAACAGTTTCTCTTGTGTGCCCGATCCATGAATATTCTTACCAATGGCCAGGCAGTCCTGAGCACCTCTCCTCCCTCCAGGAACATTCTTCTCCTTCAATAAAGCTGAATAAGGTGCATCTCCTACCTGCTTCTGACTGGCATTCCTAATTACCTTTATAACCAAAAGAAAATAATCTGTAAATCCACTGAAAATAACTGCTACGAAATGCTGGTGGTTCCTCCTCAAGTGAATTTGACTTGCACAGACCCAGAGTTCCTCCCAGGATGGGGAAGGTTTACCCAAAGGTCTCTGGCACTGTATTTATGTGCAGCATGCAATAATCTGGGGTTTCTTGGCAATAAAAAAGGGTTATGGATTGAGGCTTGCACAGTTCAGCTGCCAATTTTATTCCTCTGATATCTGCAACCCCAGTGGTGACGACCTAAGGCTCAAAAAAAAGATACCCAGCCCAAAAACCAATGAAAAATACAATTGTGCTGGCACACACCAAATTAGAGCATGAGCAAACGTAATCCAAGGGCTCAGATAACAATGAAAAGTGGATTATATTTACTTTAATCTCAGCAACACACAACCTCAGCAACTCATAAAAGGATTAAGCAGGAAGAGCTCGTAATGCAGAAGTGTAAAATTCTAATTGAACACTGAAACAGGTAGATTATGTTTATTAAAATTAGGGATGCAATTCCACAGGTCCATTTGTCACTGTTATCCCAAAAGTGCCTCCCTGGATTTCAGGGAGGGGTATTTCCCAACTGAGAATATTTCTAAGTGGTTTGTGTTCCTCACCATTGTGTGGAAATGCTGTGATGAATTTTCATTCAAACTCTTGGCTCACTTTTTTTTTTTTTTTTTTTTTTAAAGTATAAATTATGTCTAACAAGAAACACACCAGGGATCTCTTCAATCCCCAAAGGCACTTTCTTAAAAGGAGAGAGAACAAAGGAGAAAACCTCCCAGCATGTGCTTTCCAAACCAGCTTCTTAGGACAGTATCAAGAATGACAATACTTGAACATAAGCTTTTCTTTTTCATTCTTTGATCCGTGGTTAATTGAATTGATTATTGCAAACTGTGTAATGATTTCCAAAATGCTGGAGTGGAAGGCAAAGATCACAACAATCTAATAACCAATTTAAAGAGATGTAAGAAATATTGAAGGAAAGATTTAATCACTCAAGTATACTCCTTCCAATTAGAAAGAGCTTTAAATAGCTTACCTTGAGATAAATTAGAGTCTGGGTGCAATTAGACAGGAATAGTAATTAAGATCAGGAAAATTCACATATGCCTGAGCCTATGGAGTGAGGGAGAACTCTGCAGAAGAACAAACTTTGCAGTTACCTTATTTCAGCAGCAGAAAGGAAAACACACTGCTTCAATTTACCCCAACCTTCCTGGGTACCCGGGAATTCAGGAACCTCACCAGGCTGGGATCTGCAAAGTTGGGTTTCATCTTATCTGATTATTTTTTGTTCCCCACAGAACAAACAATCCCAAATGGGGGCAGAGAAGGCTGAAAGGCTCTTGCTTGTGGTAAGGAAATAGATTACAGGAAAGGCAATTTCATGATTAAAACTCCATGAAAAATTGTGGCAAGTAAGACTGACCACTGTTTTTCTGGAGGGAGCAAGAACTTTAATTTTCCTTTGGCAATAGCACCCATCATATCACATTCCCCAATTTCCACATGCTCCCCACACACAGCCCCAGGGTTCTTTGCACAGGAAGGCAACAAAGTTTTAGAAACTTGACTAAGTTTTTCTGACAAACTTTTTCTGGCCAGGCAAAAGAGTCCCTGCCCAAGTATTACAGTTGACTTTAGTTTTTAAAGGTCACTAAACCTGAAATCAATCCCATTTGCTAATTAATCAGAGGAGAACCGTACAAGGCTTTACCTAAGAAAATAATTAAAGGAACTCACTGGTCATTCTTCAAAGAGCAGAGTCTTAATCACAAACCCTCCCTTAGCTACCTTTCAACTCACCCAAAAAAAACTTAAAAGCACATTTTCTGGGGATTTACTCCTGCTTAAAAAAAGCCAGTGTCCCCAACCACGATGTCACATTTTCCTGAGGAGCACTCAGCTCCTGCAGCACCTGAGAGCCTGGAGAGCTGCAGGGTGACAGCTCCAAGCCCAAGCAGGAGATTCTGGGCCCCCTCTCCTTCCTGACAGAGCAGGACCCACCCACGCACCTTTTTAAGTTTAAAGACAAAAAAAAATAAATTCAGAATGTCCTGAGGTCTTCCAAGTATGAATTCATGGAGTAATTACTTTTTTTGTTAAGCAAACTGCCAAGCTCCTGTCGCTACAGAAAAAAGCCCAGCTTTTCACAGAGAGCCATCCTGCAGTCCCTGCCTGCAAGTACCACTCCAAGCACAACCTGAGCAGAAAACTGACAGTGACAATAAAATAGGAACTTTGCCATTTACCCTCCACATCCCTAAGGCAGCAACAGCACTTTAGGAAACATAAATTTAAAAAAAACTCTTGATTTTTCTCTACTGGTTCTCAAGAAGGAGATTTCTAACAGTGATCAATAAAGAGGTTTGGAATGACTTTATTCCCCATCTCGCATCTCTTTGAACTCCTTTTGAGTCTCTCTCTGCTAATAAAGGCATCACATAAAGCCAAGCTGGCTGCTGTGCACCACGAAACTCTCTCAGTTACTCACCAAAACACTCTATTCCATTTGCCACGCTAAAATTAACAAAAACTTGGGCACTGGAATCACATCTTAACCCTCTGATCTCGTTATGTGGGAAGCAGAGTTTGAAAAGAAAAAAGGCTTAAGGACTACACAGCTCAAGCAATGCAATGTGGTCTGAAGATACCCAGAAAAACGAAGGCCAGAGGAGGATTTAAAGGAGGATCTGAAGGCTCCTGACCCACACAAGCCAGAACACACCCAAGATTAGATATTTCTTCACCTGCTGACAGCTCCTTAAGCATCTAAAAACGAAAGTGCACGACCCCTTTGATACACAGAAAACTGAGATCTACCAAACCTCAAGGGAAAGACAAAGTATCTCCTTAGTCATACTTGACATATTCCGTAGTTGATGGTACACATTCAACACGCCTGTGCCCGTACACATTTCATATCCCCCTGATTCGTGCCGTTCACTCTGCGAAATTATTCACCAGGAGCCCTCCTGGTGAATACCGACCCTGTGACAACTGCGAGGAAACTCTGCAACTTTTAGCACCCTGCAGGGTGTGCAGGGCACAGGCAGCACCCACGCACGGCCTCAAAGCGCCCGCAAAGTTTCGGGAGGTCCCTTCCTCGGATTTTGGGGCGGATGCTCACCCTTACCACCCTCCATCCATGCTGCTCTTCCTCAAAACTGCTGATTCTCCTGCGCGTTAGCAAACCCGAAGTTCCGCGTTCGGCAGAGCTCCTCCCGCTCCTGCCCCGCGGGTGAGCGCCCAAACCCCCCCCAAAATCCTCCAAAACCGCCCCAAAAGCAGCGACCCCCGCGCGGGCAGCGCCGGCCGGGCTGCGGGGCGGCTCGGAGCGCCCCGTTTCCACGCGTTCCGCAGGATGACAGGGACGGCCGCCAGCTCAACACCGCGGAACTCCTCCACATCTGCTTGTGACGTTCTTTATTTACCGGAGGGGCGGCGAGCCGGCCTCCCCGGCGCGCTGCCCCCGCTGTCACCGCGGGCACCGCCGCTGCCGGGGGTCGCTCCCGCCGGACTCCCCTGCAAACTTCGCGGGGCGCCCGCGGCTCCGTCCCCGCCCGGCAGCGGCCGCGCCGCCCCCGCAGGGGCTCCCCGGCCGCCGCCCTCAGCCCGCGGCGGCGCGGCCTGACCCGGCGGGCGCGGGAGCGGAGCCGCCCGCGCTGCCCCGGCTGCCGGCGGGGCCGCCCGGCGGAGCGCGGCCGGCGAGGGGGGGCGGCGAGAGGAGGCAGCTCCGCGCTCCGCTCCCCACCCACCCCGCCCCTCAGCCCTCGCTGCCGGCGGGGCTCCGCCGCGCCCGCCCCGGCGGGGCTCGTCTCGCCCCGGGCCGGTCTCGGCCGCGGCCCCGGCGGCGCCGCGGGGGGACCCGGAGCTGCGCTTTACCTTTAGTTCCGCACTGTCCGCCATCTTGCGACTCTGCGCGCAGGCGCAGTGAACCCCGCCGGGACACCGCCCCCCCCGCCGCCCCGCCCGCCCGCAGCGCGCAGCGTTTGAATCGCGGCGCCATTTTGTGCCTCCTCGGCCCGGCCGGCCCCGCCGCTCCGAGCCCTCGGCCCGCGGCCGCCGCACCCCCGGGCTCTCGCTGCGGCTCCCCAGCCGCCCCGGGACGCCGTGTGGCCGCTGCCCTGCCCGTAAAGTTTCGCCGTGCGCGGCGCGGCCCCCGTGGTGCTGCCGGCCCCGCTGCGCGCTCCGTGAGGGGCGCGGGTCCCTCCGGGCGCCCGGCTCCCCTCAGCCCCGCGGATCGCCACAGGGGAGCGGTGGATGCGCCTTCCTGCAGTAATAAAAAAATTGATTAAAAGGGGGGTTTGGAACTCCTCTTCCTGCTACTTAATCCGCGGGTTTAAGACCTTAAGGAGTGGAACGGGATGGGGCCGGGGTACCTCAGCGGGCGCCGGCGGAACCTCCGGGTCCTGGTCGGCACCAAGCGGAAAATGATGAGTTTTATTTCGGGGAGTTATAAGTTTTATTTCACTGGGCTAATACCGAGAAGTTCAGGAATCACCTTGATCTCGCCCGGGTTTTCCTGTTACCGGGGAACAGCACTACACGTGTTTTAGGAGTCCCAGAGAGTTGGGATCCAAATACACCCATTTCGTGTCAGTTTTGAATAAAATTTGTGCTCTTCCAACAGCAAATCAGAGGGAAAATACCTACCAAAATTCTACCTGGCAAGATGACAGCATCAGTTGTGAATTTGGGTGGATCAAATATTAGTATTTAAGTCACTGTAGCTTGGTTCAGCTTCTTTCTACCTGTGTGTTATTCTGTAAATATATCACCATGACAATGTCTCTCCTTGGCCTTCACCTTAATGCACAGAATGGAACAAAGAAGACAAAATTTCCTATTTTTCCATAGCTGCCACAAAATCCATCATCCTACATTCAGAAAGCACTTAGATTATGGGCTCTGAAAATAAAATAAAGCTTTAATGTCCCAACTCCGCAGATTCAAACAAGGCAAGCGGGGAACCTGTGGTAAGATAACCACGAGTGGTAATTACAGAATTTAAACTTAAAACATTTGACTCAGAGGGTTACCCAGGATTTAAAATTAGGTAGTTTGTGTTTAGGGAAGAATGTGAGAGAGGTGTCAAATGTGTTTAGGGAGTTTTTTGATACAATACTGTTTATTGGTAAGAATATTTATGTGAAGACCTGAAGAAAACAACTCCTAGTAAATAGGGATGACAATGGAATGGTATCAGGACATGTCACATCCCATCAATCCAGGACAAAACTCTATGGATTTTGACCAAAGTGGACAGGTCACAAATACTTAACCTAGAAAAGGAACATATATAAATTATATGAACATATATAAATAAAGATATTAATATATATTTATAAATTATATGTGTTCAATAAGCAGATTTTTGATGGCATCCTGTTTATGGTAAGGATATATGAAGTCCTGATACACTGAGCAAATCACACCACTCATATCTCTTTCCAAACTTCTCATTTCCAAGCATTTCACCCAGAGATCTTCTCCAGACTGACAGAAAATTGGGGGAACTCCTGGCTGGCACCCCTCTTTCTTCATCCTTCATCCCAGTTCCATGGATGGCCACTGTTCTGCTGGAGTTCTGCCACGTTCAAACGGAGCACTCGGAAAATGAGCAGCAGTTAGAGGAGGCTGATGAGCAGCTCTCTGATAATCCCGCGTGTAATGAAGATTTCTCTCTGTGTCTGAGAGGCTGGTTTGGGGAGGGGGCAGGGTGCTGGGTGAGATTGCTAAAAAAAATAAAAGTCAGATGACTCCAGCACGCCCACGGCTCCCATAATTAGCCCGTCTATTTCAGTGGTCTGAGGCAGCCCAGTGCAGAACCCTTCCATCTGAAATTATTAAACACATGTCAGAATCATGATCTAATATGATCAATGAGCTCGCATCAAGTTGAAAGAATTTGCCCTTAAAGCTCTGTAATTGTGTGGAGACAAATCCTTGGTTTATTTCAATCACTTTTGTGTTTTTTGCCCCTGAATGAGGCTGCTGCACAGCCAAACAGCTTTTCCTCTGCTTCTTCACTTCCTACCAAATTCAGTGGGATGTGGACATGTGCTTCAAGTGTTTTGCTAAATCATGGCACAACACTATCAAACTTGACACGTGGCCATAAACCACAGCGTCCTCTCTCAAAACTCACTTTAAATAAAACAGCCCCAGAATGGCTTCGGCTGCATTAAAATAAGGAAGAGAACTAAAAAAGGGGATACAGAAAATCAGGTTTAAAATGGTCCTGCCAGTGTTTTTTACAGCCAAACCTCACCCAGGCTCTTTTTTTTTTTTTTTTTTCAGTTTGGGCTTTTTGATAGTCACTCCCTTTTCAGTGCAGAATATACTGGAGGATGGAGAAGGAACTTAATGAGAAAAACAATCTGCGCTTCTATTTTTAGGCTATTATTTACATGTAGTGAAATTTTGTTCCTCTCTGCTCCCGAGGCTCAGATGATGGTTTATTGCCAAAAAAAGCCTTTGTCAACAGGCAGTCATTTCCAGAGGTGCTCTCAGTGGCTCCAGCTGTGGCAGTGATGGCAGCACTCAGATCTGTCAGAAAATTAAATCTTTCCTTTTCTCTCCATTTCCAGAAGAAAATACTGGGATGCAACTGGAGTAGGGGAGAACAGCCCCAAAACAATCCTCCAGTTGTCCTCCTTCTGAGCTAAAGCTACAATTTATTTTTTATTTTTAACCTCTGTGGCGAGAGAAAATGAAAGATCGACATTTCCCTCAACCCTCCAAAATTCTGTTATTTTCAATTCCCAATTTTCCAAAGTTGCATTTCCCCCTTTTGGCCGTATCACAGTAAAATAAATTACTTGAGAACCTGTCTCCTATCCCCCCATTTCTTTTATTTTCCTCTTCTGTAACTTCCCCAAAAATGTATCGTGTCACATAACTCGCATGCTCAAAGCCATGTCCAGACACAATAATATTTTTTAAAGATATGCATTTTTTTTCTCTGAACACATTGTTTTCATTAGTCCCAGCATCCAAGTTTTCCCTTTTTGCCTAATAATCCAAATTTACTCTTTGCTTTAAAGTAATATAAGGGCATTTCTGAGCCTGAATAAAACTGATTTAATGAGAGACTCTCAGTTACTATTTCTTGATAGAAAACACAACCAAGCCCTTAAAATCCCTTTATTGCTGAGGTTGTTGCAGGCATGAAATGTGTGAAATACCCTTTTCTGAGGGACAGAAAGAGGAATATTTCAGTGAAAATCACTTGGCTGCACGAGAAGACAATGGAACAGCCAGTATCTGATAAAATAAACCCATTTTTAACTTTGTAACAACACACGTGGCTCCTTGAGCTGAGCAGGAAGCTGATGTGGAGAGGGCTGGCACAAACATCTCCCCAAAACCCACATCCAAGAGCAATATCTGACCAAATTATATCATATTGTGTTTCCAGCCTCTCCCAGCCTGGGCCCAAACGAGGGCTGCTGTTGAGAAAGGAAACTTTCCTGTGGGGGAAACTCCCAGAGGGGAGCTCAGACCCGAATTTAGGGATCCTGGGCCATTTGGGAATGTCACCCCAGCAGTGGCCCTATGGAAAGCACATGCAAATGAGTTTGTGTAATTGTTAATGATGTGGCAGTGTCACGGGGTGACACATCCCTCATTTCCCTGTCCCCTGGATTGTCCCTCCTCCTGTCCAGGCTCTGCTCACACCCCGCCGTGGCTTTGCACAAACTCTGCCCTGCTGCGACTCCTGCAAGCATTTACAGAAATTTGCATTTCTCACCTCATTTTGGGACTGCCCTGCACACCCAGGTTGTATTCCTGGCCTGGAATAACAGAGTTCCCAGCTGTATTTCCAGCCTGGAATGACAGAATTGCCATCCTGAAATGACAAAATTCCCAGTCTGGAATGACAGAATTCCCACCTGTATTCCCAGCTCAGAATGACAGAGTTCCCAGCCTGGAATGACAGAATTCCCACCATCCTGAAATGACAGAATTCCCAGCCTGGAATGAGAGAATCCCCAGCTTGGAGTGACAGAATTCCCAGCCCATATTCCCAGCCTGGAATGACAGAATTGCCATCCTGAAATGACAAAATTCCCAGCCCAGAATGACTGAGTTCCCAGCCTGGAATGACAGAATTCCCAGCTTGGAGTGACAGAATTCCCAGCCCATATTCCCAGCCTGGAATGACAGAATTCTCAGCCCTTTTTCCCAGCCTGGAGTGACAGAATTCCCAGCCCAGAGTGACAGAATTCCCAGTCCGTATTCCCAGCCCAGAGTGACAGAATTCCCAGCCCGGCCCCTGTCACTCCCCAGCCCCACAGGGCCCTGCAGCTGCAGGACAATGGCCATGGCCACAACAATCAGCCCCTTCTTGCCCAGGATTTGCATTCTCGGGATGATCTTGGGGTGGGAGGAGCTCCCAGTATCCCCCAGTCCCCCGTCCATGTCTGTACTGGTCTGGGCCACCTGCCCACACATGGGGGGGTACACCTGGGGACAGGGTTGGGGACACCTGTACAGGATTTGGGGACACCTGGGGACATCAGGGACAGGGTTGGGGACACCCAGAGACACCAGGACCAGGACTGTGGACACGTGGGGTCATCAGGACCAGGGCTGGGGACACTGAGGGACATCAGGGACAGGGCTGGGGACACAGGACCAGGGCTGGGGACACCTGGGGACCTTGGGAGCAGGTCTGGGGACAGCTGGAGGAGGAGGAGAGCTCTGAGATGCCTTCCAAGCCCAGCCATTCCAGGATGCTGGGAGCTGCTGGTTTGTACTGGGACAAGGTGTGGCCAGCCCAGGGAGGTGACAGCGTTTCCTGCCCCAGCATCCTCCTCACCTTCATTTCACTCACCTAAAATTCCCTTTTGGGGCTTCTTTGCCTGGAAAAACTGCCCTTTTGGGTGGATCTGCTTGCTTTTCTCCAGGTCTTCATTTGCATTATTCTATTTTGTTTTTTCTGAAATTAAAACTGGAATTGTTCTGTCCCTGAGAAGAAATGGTCATTCCTGAGATATTCATCTCCAGTTGGAAAAGCATTTCCTTTGGCCAAGTTAAATCCCCCTCTTTTTGTCAACAAAATTCCATTTCCATGAATCACGATTGGGATTTTTTTCTTTTTTTTTGTGGTCATTAGCACCCATTTTCATAATTTGTGGATGCAGCAGAAGAAGAAAGAGTAAAAAGCAACCCCAGCAGGTCCTGGGGAGCTGAGAAATTCAAAGCCAGGCAAAACTTAAAACATCAGATTCTCCAGAAGCTTCAAACTGGCCAAAAAACTATTCAAACAGGAGGAGAAAAACTCCAGAAAGCTGCATTTATTTCCAAGATATCATCACAGAGGTGAGGGAGGCTTTTAATTGCACTCTCCAGACTTCCAGCATCAACAAACCCGGGGTTTCACTGGGAGGAACTCTCTCATTCCAATTAAAAGTGATTTTTAAGGCCCCAGTGCTTAAGTCAGAAGTTGTTCCTACAGATAGTAAATGATTCCTAATAAGCAAAGCCTGTGGCAATAAAACAAAGAAATAAAAATAAATCACATTTTCCAGAACTTGGTGAGCGAGTCCTTAGGATGTTCCCCCATCCCTCCACTCACACAGTGCACATAAAATGCTGATATTTTCATATAATCTGAATTTATAATAATTTCTCACAGAGAGTGATCTAGAAAAAGGCCTGTTCCAATTAGAGTCTCTTTCCTGTCCTACAATTCCCATTATGGACCACACAAGGAATTCCTACAGAGTAGATTTCGCTCCAAATTTCCCTTCTTTTTGCCTAATAGCCAGGATAAACTCAGGATAAAGCAGAAGCAGCCAGGCTGTGCCCCGAGATGGGCTCAGCTAGGAGAAAAATCTTCATTTTTCACCCAATCCCTCCTCTTCCAGCATCCCCTGAGTCATGGGAATGCTGCAAATAAAGCTGAGCTCCAGCAGCAAGCAGAGCTCATTTCAGATGGCTCATGTGAAAACAACCCAGCTAATTATGCTGCAGTAATTACCTGAAAATTATATGTATGTTGTTTTTCCACCAGTCAATAGTGCTATTTTTGAACTTCTCATTGTTCTCATGGCCTGCTGGAGTCGCATTGTCTCGAAATCCTCTTTTTTTGGCTCATCACTCACTCACCTCTGGACTGGGGAGGGTTTTTCAGGGGAAGTTTCACCTGCAGCATTTGCTCTGCGGCTCAGATCCTCACCTGTGCTGCATTTCACAAAATATTTCCATTTTAATGGTCTTTCCTATAAGGATTACAGGATTCTGAATCAACATCCCATCAAGATTTCCTCCTGAAAAAACAAAAAATGAAACATCAAAATCCTGGAAAGTGGTGGATCCCTTACTGGGATCATCCTGATTTGGAATGGTTTCATTTCCTTCAGCTTAGATCTTCACCTGAGAAAATATTTCCATTTTAATGGTCTTTCAAATGAGAATTACAAGATCCTGACTCAACATCCCATCAAGATTTTGTCCTGCAGATCAACAATCCTGAAAATGTGTGGATTCCTGGCTGTGAGCATCCTGATTTGGAAGAGTTTCATTTCTTTCACCTCAGATCTTCCCCTGTGCTGCATTTCAGAAAATATTTTCATTATAATGGTCTTTTAAGTAAGAATTACGAGTTTCTGACTCGAAACCCTGTCAAGATTTCCTCCTGAAAAATCAAAAAATGGAACATCAAAATCCTGGAAATTGGTGGATCCCTTACTGGGATCATCTTGATTTGGAACAGTTCCATTTCCTTCAGCTCAGATCTTCCCCTGTGCTGCATTTCACAAAATATTTCCATTTTAATTGTCTCTAAAATAAGAATTATGAGATTCTACTCAACACCCCGTCAAGATTTCCTCCTGAAAAACCAAAAAATGAAACATCAAAATCCTGGAAATTGGTGGATCCCTTACTGGGATCCATCCTGATTTGGAACAGTTCCATTTCCTTCAGCTCAGATCTTCCCCTGTGCTGCATTTCAGAAAATATTTTCATTTTAATGGTTTTTAAGCAAGAATTACAAGATTCTGACTCAACATCCCATCAAGATTTCCTCCTGCACATTGAAAATCCTGAAAATTCCTGGATTCCTGATTGGGATCATCCTGATTTGGAAGGGTTCCATTTCCTCCCCTGCCCTGGGTGGGGTCCGTGATCCTTGTCTGGTTTTATTTCGTTCAAGAGGCACCAATAAAAGCAGCCGAGTGTCACAGCCCACTCCCAGGAAGGGAATGCTGTCAGGCAGCAGGGCTGGGAAAACGGGCGGCAGGAATTCTTGGATCCATCCCAAAAAACTCCTGCCGTATTCCCTGAGTTTGCCCGAATCCGGGGGGTGAAATGCACTCGGAAGGACTCCTTGGGGAAAGGAAGATGCTGCTGATAAAAGGTGCCTCCCCGGACTGCTGAGAGGAAATTAATTAACATTTGGAAAAGCACTTTGAGATTCTTGGATGAAAGATGTTGGAGCTGGAATGCTGGCAACATTCAAATAAGTTGGAATAACGTTAATATTTATTGCACACAGCGCTTTCATCTTCAAAGCTCTTTACCGACATCAATGAGTTAACAAAGAAAATATTAATAAAGATTATATTTACCCATTAAATTACCCTCCCGAAGCATGGATAAATAGAGCTGCCTCCAGATAAAAAAATAGTATTTAAAAAAAAGCTGAGCCCCAGCTCCAGTGTCAGGCACTAAATCCCTGGTGGGGCTGTCCATGGAAAACCAACTTGGAACAAGGAATTCTTAGTTTATATTCTGAATGAGGAACTACTAGTTTATATTTTTAATGAGGAATTATTAGTGTAATAATTTTAACTTCTAACGAGGTTGATTGGACCCTAGGCCTAATCCACCACAACCAGGCTGGAAAATCAGGATGGCAAAGGGGGGAGGAAGAGCAGTGCTTGGAAAAAGGCTCTGCTTGGTGAGCAGGAATTCCAGAATCCCAGAGCCTGGAAAAGTCCTCCAAGGTCATCAAGTCCCAAAAATTACCCTTCAAAATTGCCCTCCAGTTAAAAAAAATGGTATCAAAGGAAAAGGTGAGCCCCAACTCAGTAACAGGCACTAAATCCTTGCTTGGGCTGTCCATGACAAACCAACTTGGAGCGGGGAATTATTAGTTTACACTTTGAACAAAGAATTATTAGTTTATATTTTTAATGAGGAATTATTATTTTATACTTTTAATGAGGCTAATTGAACCCTAGGCCTAATCCAGCTGTTCTGGGAATGTATCACCCACAACCAGGCTGGAAAATCAGGATGGCAAAGAGGGAAGGAAGAGCAGTGCTTGGAAAAAGGTTCTGCTTGGTGAGCAGGAATTCCAGAATCCCAGAGCCTGGAAAAGCCCTCCAAGGTCATCGAGTCCAGGCTGTGCCCTGTCCCCACCTTGTCACCTGAGTGCCACATCCAGAATTCCTTGGACACCTGGGACAGTGAGGAGAGCTTTGAGGCGCCTTCCAAGCCAAAACCATTCCAGGATTCTGGAAGCTCAGCGTTCAGGGCTGGGGATTCCAGCCCTCCCAGAGCAGGCACTTCCAGGAGGAGGAGGAGGAGGAGGATGTTTGGGTTTGTTGTGTCTTTGGGATAAACTCCAGGGAAGGGAGGAACGCTCTGTTCCACAGGAAGGAGAGGTGGAACCCCGGGGGAGCTCCCAGACTAAACCATCCCAAGGAATTGCACTCTCCTTTTTTATTTGGAAGTCAATCCTTGCTGGCACGGGCGCAGCTCTGCCATTATCACTGGGAAGCTGTGCCCAGCAATTTACGAAAAACCAGTAAAGGAGAGAGCACTTCCAAGTGCATTATCTGCATTGATTGCAAACGCTCACAGGGCAGCCAGGGCCCTCTCCCTCTGGGGCTCACCTCCCCTCCCCCAGCTGGAAAGATAAAGAAATCAAAATAAATAAATAAAGATAAAGAAATCAAAATAAAGAAATAAAGATAAAGAAATAAAGAAAATAAATAAAACCGGGGAAGCATTCTGTCGTGATTTCCCCCCCCACAACCCTGATTTATCCCGAATCCCCCCCATTTCCATCAGGCTCCCTGGTGCACTGGGATGCATTCCAGCACATAATGGGCTGGGATAGATTTTTGAGGGATCCTCTGCGCTCTGCAGGCTCTGGAGGTCATTTTGGGCAGCCCGTCGATGCTCAGCACAAACATTTCTGGTCAGCATGCTCTGTGCACGCCACTCCGGGCTCTGCGCTGGCCAGATGTGCGTGCCACAAACCCAAAGCCCTGCCCTGGATTTTTCCAGGCTTGCTGTGAAAAACACCACATTATCTGGGAAGGGTTTTGTGGGTCTTGTCAGGGCTGGGGCCGTTCCTCCAGAGCTGGCTGGAGGCTTTACAAACCCAGCCACACATTAAAGAGCCCCAGTTAATCTCCTGTACAACCCCAACCAGGCAGAGCTTCAAATATGTTTCGTTTTGGAGAGAAATCAAATGTTACCTTTGGGAAATACGCTTATTATTAGCATTAGACACGGCTTTTGGGCTCCTTCCAGGAACTTTGCTGAGTTACAGGCGTTGTGTTCCCGCTTTTCTTTGTGTCCTGGATTCATGGACGGGCAGCGGGGCTGAACCTCGCTGCTGCCATCACGGGGGTTTGCAAACTCCGATTCCTGTCCTGGTGCCTCGGGGCTGGCCGGGAGCCAGCGAGGAGCAGATCCCTCTGCTGAGGGAAAAGCACAGCAGCTCGTGTTATCGCTTATAGCCTAAGTTTTGATGTTATATTTATGCTATGGTGAAGGTTTTTACTTAATTATGTTATGATATCTAAATGTATTCTATTTTAATTCATATTATATTTTTTATATTTATAATATATAATATTTATATAATTATACTTACAATATATTTTATATATTATATTTTAAATATATTTACTATATATCAATATCAATGTAAATACACTTATAATACAATCTTAATCTATTATAATATATATTTTTAATATTTTATATTTATATATCCATAGCATATAATATTTCTATAATTATTTCTATTTATACTAGATAATATTTCTGTAGTACTGTATTTTAATTTTTTCTTTATTTTTGTAGTTATCTTTTTATATTTTAAATTTTTAAAATTTTAATATTTTTATTTAGTTTAATGTGGTTTTAGTTGGAATTTTAAATGTTTTTATTTTTATTTTAAGTGATAAATTTATATTTTTAATATTTAAGTTTAGAAGGTTTTTTTAATGTTTTGTATTAAATTTTATGTTGAAGTTTTAGTTTATAGATTTAAAGTTTTTAGAGTTTTTTGTATTTTAGATTTTTTTTTAAATTTAATTTAAGCAAAGTGCTTTTAATGAAGGGCCAGACTGACAGCCAGACAAACAGCCAAGGTCTTTTCCTCCCCATGTGATCTCTCCATAATCCTCTGTTTCTCCCCTAGATCAACAGGTTCCTCTTTATTTGTCATTGTCAGCTCCTGGGCACAAAGCGCCTTTTGTCTGCAGCTCTGACCCAAACACTCTGGAGCTTTTCCTGCCCCTTGCTGCCCGTGCGCTCTCTCGCTCTCTGATGGCTGCACAGCACAGCCTTGACCCCGCCAGGGGAGATGCAACACGACAGCATCCCTGTCCTCACATCAGCATTCACCGTCTGCAGCATCCCTGTCCTCACATCAGCATTCACCGTCTGCAGCATCCCTGCTCTGACATCAGCATTCACCGTCTGCATCATCCCTGCTCTGACATCAGCATTCACCGTCTGCAGCATCCCTGCTCTGACATCAGCATTCACCGTCTGCAGCATCCCTGTTCTGACATCAGCATTCACTGTCTGCAGCATCCCTGCTCTGACATCAGCATTTACCATCTGCATCATCCCTGCTCTGACATCAGCATTCACCGTCTGCAGCATCCCTGTCCTCACACCAGCATTCACCACCTGCATCATCCCTGCTCTGACATCAGCATTCACCGTCTGCAGCATCCCTGCTCTGACATCAGCATTCACCGTCTGCAGCATCCCTGTCCTCACATCAGCATTCACCGTCTGCAGCACCAGCCAGCAAAAACCAAATTCCTGACCCTGATCTGCTCCAAAGCTCCTGCCTGGATCCTGGCTGGAGTCACCGGCAGCTCCCAACACCCTGAGCCAGGCAGGAGCTGCCTCTGCCCCTCCTCCTGATGCCTCAGGTTTGGATTTTGTATTTTTCAGGTTCTGGGCTGCTTTAGTGTGTGGGTCTGGGCTTCACATTCAGGGATGCTGAGCTCTGTGCACAGAGCAGGGAGACAAAACAATTCCTGCTCCAGCTGGGCACCAAGGACAAATGACCCAAATCTCAGCCCAGGAGCACAAACCCCGTGGGCTGAGAGAGAAAAAACAAGCAGGGGTGGGACTGCAGGGGCTAAAGCTGGGATGGGACAATGAACTGCAAGGTGCAAATGGAGCAGAGCTGATCCCAGGGACAGACCCCGTGCCCATCGTGCATTTTGGGGCCATTTGGGTTCATCTTGGGTGCAGCCCTGGCTGGGCTCTGGTGCTGCCCAAGGTGGATCCATGGAGGAGATCCTTTGAATGAATCCCTGCTTTATTCTGGAACTGCACCCAGCCTCTGCTCCAGGTCAGCCTTCCCAAGACATCACTCTTGTACTTCATAATCAGTGTGGGGCATTCCCACAGCTCCTCTGAACATCCCAGCAGGATTCCTGCTCCTGCTGCATCCATGGATGCCCCTTGGGAATGCCTCGCTGAGGGACAAGCACCAGGACACGAGGAGAAGTCACGGATTTGCTCTGAAATTCTCCCAATTTCCTGGGATTTGTCACCACCTTGCTCTCAAGCTGCCCGAGTGGGAAGGGTGGGAAAAGCTGCTGCTGGCTTGGAGGGACCTTGTGAGGGACATGCTGCAGTTCCCAGGGGCTGGGGAGAGCTCACAGCCTGGAGCTGGCGCTCGTTCTGCTCTGGCACAGAAACCCTTTTGTTTTCCCATGGAAACAGCTCCAGAGCCAAATTCCTACCTGTCTCCTGCAGGGTGTGTCCTTGCCACATCACAGAGCAGGGTTTTGCTCCAGGTAACCCTGCCTGGAACCTCAAGGGTGGCTCAGGGCCGCTGAGGAGAAGGGGAACCAACTTTTTTTTGTTATTATTTCACTTCTCTCACCAAAGATTTGCGTTGACAAATGTTTTTCCCCAAGCCTGGGAAGGGGTGGGATTGGTTTCACTTTCCTGGGTGTTTGTGGGGCTGTCAAAGCTCAGCCTCACCATTTGCTGCTGCTCCAGAAGAGGGAGGAGAAGGGGAGGAACTTCTTATCTGCCCCCGGAGCCCTTATCTGAGCCGGCCAGCTGGGTGACATTGGGACAGCAGGAGGGACAGGCCGAGGGGAGGACAGACAGCATCTGCAAGGAAACAAAACTGTGAGAGAAAAGGCATTTTCTGCACCCAAAACACCCCTTATGACGCTCAAAACCCCTCTTGAGCCACCCAAAATGCCCCGTGATGTCCAAAATGCTTCTTGTGCCGCCCCAAACCCCTCCTGGGCCACCCAAAACACCCCTTGGGACACCCCAAACCCCTCTTGGGACACCCCAAAACCCCTCTTGGGACACCCCAAACCCCTCTTGGGACACCCCAAACCCCTCCTGGGCCACCCAAAACACCCCTTGGGACACCCCAAACCCCTCTTGGGACACCCAAAACGCCCCTTGGGAACCCAAAACCCCTCTTGGGCCACCCCAAACGCCCCTGGTGCCAGCCCCTGCTGCAGACCCGGGCTCAGCAGGAGAAGGGAGCAGCACTCCCTGGCCTGGCTGTGCCCTCAGCAGGGCAGGGTGGCACCTGTGGTGTCACCACGGGCTCGTGGCCCTCGGGCTCTGCAGCAGCACAGAAATATCTCCAAAAAAACCCCAAAACTCACCCAGGATTTGTTCCTGCTAGTGCCACAATCCTCCCTTAACTTGGCATTTGTGCCCCAAAACTTCAGCCTGGAGGAGAGAAGGAGGCTCCTGGTAGAGCCCAAAGATGCTCCAGGAGAGGGACTTGGAGGACAGGACACAGGGAATGGCTTCCCACTCCAGAGGGCAGGGAGGGATGGGATTTTGGGCAGGAATTGTTCCCTGGGATGGAATTCCCAGGGAGCTGGGGCTGCCCCTGGATCCCTGGCAGTGCCCAAGGCCAGGCTGGAGCACCCTGGGACAGGGGAAGCTGTCCCTGCCGTGGCACTGGATGGGATTTAAGGTCCCTCCAGCCCCAACCCTTCCAGAATTCCATGATAATTCTGGCTTCAACCTGCCCAGCATTACTTTGGGGCAGCACGATTCCAGGCTGGATACCTCAGACAGAGCCACCACCCAAGTTCCAGAAACAAACCATCTGCCATTTGTGACACATTTAAAAAAGAAAAATTATAAATAAATAAATAAATAAATAAATAAAAACCAGGCAGAAATGTGATGACAGAATTTCCTCCAGAACCTCTGCGACATGAAAATGAACAGCAAAGCTTTTAATTTAGCCGAGATTTCACTCCAAAGAGGAAGAGGTACGATTTGTTCGGGATGAGTTGACAGATGGGAAAATGAAGTCCTCCCTTATTGTTCCGTTTGCTGGATGCAAAATAAATACTTAACACTTGCGGAGGACTTGCAGGATGGGAAGAGCTCAGGAACATCAGCTGGCTGGGCAAGGATTGGAGGCAGCAGGGGCTGGGGCTGGTGCTGGGAGATGCCACATGCTTCCAGCCTCTCCAAAAATCAGCTTTTCCCTGAGCATTCCTCAGCCATCCCCCCGTGGGACAGCCAAGGAATAAAGGGGTGAATTTAGCATTAGACCAAAAAAGCAGAATTACACAAGATCCCTTCTGTTTGATGTCTCCACCCAGTGAATTCTTTCAAAACAGTAACTTCTCTCTTTCAGTTGAATTTTCCTTTTTCTTTTCCTTTTTTTTTTTCCCAAGTTGGAAGCCTTTAGCTAAAATATCTTTCTTTTCTCTGCTAATAAAGACAGACTGTTAGCACTGCTTTTTCCCTTCCCATTGAAGATGTCCTGCAGTTTTCTCCCGTCTGGGGACCCAAAATTCTTTCAAATGATACCAAGAAATAATTGGCACCTCTTGGCCAAAATTGCTGTGCAGTGGCTGCTCCTGTGCTCACATCTGGGCTCTCCCAAACAATAAATTATGGATTAATGGCACATCCTGGAGCAGACTGGAGGCCAAATTCCCCTCTGGGAAATGGGGTTATGACAAACCTGCTGTACCACGGATGGTCCCATATGTCCAAGTAGAAATCAGCTGTAAAATGATGGCCAGGAAAGAGGTTTAGAACAAAAAAATGGGTTTAAATTTTTAAAAAAAAGGGTTTAAAACAAAAAAGCACCCAAGCCCCAGCAATATCCCATTACTGCCGTGGTTTAAAGGGCTGGGGCTGGTTTGAGGTGCTCAGGACGCCGCGTCCCATGGCGAGCAGAGGGGTTTGGCGGTGGATAATTGAGTTTGCTCCTCTTTATCAGCCAGGCAGGCACAGCCTGTCCCTTCTGCTCTGCTCCCCTGGGAGGGGCCTGCGGCAAAACCCACATCGCTGCTGCTTCCAGCGCCTCCAAGGAGCTGCAGAGCCAGCCCGTCCCAGAAAACCCCAGGAAAACAGGGATACAGCCCTGGGAAAACACGGATGCAGCCCTGGGAGAACACGGATGCAGCCACAGGCATTCCCTGCTGTGGTCCCAGCTCATCCCAAACCCGCGGGTTTTGCAGAAGGGACTGGTTAGGGAATGACCAGGCTGGAAAATCCTCCGAGAACGGTCCAGGCACCAACCCAGCCATGTCCCCAGTGCCTGCTCAGGAGGGCAGGAGCCTCCCCCGAAATGGAAAATGTAAACCCCCTCCCTCTGAATTATTGTAATTTTGAAATTAAGGGGCTCTCGGGCAAAGATATGGGAGTAGGAATAGCGGATCTTCATTAGGAAAAATAAAAAAAAAAAAAAAAAAATTAGGAATAAAAATTAAAGTTAAAATTTAAAAATTGATTTTAAAATTGAAAATTAAAAAATGAAAATTAAAAATGAAAATTAAAAATTAAAATTAAAAAATGAAAATTAGAAAATGAAAATTAGAAAATGAAAATTAGAAAATGAACATTTAAAACCTGAACATTTAAAAACTGAACATTTAAAAACTGAACATTTAAAATTTGAAAATAAAATTAAAAATTTAAAAATTGAAAATTGAAAATTAAAAAAAAAATTTGAAAATTAAAAAAATGAAAATTAAAAAAAAAGAAAATTAAAAAATTGAAAATTAAAAATGTAGTAATACAAACCAACCCTGGCAGAGTGAGACCCTGCCCTGTCCCTGTGTGCCATGGGGGTGGCACAGCCCCATCCCATGGGGGCCCAGCCCTCCTGCAGTGCCAGCTGTGGCTCTGCTGCCCAGGGATCCTGCACAAGGGGGGAGTTTTCCTCTGCAGCTCCAGGGCTGCTGCAGATGGGCCTGGGCTCCTCTGGGAATGCAGTGGGCAAAGGCTGCTGTGGTGTCCCAAAGCTCAGATTGGATCCAGGTAGGAATGCTTGGCTCCTCCCCTGGGCGGAGCATCTCCCCCTGGGATGATGGAATTGGATCAGCCATGCAGGGACACTCACTGGCCACGGACAGAAGGTAATTAATAATTAATGATCCATGAACAGAAGACAATTAATAATTAATGGCCCATGAACAGAAGATTCCTCCTGGAGGTTTTGGGAGAGATAAAGAGAACTGCCCCAGCTCTGATAGGTGCGGTACAATCCACACCCCAGCCACGTCCTGCATTCCCAACCTCAGGCAGTGCCACATTTCCACAGGGATGTCCCAGAGGGACAGTTGCTCATGGGGACACTGGATTACCTCATTCCCTTGGGATCCATCCCGGGAACTCAGCGGCCTCAGAAGGAAAACATCCCTGCAGGCACCGAGGAGCTCTCCAAGACTCAGCCCTCCTCCCCACCTCAGCTCCCTTTAGGCAAATCCCCATCTGCACTTTTAGCCTCTTTCCCCTTCTTTCAACCATTTCTTTGCCCATGGACATTTTCTTGGAGAAAAAAACCAATCAAACAAAAAAAAACCCCACCAAAAATCCCCAAAGCAATTTAAACCCAGCCCATTGTTTTCACAAAACCGAGCTGCAGCGAGCTCTCAGAACGTGGTTGTGATTTGCCACATCTGTTATTTTTACACGTTGTTCTCCTGCCAAGAGCTCCATAAAAGGTGCTCTGCAACCCCCTGGTGCCATGGAATCCAGCGTGCTGCCACAACTGGGAGCCCACGGGAGCATTCCAGCCCCAGCCTCACCCGGGGTTTTTGTTTCTGACCATCTTCAGGCACGAAGATCAAGCGTGGTGTGGATCCTCCTTTCGCAGCCAGACCCAATGGACGGGTTCATGGAATCATGGAATTCTGGAGTTGTCCAGTTCCACAGGCAGGGACTCCTTCCACCATCCCAGGCTGCTCCAAGCCCTGTCCAGCCTGGCCAGGGGCAGCCCCAGCTGCTCTGAGAATTCCATCCCAGCCCTCCCCACCCTCCCAGGGAACAACTCCTCCCCAAAATCCCACCCCAATTTCCCATTTTCCAATTTGAAGCCATTCCCTGTGTCCTGTCCCTCTGTCCCTCATCCCCAGTCCCTCTCCAGCTCTCCTGGAGCCCCTTCAGGCCCTGCAAGGGGCTCTGAGATATTCCAGAACCTTCTCTTCTCTTCTCCAGGCTGGACAATGCCCGCTCTCCCTGACGAGCAGCCTCACCCACCTGGGAGCAGGGATTTGGTTGTGGCAGAGCTTTGCTGTGCCAGGGCAGATTCCCTGGGGCCACAGCTGAGACACCCAGAACTTTGGGCATTTCCAGCCTGGCACAGCCCTAAATGCAGGGCTCCATCTCCTGCTCCCAGGTCAGAGATCCTGTGTGCAGTTTCTCATTTGGACCACGGCTCTGGAAAACTTGATTGGAGCTGTGAAAGCGGAATTTTTATTGGGGAGAACGGAGCTCTTGCCAAGGTTTATTTTTCAAGGGAGTAAGGCCTAATCCTAGAAGTGGTTCCAGGGCTGTGCTAGTCTGGATGCCCTTGCAATGGTTTATGGCGAGCACGCAGCCAGAGCTGGCTGGGCTGGTGGTGTTTGCCTTGGCCAAGTGCTGCAGAGGGTAACCAGCTCCAAATGTGCTCCTCAGTGTGGTGCAGGCATCACTAAAATCCATTTTCTCCCAGGTTTCTCCTTTTTTCCCCCATTTCTCTTTCATTTTTACACAACTAGCACGTTCCCAAACCCATCCTACCTGAAACCAAGGAAGCCTTTAAAGCAGGCAGCAGAGTAACAGCCCCAACTTCAGACAGAATCTCCAGAGACACGGCTCCTGCCAGCTCCCAAATTCCCACAAATCCAGCCTAAAGCCCCTGTTCGGGTGGAAACCTTCCAGGGAATAGCACAGCAGCTTCCTCCAGGGAGCCCACAAAGGTTGTGGCGTGGAGTGACCCTCTGGAGGCAGCTTTCCATGCAGGCTGAGCAGGCCATAAATCCAGGAATGCCTGGGAAAGGAGCAAATTAAAACGTGCTAGACTTGGCAGGGCCCTGCGAGCACAGGGCTGGGCAAGGTGACACTAATGGCCCTTCCAGCCAGGGCTGAGCCCCGCGCCAGAGCCAGGGCAGCTCCAAAGGATTCCCAAAAGGCGCTCCTGGCCCCTTCCAGAGGGTTTTCCTTCGGGGCAGGAGCTGGGCAGCGTTTCCCACCTGTGCCAGGGGTCGGGGAGGGGATCCTGCCCCTCACTGCTCCTCACCTGCAGGAGAGCCCTGAGTCCTGGGACAGCAGGGACGGGGAGCTCCTGGGGCTGACTGGGAACGTGGAGGGGCTGAACCACCCCCTCGTGAGGGCAGGAGGAGGGACGGAGCCGCTCAGCCTGCAGGAGACGTTGCCAAAATAACATCAAATGAGATGCAGAATCTTACGATTGAATCTTGAGGCGCAAGATCTCCAAAACAATCCCTCCAAAGGGGGCAGAGCCCACAGCTTGGTTAAGAGTCAGGAAGGAAATCAAAGGGAGGGACTGTCAGCTTTTGAGGGGCAAGAAACCCCAGGGAAATGTGGTTTGAGTTTCCAGGAGGATTACGGAGTTCACTTTGCTATGTGAAAATGAAAGTGGTTCTGTAAGCAAGGCAGAGCTACCCTGTTCACTCCCTTCTCACAGCAGAGCAACACACAAAAAGTCATGTTAGCACCCAAAATTCAATCAATTTAATTAAACCCACCTCTCCTCACACGTGGACACCCCTGTTTATGCACAGCTCCTTGCTGTCCTGTTCACACCGACCCCTAAAATGCTGGATTTCAACCCAAAGGACGCCAGCCAGACACATCACTGCTCAAATTAAATGGGTTTCCCAAAAAAATGAAGATAAGGCAGGAGGAACCTCCAGCCAGGCAAGGACTAAACATCACCTTGTCCTCAGCCAGACCCTGAGACAGCTGGGATTTCCCCCAAGAAAAATCTTTCTGGATTTGCAGGCAGCCAACACTCACGGGATCGGGATCATTTGGATCACCTGGGAAACCCCCTGTGGTCCTGCTCGGATCATTTTGGACAAACCCATCCAGGGCTCGGATCCCGGGATCCAGGGCGGGAATCCTGCCAGCATCCCTGTGGGACCACGGGATTGCTTTGGTCACCCCTGAACCCCCAGGTCCGGCTCGGATCCCGGACAAACCCATCCAGGATGGGCGGGATCCTGCCAGCATCCCTGTGGGACCATGGGACCATGCCCAAAGGGTCACAGCTGGGCTGGGCACAGCCCCTGGGGCTCGCAGCTTTGGTCTGGGAGGGGAGCAGGGTGCCCAGAGGACGCCCCGGGAAGGCGCTGGAGCAGATCCCGCTGGGATGCATCCCCAGGGGAGCGCGGGGGCCGGGAACAGCCGGGGCAGCCCCCGGGCACGGAGCGTTCCTGAGGCGCTCAGGGGTGGAGGGAAGGGACAGAGGGGTTGATTTGCCTTGGCTCCGGCGGGGCTCTCGTGCCCAAAGCGCTGATCCGGGGCCGGGAGAAGGGAACGAGCAGCGGAGCGGGCCGGGCTGTCACGGTCCGGGGCACAAAGTCCCGCTGGCACCGGGGGCGGTGCCGTCCCTCGGGACCGGTGCTGTCCTTACCCTGGGCACAGCGAGCTGGGGGCAGCGCTGGGACATCCCCAGAGACGGGGACAGGGACCTGGGGAGCGCAGGTGTCGCGTCCTGCCCGGGCTGGCACCAGCCTGTGCCTGCCCAGGGCAGCCCGGGCACGAAAGCTCCGCTGGATCCCAGCTCCGGAGGGCAGCGCTGGGCTGAGCCGCCACCTCCTGGCGCCTTCCTGGAATCAGGGATTGGGGTGGGAAGGAGCTCAGAGCCCATCCAGCGCCATGGCAGGGACACCTGCCACCGTCCCAGGGTGCTCCAGGTGGCCTTGGGCACTGCCACAGCTGCTCAGGGAATTCCATCCCAGCCCTCCCCACCCTCACGGGGAATTCCATCCCAAAATCCCACCTAAAACTCGCGCACACGGGGAGCGGCAGAGGTTCGGGACGCGCTCGGTGCCCAGCGGCACATTCCCATCCATTGCCACCCCCTGTTTAAACCTGGCCCTTGGCATCGCTGCTGGAGACGCTCCCGAGGGCGCCCCCGGCCCCGGGAATCGCCTCCCGCCAGGAAAAGCCCCTGGAATTGAACCCCAGCGCCCGTGCGGCGGCTCCGAGCGCTTCCCAGGGGGACGGAGATCCCTGCCGGGTTATCCCGGGGGTCCCGTGCCTGCCCCCCCCGGTGCCAGCCCGGGCCGTGCGGCAGCGGGAGCCGCTCTGCCCCCAGAGCCCCCCGGAGCCCCCGGGCAGCGCAGATGGGGCCGGGGCCGCCCCCGGGGCTGCTCCGCCACCCGCCCGAAAGAGCGGCTCCATCCGCTGCGGCCGGCAGAACCGTCTGCTTCCCCATTCCCCACACACAGGCTCCTTCCTGCTTGAATTATTTAAAAATCCCGACTCTGGCTGTTTATTTTCAGGCGCTGTTATCACATTCAACTATTTTGAGACTAAACAACAAAGACAAAAAAACCACCAAAAACACCAACTATAAAAAATTTGAAGCCTTTCCCTCATTCTGCCAGTGAAGTTTAATTCACTCTAATTATTTCATATTACTTAGACTGTAATAGTTTCATAATTTCTAGTATATTAAGCACTTAATACGTTGTGTCATTTCAAGCCGCATATTAAATTCTGCAAAGCACATTTTAATGAGCACTAAGTGGTGGGGCAATATTAATACAACCTAATGGCTCATTTCTGTGCCTGTGTCGGGAGGCACCGCTGGGGCAGGTGGGCACAGCGGGGCCTGGATGAAATTGTGGGCTGGAGAGACACCCAGGGCACCTCCTCTGCGGGGTCACCCAGCGCCACTCCTGTGAGGTGGCACCAGCGGCCCCGAGAGGCACAAAACGCAGAGGGAAAGGTTCTGCTGCCCCTCTACAAACTCCAAAATGTGCAAATGTTTTGTTCCCTCCATGAGGGCCCCTCAGCTCAACCCAGACCCTTAACTCACCTCCCTGGGCACGCGTGCCCTCCTGTCCCGCAGGGTGATCCCCCCGCACTCACCGGCCTGGGGGTGTCACCAACGCCGCCGCTCTGCTCCGGGCCGCGCTCGGGATGTCCTGCGCAGGGGGGCTGTGACCAAAGGAAGAATCCAAGGTTCCCAGAACCCCAGAACGGCTGGGAAGAGACCTTAAAGTTCATCTGGTTCCAGCCCTGCCATGAGCAGGGAAGCTCCCGCTGCTCCAGGCCGCTCCAGGCCCCGTCCAACCCGGCCCTGGGCACTCCAGGGATGGGGCAGAGGAGCCTTGAGAACGTTCACTGAGACCCAGACGGAGAAAACCCCAAAAACCTCATTGGGAGTTCCGCCCCGAGGGTTGTTAGCCTTCATCCCGCCCGGCCGTGCCCACCTGCGCTGGCTGGGAGCGCCTCCTCCTCCTCCTCCTCAGGGCTGGGTGGGCGATGCCGCCCCCGCTCAGCGATCCCGAGCTCGGAACGAGGGGAGAATTGCGGCGCTGCACCTCCGGCAGTGCCCGCGCGGTGGCGGCCCAGGCCGCGGAACGGCCTAATGAGCCCGGCGCTAATTAACAGCGGCTCCTGCTCCGCCGGGCTCCCGGGGCCGGCCGGACCCCGCCGTGGGCAGCGCGGGCCCCTCCGCCGGCCCCGATCCCGGGGACGCTCCGGGCCCGCGCCCCTTCCCCCGGTGCCCGTCCCGGTCCCGCGTCCCCCTCCGGGCCCCGGAGCTCCCCCGGTGCCGCCCCACCCCGCCCCGCTGCCCATCGCGGCCCCGCGGCGCTGCCCGCTTATTTCTGGGCTAAACCCCGCTATTTCGGGCCGATAGGTGTGCGCGCACCTCCGCGCCCGCTCTCCGAGCTCATTAATGCGATACCTTCATGTGTGAAACGAGCATATAAATGGGCATTAATGAGCTCCGGCTGCGCGGGGAGCCCGGCGGGGCCCCGGGGCAGCCCCGGCCCGTGCCCGGCACCGGGGCAGCCCCTCCCGGGACCCCGGGCCAGCCCCACGCACCAGGCGGCTTCTCCAAGTGTGTTTTTATTAAAGAACCAAAGTCACGTACAGAGGGGGCTGTCCCCAGAGCGGGCGAGCGTTGTTGTGCCTCGGGAGTCGCGGGCCGCCCGTTAAAGTGCCGTTACATCCAGAATTTACAGGGACGGGGGGAAGGAGGGCGGGGGGAGATAAATATACATCATAAATAAATAAAAATCCGACAAATACTGTACCAAGAGAATCACAGTACATTTATATCCATTGCACATAGCCACTTTTGTTTCCAGTCTGGACGAGGGTGGAAGAAGCGGACACACGGGGAGGGAGGGGCAGGCGGAGCGGGGGCCGCCCCCCGCCCTGGCGCCAGTCCGAGCGCAGCCGGGCTCCGAGTGCTCTATGTACAGGTGGCTCCTCGTGGGAATGGCTTGTGTGGGCTCTGCCCGCATGGCTTCGGCGTGGGGGCCCGGCGGGCTCACTGGGGCAGCAGCGGCGGCTTGAAGGAGCAGTTGCCGGTGCAGTGCCGCGGGGTCAGCATCTTGCAGGAGAAGTGGTGCAGCGCGTCGTGAGCCTCTGCAAGGGAGCGAGCCATCGTCACCCCCGGAGCCCCCCCGGGCGGGGAGGGCCCCCCGAGACCCCCCCGGTACCTTTCAACTTCTGCTGGATGGCGTAGCGCGCTTTCCGCTCCTGGTCCAGCTCGTTGCACAGCGTGTCTGCGGCGGGGGAGCGGCGCTGCCTGAGGAGCCCGCGGGGCTGAGCCCGCCCGGGGCACCCGGGGCAGGGGCACGGGGGGACGGGGGCGCGGGGCCGGGCACGGCTCTCCCCGCTCGCCCGGTAAGGCGTTTTACGGCTCGGGTTTTTGATTTAGCCCGAGTGGAAGCGATTGCGGCAGGGAAGGTTCGTTCGCTGCCGTGCGAACGACGCCTCGCAGCTCGGAATCGCGAGAGGAGTTGGAGGGCAAGAAAAGGTACGGAACGAAACAAAAGCAAAAGCAAAAGAAAAGAAAAAAAACCCAAACAAAACCGGCAACAAACAGGGAAAAAAAATCTCAAAACCAAAAAAACTGCAAACAAACAAAACCCCAAAAAAATAAACAAAAAAACCCAAAAAAATAAACTGAAAACCCCTCGGCCAAAGAAACAAACAAACAAAAAAAAAGCATAAATAAATAAAATTAAATTAAAATTTTTAAAAGGGAAATAAAATAAATAAAACAAAAATAAAAGTACTAACGGGCTCGGCCTTACCTCGCACGATCTGCAGCTGCTGCACCATCTCCTCCCGGTACGCCAGCTCCCGCTTCATCTGGTCCTGGAAGTTATCTGTGGGGCCGGGGGTCAGCGCCGCGCCCCCCGTGCCCGGCCGGTGACGGGGCAGGGGATGGGGCACCGGTACCTTTCAGGCTCTGGAAGTCCCTCTCCAGCTTTTTCCTCAGCTCCATTTGCTCCAGGACCAGTTTTTGTAACTCATCTGTTTAAAAATACGCGGCGGGGTTGAGGGGAGCCCGCACTTTTCCATCTGGAGGCGGCTCAGCGCGGCGCTAATCGCATTACGTTACATTAATCAAGGAGTTAATCACTCCTGCACAAAACACAAATACCTCGAGCCGCGGGGAGAGGCCGGGGGGCGCCGCGACCCCCGCCCCGCACCCCGAGCCCCGCTCCTCACCTCGGGCCAGGTTCTCGATGTCCTTCTCCACCAGCTGCGTCCCGGTGACATCCATGGCGAGCCCTTCCTCGCCTGCGGGGCCAGAGCGGCGTCAGCCCCGCCGGGGGGGCCCCGCGGAGGGGCCGCGCATCGCCCCGCGGAGCGGTGCTTACCTCTGTCGGTATTTACAGGGCTGGGATGAGAGACATTCCTTTGGTCCTGATAGGATTTTCTGCTCTCTAAATCCTCCGCCGCGGAGTGATTGTCTTCTTTATCTTGCTCTTAAAGTTAATAAACCGATTTTCAACCGTAAGCAATGAAAGTACGGTCCTGATATATCCTTAATTACATAATTACGGACAAAGCCCTCGTTAAAACCTTCTTAGCGGACATCCTAATCGCTTTGCCGTTGGAAAGTAGCTTGCGGGCAGGAGCTTGGCCCCGCCGGCCGGCCCATCCCCGCCGCACCGGCCGCGGCCCCGGCGGCATCCCCGGGCCCGGGGGGGCCCCGGCCCCGCTCCCCGCCCGGATCCCGTTCGTTTCTCTTTTCTCCCGAAAGCCCCGAACGAAAGCGGCCCCTCGGCGGCCGCCCCGGGCCGAGCCCTCGCTGCGCAGCGCGGCCCGCGTTACCCTTGGCCTCGGGGGCGCACAGGAAGGCGCCGGGGGCTCCCAGGGCGGCTGCGGGCTTCAGCGGCTGCAGGAGCTCCCCCCTCTCGGCCGCGAACACCTACAAAAGAGCGAGTCAGGAGCGGGCCCGGCCCCGCGGGCCCCCCGAGGGCAGATCCCCCCGCCCCGGCCCCGCACCTCGTAGGCGCCGCTGCTGCCGCTGCGCTCGGGGCTGCCGTCGGGGCCCGGGCCGCCCTCCTGCGCCCCCGCCTCGCCCGGCTTCTCCTCGGGCGCCCAGGCCCGGCGGGCGGCGGCGCAGCTCCGAGGCCCGGCCAGCAGCCGCGGCGGCGGCGGATCCCGGCCCTCGGCGGGGCCCACGGCGGGCGCGGCGGCGGCGGCGGCGGCTTCCTCCTCCTCGTCCTCCGGGAAGCGGTTGGACTCCACGTCCACCTCGGGCTCCTCGGCCGTGTCGCCGCCGGGGGACAGCGAGCGGTAGCTGGAGCTGCCCTCGCTGAGGAAGTCCGGCGAGAGGTACCCGGGGCCGCGGGGCCCCGCGCCGCCGAACGCCTCGCGGGTGCCGTAGAGCTTGGCGATGCTCTCGGCGTCCTTCACCACCGGCCGGAAGGCGGACAGGTAACTGCCCTTCCTGGGCAGCGGCAGCGGCGCCAGCAGCGCCTCGTCCCCGGAGCGCTCCTCCTCGCCCGCCGCCCGCGACAGGGCGCTGGGGCAGCGCTCGCCCTCGGCGCCCGCGCCCTCCTGCGGGGTGGCGCTGCTCCGGCCGCTGCCCGAGGGCTCCGAGCCCTCCAGCTCCCGTGCCGCCCCGCCAGCCCCGCCGGCTCGGCCGCCGCCGCCGCCGCCGCTGCCGCCGCCGCCACCACCACGGCGGTGGCGGCCGCTTTGGCCGGGCTCTGCGCGGGGTAGGGCGGCACGGGCAGGCTGCCGGCGGCCGGCCAGAACACGGGGAACGAGGGGTACACGCCGGTGTCCTTGGCGGCGCCGGGCTGGTGCGGCGGCTGGGCCGGCTGGTGCGGGTGGGGGTGCGGGGGTCCCCAGAACATGCCGGGGGGCAGCGCGCCGCCCTTGCCCGCCTCGCCGCCCCCCGCGCCGCCCAGCGCCTCCTCCTGCTTCTTGGGGCACAGTCCGAACGCGGCGGCGGGGAAGCCGTAGGGGTGCGGGAAGAGCGGCGGCGGCAGCTTCTGCAGCATCCCGAAGCCCTTGCTGGGCACCGGGATCACCGGTGGGGGCGCACCGCGCCCGCCCGCCGTGCCGCGCCCGCGGCCCGCCGTGCGCCGCCGCCGCCGCCAGCCCCAGCGCGCCGCGCTCGCCCGCCGCCTCCCGCCCGCTGCACCGGAGGCTCTTGTGCGCCGGGGCCAGCTCGGGGCCGGCGGGCGGCGGCGGCAGGGCAGCCTTGGCGGCGGGGGAGCCGGGGGCCCGCCGGCGAGAAGGTCCGCTTGCGGGTGCCGCCGTTGAACATGGCCTTGACCCCAGGGTACACGCCGGTGTCCTTGGCGGCGCCGGGGGTGCGGCGGCTGGGCCGGCTGGTGCGGGTGGGGTGCGGGGGTCCCCAGAACATGCCGGGGGCAGCGCGCCGCCCTTGCCCGCCTCGCCGCCCCCCGCGCCGCCCAGCGCCTCCTCCTGCTTCTTGGGGCACAGTCCGAACGCGGCGGCGGGGAAGCCGTAGGGGTGCGGGAAGAGCGGCGGCGGCAGCTTCTGCAGCATCCCGAAGCCCTTGCTGGGCACCGGGATCACCGGGTAGCTGCGCACCGCGCCCGCCCCGCCGTGCGCGCCCGCCCCGCCGTGCGCCGCCGCCGCCGCCAGCCCCAGCGCGCCGCGCTCGCCCGCCGCCTCCTGCCCGCTGCACCGGAGGCTCTTGTGCGCCGGGGCCAGCTCGGGGCCGGCGGGCGGCGGCGGGTGCAGGGCGGCCTTGGCGGCGGGGGAGCCGGCCCCGGGCCCGCCGGCGGCCGCCCCTTGCAGGGAGAAGGTCCGCTTGCGGGTGCCGCCGTTGAACATGGCCTTGACATCCTCCCAGGCGTGCGACAGCTCCTCCGTGGCCGTCTTGTCGCTGAGCTTGAGGTGGCGGCGCCAGGAGTTGAAGTTGGCGGCGTCGGGCTGGGTGTACTTGGAGTCCGGGGTGCGGTGGGAGTGGAAGATGAACTTGTTGGGCGAGAAGTACATGCTGCAGTAGCTGCACTTGATGCACTTGGCGCGGGAGCTGTTGTAGCGCGCCGGGATGAAGCTGCCCCGGGAGCCCCAGGCGCACTCGTGCACCACGTCGAAGGCGAAGTTCTCGGGCAGCTTGGGCGGCTTGTGCTCGCCCAGGAAGGACTTGCAGAGCCGCTCCGCCTCCCTCTTGGTGATCATGCCGCAGCGGCGGGAGGAGATGGGCATGGCCCCGGCCCGCCGCAGGATCTCCAGCTGCACCGGCGTGCACTGCACGCAGGTGATGCCCAGGGCCACGCGCCGGTTGTGGATCTCATTGTAGCTGTAGTTCTTGAGCAGCGTGTTGGAGATCTGCGCCAGGCACAGCCGCTCCTGCCCGTCGATGACCAGGGACACGATGGGCACGCCGTACAGGGAGGTCTCACCCACTTGGTTGGGCTTGAGGGTATTGGAGCCCTGGTACGGCTGCAGCTCTTGCTTTGAATTTGGGGAGGAGCTTGCATCTCTCCCATTTCCCATCTGACTGGCGATCGCCTCCATTCCCCCCCAAAACGCCCCTGCAAAACGAAATCGGGGAAAGGCGCAGGTTAGAGGCGCTCCCGGGGCCCCGCCGCCGCTCCGGGCCCGCCGCTCCCGGGGCCCCGCGCTCCGCGGCCCGCCCGATCCCCGCCGCGCGGCGGCCGCTCCTCGCTCGGCGCTGCCGGCCCCGACCCGGAGCCCCTCGGGCGCTGCCGCAGGACCCGCCCCGACCGGCGGGGTCCGGCGAGGCCGGAGCGCATCCCCCGCGCCGCGGCCGCCGGTACCGAGCGCCGCCGCATCCGGGCGCGGCCCCGCGGCTGAGCGGCCCCGGGAGCCCGGGGCAAGGGCACCCCGGGGGGGGGGGGGGTCAGCACCTCCGCTTCCTCCCTCGCCGAGTCCCCGGGAGGTGCCGCGTCCCTTCCCTTTGTGCCGGCTCGCCGGGCCGTGCCGTGCCGTGCCGTGCCGTGCCGGTTTGCGGCGGGCTCCGGGCGGGCTCCAACGAAACGCGCCGGAGGATGCGGCCGGCGCGTCCCGGGGCCCGAGCCCCGGCCGGAGCGGGCGGGCCCCAACTTGGCGCTCGGTGCCCGCGGGCGGAGCGGGGCGGCGGGCGCGGTGGCCCGGAGCCCCTTTGTCGTGTCCCCGGCAGGCGATTAGGCGCGGGCGGATTAGGGGCCGGGGCGGGCAGCACCCGCCGCACGTAGCAGAAGGGCAGCAGCGAGCCAGGCAAATTGGCTTAGCGGGGAGGGCTCCCGGTGCTTAAGCCGCTTCCGTGGTAATTACACAAAATAACGGGGAGCGAGTCCCGAAAACGCGCCCCGCTTCGCGCACCCCCCATCCCCGTGCCCACCCTCCATCCGCCGCCCGCTCTCACTCACCGCGCCGCGGAGCCCGGCTGGACGTGCAGGCTCTGCTCGGGACTAGGGGCCGCAGCCCGGAGCCGGGGCCGCCATCGGCCGGGGGGCCCGTCCGGGGGCAGCGAGCCCGTTCCCGGGGCAGCCGGAGCTGCGGGGCGCGGGGCGGGCGGGCAGCGGGCGCGCCCTTCACCGACGCCTCGGGGCCGCCGCCCGCCCCGCCGCCGCCGCGTCCGCCCGGGCGAGATGCAACAAGAGCGAGTGACCAGCCGCGCCACCGAGGGAGGATCCGGATCCGTACTTGGAGACGCTGCACATTGATCCGGTGACAGCTAAAATAACGGGAAGACACACCCACTTAGCACCAGCATATTTACATTAACGGCCTCCGGGACCCCGCCGCCGTCAATCACCGATGCGCTCCAGTCAATCACGGCGCGGCTTTAAGGCACGGCGGAACGGGGAGGGAGCGGGAGGGGGGGAGGGCGTGGGGGCCGCCACCGAGCGGGGACCCGCCCGGGCAGCCCGAGGTAAGAGCGGGGATCGGCCCCGCGCCGCACCTGCGTGGGGCTCCGCGCCCCCGTGTCCCCCCCCGCGCCCGCCTCCCGCCGCGCCGCCAGCCCGGGGAGCGGTGCTCGTTGAAAGTTTGCGCAGGAGCGGGCGGTAACGAAAAGAGGAGCCCGGGGAGAGCGGCGGAGGGACCCCATCGAAATCGGGGATGCGCTGCTACCGCGCATCCCTCTCGCAGCCGGGATGCGCGCTCCGGTGCGGGGCGCGGGTGCGGGAGCGGTACCGGGGACGAGGGGGGGACATCGGGCGGCAACGAAATCGCCGGGAGGAGGGGGCAGAGAGGGGCGAGCTCGGGTTTTTCGTTCCCCACGGGGGCTCACGCCACACCGGCAGCGCCGGCCGACAGGACCGGCCGACAGGACCGGCGTGGTGGCTTAGGGGACCCGGCGCTCCGGTGTCCGCCGGCCGTGCCGGCGTGGCGGGGGCCTCTCGCCGCATCCCTGCCCGGGCTGGGCTCCCGCATGCGGCGCTCGTCACGGCCACGTTAATTAAACTGTAATTAATCATCGCGTCCGGCCGCGATCGGCGCAATTACAGCGATCAAACAGAAGTTAATAACGGCGCGGATCGCCCCCAGCTATCACTTTTGTGTGTGCCCCCGTGCCTTCCTTCCCCGCCATCACCGGCGGCACCGGGAGGATGCGGCGGGGCCGCCGCGGAGCGGAACGCGGGTGCGGAGCCAACCTTCTCCTCCGCCGAGAGCCGAGCTCCGGCCGCGCTCCCACGCGGGACAGCGGCCGCGGCTGCCCCCGGGACGCCCCGTCGGGGGGGACGCGGACCGGGCGCTGCCGGCCGGGCCCTGCGGCGCGGCCTTCCCGCAATGATCGCAACCCGAGCCGGTAATTATTCCTCGCCTTTTAATTATTTATCCTCTCCAGCCCCCGCTCCTCCAGCCATACGGAGGCAGGAGCGCGGTGAGACGCTCCCGCGCCGGTCGAGCCCCGCCGCCCCGCTCGGCACCGCGCTTGGGGCGATCCCGCGGCGCTCGACACCCGCGGGAGCCGCGCTGGGCTGCGAGGCGCCGGGAGCGGGCGGCGGCGCGGACCGAGCCGGTACCGCCGGGACCGGGAGGAGAGGGGGGGGGGGCTCCGGGAGGAAGCGGCTCTGCCCCGGTTCCCTCCGCCGTGCCCTTGCCCGGGCCGTGCAAGGTGAAAGGCTCCAAGGCTCCCCGGTGCCCGCGGAGCTCGGCCGGAGCCCGGAGCGGCGGAGGCGGCCCCGGCTCGCCCCGACGGCGGCGCGGAGCCCCGGGGAGGGGAGCGGCCCCGGGCCCGACCCCGGCCCCGCCGCCCCGGCCGCGCTCCCCGCTCCTCGCAAGCGCCGTATCTTTTAACAGTTGAATTGACTGCAGTTTTTGTCAGTTAATTAGGTTTAATTTACATAATTAGTACAGTATAAAGAGTATTGGGGATAATCAGGAGGTACGTCTCGCTTACTGTGTAAACACGGATTCGGAATTAAAAATCAGATGTAATTAAGGCGTGTGCGCGCGGCTTTTAATTGTAATGAATTTCTAATTAACGCTCAACGATCGCCGCACGCGAGAGCCGGGACGTTTGCGGGCTCCGCCGCCCCCCAAACCGGGGACCCCCCCCGGGACACCCCCGGGGCCGGGGGGCGCGGAGGGGCCGCGGCCGGCGCGGAGGGCGCAGCCCCGACGGGACCCCCCATCCTTCCCCGCTCCCCGGGCCGGTGCCGCCGGCAGACGAAGCCGGTGGATAATTTAGGTTAAAACTTAGGGAGCCGTGTCACGGGTGTATAAATAAATAATCACGCGTGGCGGGCGCGGAAGGCCCCGCGCTCCTGGAGGGCTGAGCCGAGATTGCCACATAAATCACGGCGGTCTAATTCAGTGGAAGTTTAATAAACGCCTCCTATTGGAAATGAATGTTCCCCATTTAACAGTTGTATCAGCACCATATAAAACCATGACCCCAATAAATTTAATTTTAGAGGCCGATCAATCCGGGCTTCTCTCCATCGATCCGCGGCGGCTCTGCACCTCCGCAGCCTCTTGCGGCCCTTCCCGCCGAGGCGGGGGAAGGAGCGTTTCGATTAGACTCTTTATTAGGAAAAGATTGCTCCGAGAGGCCTGAAAATTAAACGGTGACATTTTAATTACTGGACATTGACAAAGGGAGCGGGCGGCGGCTCTCGGCAGGCCGGGCACACTCCGCCTGACCCGGCTGCTGCGGGCCGGGGGGAGCGGCGGGAGCCGTGCGGGGCTGCGGGGAGCCTGGGGCCTCCTCCCGGTGCGCCCCGGGATCCCTCCCCAGGGCTGGGCACCCCTGACCCCACCCGGCTGCGCCTCCTCCGTGCATCCCGGCTCTGCCAGCGCGCATCCCCAGGCTGGGCACCCCCTTTCCTGTGCCCCCCGTGACACCCCACACACCCTCCATCCCCACCACACATCCCCGGCTCTCCGCAGTGTGCCCAGGCCCAGCCCGCAGCTGCTGTCCCCTTGTCCCCCGCCCCTCACCGCCCCGGTTTTCCTGGGCCGGAGCGGCTGCGGGGAGCGCGGGGTCGATAGGCACGGAGTTATTGATCGGGGGAGCCGAGCACTGCGCAGGGATGGAGCGGGACGAGGCCAGGGCAGCGCTTCAGCCCGTGCCGTGCCCGCTGCGGGATGGAGCCGCACTCACCTGCGCGGGCCTGGCCGCTCTGCTCGGCCGCGGGGAAGTTTTCCTCCTCCTCCTCCTCCTGCTGCTGCTGCTGCTGCCCATAAAGCCCCAGACATCCATTTGCCTTCAAGCACCTCCCGGGCTCTCCGGCTCTCACAAACCTTGAACTTGCGCCGCGGGCCCGGCGCCGGGAGCAGCCGCAGCCGGGAAGGCTCAATCCATAAATCCTGTCCCGGGCGCGCACGGTGCTTTATGGACAGAGCCCCTGCCGAAGGTAACGCAGCCCCTGCAGCTCCGGCTGCAGCTTCCCGACGGGAAAGGCGCAGGATCACAGGCTCGCTGCGGCTGCTTTGAGTTAGGAGAGACCTTAAAGCTGCTCTCCTTCCAACCCCACCTCCATGGGCAGGGACACCTTCCTCTAGAGCAGCTTGCACAACCTTTTTTTTCCTATTCGATGTGACCAAATACTGCAACAGGAGATTTTTAAATTTCTCTTTTTTCCCCCGTTAGGTTTTCCCAGTCCAGGCTGGTGGGCTGGGGGAGCAGGAGGAGGCCAGAAAGTTTAGAGGACAGCCCCCAATTTCTGGTGTCAGTGAGACCCCCGGGAATGCTGAAGATGAGTTACCCTAAAACCCCGGTTACAGCCCAGGACCTCACCGTCACTCAGTGGGCTCCAGCTCCTCCCCCGGAGAGCCCCTGTGCCCCCCAGGCCTGGCTGTCCCGCGGGGACATCGCTCCCACCCAGCTGCAGCTTCTGGGGCTCGGGCTGCTCCTTACTTGGCAGAGGCACCATAAATACCCTGCCCGGGGGGGCTGAGGGGCACAGCTGCATCCTCTGAGGCTCTCGGGGAACTGGGGGCACCTGGGAAGTGTTTATGCCCTGATGGGCCAGCCCGTGGCAGCTGGGCAAGGCTCCCCGGTGTCCCCGAGGTTCTCTCTGTGTTTGTCACATCCCAACGGGAGCGGGATGAAGAGCACGGAGATGTGCCCGAGAAGCTGAGCAGCCCGGGGACCCCGGGAGCATCCTGGAGACGGGATTTGTCCATCCTGTTCCCTGCCCGAAGCGGCTCTGTGTGTGTGCCCTGCGCCCGGAGCAGAGCGGAGCCGCGGCCTGGGACAGTCCCTGCTGTCCCGTCCCTCCTGTCCCTCCTGCCCCTGCCCAGCTGCAGCTCCCGTGGGATGTGGGGGCTCCCGGATTGTGCTGCCCGGGGGAATTGTCCCGGTGGCTCCCGGATTGTCCTGCGGGGGCACAGCGCTGGGGCCACAGAGCCGAGCGAGCCCAGCGCCCGCTGCGGTGGCATCGCCCCCTCTGTCACCGCCGAGCCGCTTCTCCCGCAGCTCTCGCTCTCCACCGGCGGATTTGGCTCCCTGCAGGAGTTTTATTTCACAGCAAAGCCCCGAATTCCCAGGATTTGCCCGCACACTCCCGCGGTCCATCCCTTTCCCAGGGACGCCTCCAGGTGAACTTTCCCTGCAGGACCGGGAGGGAGGAAAGCACCCAGGCCACCCCCAGCTCCAAGCCTCCCGCTGGCTTTTCCCCTCGGGTATCCAGGGATCAGATGGAGCTCCCGAGAGCTGCTCCCGGCATGGCTCAGGTATGAACGCCACCACGCTGCCGGCGTGGGGCCGAGGGACAGCGACAGGTAAAGGAGCCCGGCAGCCCCGCCTCCCCCCCCGGCTGGTCAGGCTTTCTTCGGGAAACAAAGACGGGCGCTTTGCCTTTGGAATGCTGACAGCGGGCTGGATTTGGCCACGGGATACGAGAAACCAAGTATTTTCCAATTCTGTGCTGATTTAAAGGCGATCTTCCACGGGCTCTTCTCACGGGAGCTTTGCCGGGCAGTGGGAAAGGGAAATGTGGAAAATATTGGAAGTTTTGGCACAGATGGGACATATTCCATTTTTCCCACATCCTCACTCCCATGGGAATCGTCATTACTGAGGTTGTAGGAGGGGAGACAGAGGTGACACCGGTGTGGGGCTGCTGGGGGAGCCCCAAATGAGCTGCTGGGGTGAGCAGTGGGACTGGGGGGTCACTCTGCAGCTGTGGGATCCTCTGCTGAATTCATTGCACAGCCCCTGATGCCATCCTCTGAGCATCACTCAGCTGCAGGGTGTGATACTGCTGCATTTCCTGCAACCTTTCCAGCCAAGAAATGCCACAATTCAGACCCCAGAAAATTGCAGGAGGGAAGAGGAGAGAGGGCAAAGCCATCCCTGGGCAGCTCCAGGTTTGGGTCAGCTCCTGCCTGCGGGGAGAGAAGCACTGCTGAGCCCCGTCCCAGCACCCAGCACTTCCAGGAAAACCTCCCTGGAGCTTCATGCCCATCGCTGGACATTCTGGGAGCAGGTGATGTTACACCTGGGGCATGTTTTGTGTCCTGGCCACCTCAAAGTCTCGTTCGAGTGCCCTGAGGCAGGATGAGCCCGGTGGTGCTGCATCCCTGGCATCCCTTGGGGCAGGTTTGGGGGTTCCTGCACGGCTGGGGTGCCCCATGCCAGGCTCACCTGCACCCCACAGGGCACCGACACGGACTGGGATGTTCTTGGCGCAGGGAGAGGAGCCTGGGCCGGGTTCAGGATGCGGGTGAGCTCAATCCTGGCCCAATTCCCTGCATTCCCCCTGAGCCGTGCCCCTCGGTGCTGATGGGGGGTGCAGGAATTGGGGTCCATGTGGGGACAACCCCCCCCCAGACCCCATATCCAGGTAGGAGGGCCAGCTTTGGGAAGGTCTCAGCTGGGAATGCCAGCAAGGCTGAGAGGAGCTGCTCAATCCCAAACCTCCCTCCTCTGCCCTCTCATCCAGCCCCATTCCCCCAAATCCTGCTGGGAAGGGGCAGATCCCTGGCTGCACTGAATCCCAGGATTTGGGAGAGGAAAGGGATGGAGCCCCGAATTCCCCTGGACTCATCCCACTGATGAACCACACCAATTATAATTCTGTCCCTGCTTTAACCACGTTTTTCCAGCTCCACCAGCTCCATCCCACACGGATTTTCAGGGTGAGCCCTCCCCTCCCAAACTCCCTGGCAGGAAAAGCAGCAGGAAAAGCCCTGGGATTGCTGAGTTGTAAACCAAATCCGAGGGAGAGAAGGAGAGAGAGCCCTTTTATCCAGGGAAAGCTGCTGGAACTGTTAGGGATAAATAAATGGCAGCGCTGCCATGCCCTGCCTGGCTCACAGGGAGGGAATTTGTCTCACTTTAGCAAAAGGACCTGGAGGAACGGGGGCTGCTGCCTCATTCATTGCCTGTTATCTGCCAGCGAGGTTGTGACATCAGAGCAATTAAGACAAACTTTAGTCTCTAAGTTCATGCCTGCAACCTCTACACTTCAAAAGAAGACAAACGATCCCTCCAAGGAAGGAAAGCAAGTCTTTTCCAGGCTGCTTCCAGAATAACATTTAGGATTTGCAGTGGTTCGGGAGGAATAATTCACTGAATTGTGGGGGGGGTTGAAGCTGCTGGTAGAAAATAAACCGCCTGAGTCTTTTTTTATTTTTTAGCAAAAGTTTATTTCTAATGCAAAGACAAGCAAACAAACCCCAACCTCCTCCCACCCAACTCACTCACCCCAAACCTGCCTCTCACATCCATGGTTTTTTTTTTTTTTCCTTTTATTACGCATTTTTACACAAGGAATGATCCAACCTGTGTTGGTCTGTTGTGGAAACGTCCCCAGGAACTGCAGGAGCCAGGAACACCCAGCAGAGACTTTGCAGCCATTCCTTTTTCCTGGAACACCAAACCCGGAGCCTGTGCTCGACCTGGCTGAGCCCACAGCTGTGCCAGGGCCTCCCCACCCTCCCAGGGAAGGATTGCTCCCCATATCCCATCCATCCCTGCCCTCCGGCACTGGGAGCCATTCCCTGTGTCCTGTCCCTCCATCCTTGTCCCAGTCCCTCTCCAGCTCTCCTGGAGCCCCTCCAGGCCCTGCCAAGGGCTCTGAGGATTCCTGGATCCTTCCCTTCTCCAGGGGAACATTCCCAGCTCTCCCAGCCTGGCTCCAGAGCAGAGCCCTGTCCTCTTTCCCCTCCCCTCTTCCACCTCAGCAAACCCTCTCTGGTTCAGGGATCAGCCTGCAGAGCCTGGCCATGGGTGCTCCTCGTGTCCCAGCAGCTGCAACTGGGAGCAGAGAGGGCATTCCCAGTCATTCACTGGTGTGATGCTGACCCTCCTGGACCCCTCACCTCCCCACAGGGTGGGCAAGCCCAGATATTTCTCTTTTTTTGTCTGTTTGCTTTTGTTTTACACTTAAACCCAGTATTTAGTGGCTGCCTGCACTCAGAGACAGCCACCAACTCGTCAGGAAATTCTCTGGACACTTGGATAGGAGCAACAGTTAAAAAATACTCTGGAGTCAGGAAACAGAACATTCAGTAACCCAAAAATAGAGATATAAAATACTTGCTTTAAGGCTGTGTACAGTATAACTGAAGATAAACCTGGAAATTGCTCAGCAACAAAAGAAACAATTAAGAAAATTCCTTAACGTGGCGGTGAGGAAAAGGCAGCCAACAAACACCCTGATTTTGCTGATGCCTCTAGGAGACAGCTGGAGTAAAACAGGACCTGGACAAACGGAGAGTCCCAAGGTGGAGCCCCTGGGGCGCTGCAGGGCTCACTGGGCTCCCTGGGCTCGACGCTCCTCCAGCATCCTGCACACCCACATGGACACCACCTCGGCATTGCCGTCGTTGTACTGCACCACGAAGGGGTGGCCCTGCAAGGGGACAGCCAGGGTCAGCCAGGACAGACACACAGAACCCTTCTGCAGCACAAACCCCACCGGAACATGCCATGGTTACAGCCACAGCACTGCCGTGAAGCACCGGCTCAGAGCAGCGGATTTCTCTGCAGATCCGTGGTGCCCACACGGCCTGTTCTGAGAGCAGGGGGAGGCAGCCCAGACTCCTTGGAAATGCTCCTTTTGTTTTTGTTATTCCATTTTTCGTTGTGTTCTGAGCCAGCCCCTTTCCAGGACAGCTGAGCAGTTGCTGAATGGTGTTTGGGTAAAATGATATCCCAAAAAAACCTCATTAATCTGCTCCTCTGCTTGCAAATCTGTGTAATGCCCTAAAATTCCTCTCTTCACAATCCCTGTGCATCCTTCACATTCACTGACCTTCCAGAGCCTAAAGGGGATCCAGGAGAGCTGGAGAGGGACTCTGGACAAGGCAAGGAGTGACAGGATGAGGTGTTCTGCCCAGCACTGGGGTGGGTTTGGGTGGAAAGTGCAGGAATAAGAGAAATGCCTTTATCTCCAACACAGCCTAGAAGCAGCTGTTCCACCTCTTCAACAGAACCGCCAAGGACACCAGAGAGAAGCAGCAGAGAACAGTCAGGAGGCACAGGCAGGGCAGAGCAGATGCTCTGGGACAATCAAACACAAATATTCCAGCCAGTCCTTTCCCCTTTAGGATGGAGAAGCAGCAGAGAACAGTCAGGAGGCACAGGCAGGGCAGAGCAGATGCTCTGGGGCAATCAAACCCAAATATTCCTTCCCCTTCAGGATGGAGAGACCCTGCAGCCAAAGCCCCCTCACCTCCAGGATATCCCTGCATTGAGGCTGCTCCAAATGAAATTTCAGCTCTGAAACCTCAGCTGTCAGGCTTTTAAATATTCAGCCTTAAAAACACCTGGAGCTCAGCACAGCCAGCAGAAAATCCAGCACCAAAGTAATTTTTCTTACTGGCCTGGTACTGGAATGCTGTGCCCTGGCTCAGTGGGATGCACTGGGAATCCTGCAGGGAATGGGAAGTGGCTGCTGCAGAGCCTGGAGCTGGAAAGGTCAGGCAGGACAGGGCCAGGGCTGGCCCCCAGTGAGTGTCAGGCAGCCTAATTCTGTGTGTCAACCCTGAAAATGAGATAAACAATGACAAACCAGGCTTTTTAAATGAACTTGTCTCTTCTGGTTCTCTTGATAAAGGGTACATTTCTCGAGTTGCAGTGTCCCACCAGACAGGTTTAACTCTTTCACAGGGCAGCTCCTGGCAGAGGGGGAGGTGAAGGATTTAAATACCTGACAGGAAATTAAAAGGGCAGTGCCCCCCTGAACACAGAGCCCTGGTAATTCCAACTCAGTGCTCACCAACCATCAATCATTTACCCCAGTCAATTAAATCCCCATTATTCAAGGGTAAAAGTTCCATCATTTTATCTACCCCTAAAATCCAGCAATTTGCTTTCATGGCTGTCTCCTCTGACCTATAAAAAAATCTTTGTTTCTGATTAATAACCCACCCTGAGCTTATTGCCACATGGCATCCTGGGCAGGGCTGCAGGTCCATGGGCCTTTTCCAGCTCCAAGTGCCCACCTGGAGAGTGCAGCTCTGCTCCAGGTGGATGAAATCCCCTCTGGGACACAAAATCATCACCCACAGCCCCAAATCCTTCCAGCTCTTCAGTCTAAAGCACAGGGAACAACTCCCACTGCCCCCACAGACAAATCCAGGAATGAGCAGAGCTTCAGGAGAGCCTCTCCCACAAACAGGACCCTCTGGCCATAAAAGGTTTGTGTTTGGAGAGCACCAGGGAGGCTCAGACCGATGCCAAAGGACAGGCAGACCATCAACAACGCCCTCATGCAGTGCCAGGGGATTTCAGGCACGAAAGGAGTCAGTGTTTATGTCAGACTGCTCTAAAGGTCCATGGAACGGGCAGCTACCAGCCTGCAATGGTGACAAAGCACATTCCCAGTGTGGAATGCCAGTCAGACACAGATTTCCTTGGAAATCACCAAAAATGAGAGATTTTCCTCCCCAGGATGGTGCTCCCTGGAGCACAGAACATGGCAGGAACCTGGATCCCAAATGCTGGGAGATCATGACATCTAACCCACTCCAGCACCTCCTTGTATTTTTTCCCCTGGTGCAGGGAGAGGCTGACTGGGGAGGGCAGCCAATTAAAAATGATAATAAAATTCCTCATGCTTAGGCAAGGAAGGTTGGGAAATGAGTGGCACTGCACTGGCTGCAGTGGTGCCACCCTTTTAACATTTCTTTTTCCAGGAACCCTCCCAGCCTGAACTCCATTTACCACCAAGCAGCACAGACAAACCATGCCTTCCATTTAAAAAATTCTGAACTCAACACCACAAAAAAACCACAATAAAAAAGATCCCAACTGTTGCAGCCACAGCCTATGAAGACAATGGCCGTGCCCTCAGACAGCATTTCAAATACAGTTTATTAGTGTGTGATATGAAAAGGGTATTTTTATTGCATGATATAATGCAATGGGACCTTGGGCGCTCTGCAGAAGGACCTTGCACTCAGAAGTGTAATGAACCCATAGTCCAAAAAACATTATACTGTACATTAACCTATCATTAATGGCACATTAGGGCTGGGGGCACTGCACGCTCGCTGGGCAGGGCTCCATCAGGACAGTGTGCAGGAAACCACAGCCTTCCCAGCCTTAAAACAAATAGAGAAAATAAATATCACTGCTGGCTGCAGGCTGCTCTGAGGGAAGCTCACTCGCTGCTTAACTTGCAGTTTCTTTAAGGGGGGATGAGGAAGATGAAGCAGTTTATTGGGTGGTGTTGGCATGCCCTGAATGCATCAGATGCAGCTCTTCCTGCACAAAACACAGCCCCTGATAAGAACACAGTGTAAGCTGGAAGCCTGCTCCCCTTCCCTGCCATTCCCTAATTCCTCCCTGGCATAAAGAACTGGGAATGGGAAGAGCAACCTCTGACCCAGCTCTCTGTTGGACACCTGGGATCTGTTTTGCCCCTGCACCCGTTTCACCTGAGCAGAATTCCTGCCCTGCCAGCACCAACTCCATGAGAAACATGAGCAAACCACCAAATCCCTGCTGCTCCCAGAGCAGGTGGGATGTTCCAGGCCTTCCCCCGCTCCAGGTGCTCTGTTCAAATGTTAAATCAGGAAAGCCTGGCTGGCAGCTCCAACTCCAAAAACCTCCAACTTGGCTGTCCAGCAGCACATCCCATTGCTCCTGAGGTGCCTGTGCTGTGCACAGCTCTTGTATGAACTCAGGGCATGGATTTGAGGGGAAATCCTGCCCATCCTCGTGTTTAATGGGGGACAGGTCCCACCTCCAACAGGACAAACACGAAGTTCAGCTCTGGAGCTGCACCAGCTTCCCAGGACTCCTGGAAACACCAAGTGCTGAGCAACCCAAAGAGCTTCCCAGAATTCCTGGAAACACAAAGTGCTGAGCAACCCAAACCACCCCAAAGTGACCCCAGGTCCCCCTGCAGTGCCCTCAGCACGTGTCAGGATTTCATCACTCCAGCCCTGCCTCCAGTGCTGGAGGATTTTCCATCTCGAGCTGCTGCCTCCAAGGACAAGCCACACTAAAAGCTGTTCTAATTATCTGTGCCAGCTATCCACAGGATCCAAGTGCGGCTCCCACGGCCAGGAATAGCAGCGAGGAATCCTCAGGCCAATTCTCTCACTGCAGACTCCCCAAACATGGTTAATTCACAGGCACAGAAGGTGGCAGGGCGTCCTCAGGGATGCTCCACGCAGCTTCTGAGGCCTGAGTGGGGCAAGAACTCTGCAGGCTGAGCACAGGTGAACCCACAGAGACACAGAACGTACCCACGGTGAAAGGGCCCTGCAGGACACTATTCAAGTGTGATCCAGCTGCTCCATCTCTTGTTTTCCTTCTGGAATTTTGGGATTTTTTAAAACCCTTTTAAGGGAAGTGTGAGCACCTGAAGTGCTTGGAACAGCAGGGACTGGGAGGCTCAGTCTGTGTGTGACTGCCAGGAGTGTCCCCAGTGTCCCAAAGCCACAGCAAGGTCAACTGCAGCCTCCTTGTCTCTTCCAAATGGGATTGCAGATCACAGACTGAGCTTAACCCTAAAACTGCAGCTCCTCCTTGGGACTGTGCCTGATCTGGGAGCGAGGTTTGCTGGCCCAGTTCTCTCTCACTGTTCTGTCCTCAGACTATTGAGGGCAAGGACTGTGCTTGCTGCACTGGAGAGGCTCCAGCACCCCAGAGCTGTGCTCAGCTGGGTGCTGGAGACAAAGCCCCAGAACAGGGGGTGGAACCATGGCACCACAGAATCATGGCATCCCCCGCTCATGGGCTGGAAGGACCTTAAAAACCCACCCTCCCCTTCCCCTTCCACCACCCCAGGTTGCTCCAATCCAGCCCTGAGCACTCCCAGCACGGACCAGTGGCGTTTTCTGGCTGGAGATGAGGCAGGAACAGGAACACATCCACAGGGAAACCCAAATCTGGTTATCTGCCTGCAAGTTTTTGCTCCTTCCTCTCTCCTCAGCTGAGAGCAGAGCCCAGCCTGCTGAGCAGCTCCACTCGGGAAGTGGGGAGTTTTGTTTGTTGCATGGCCTCCCTAACATACACTGTAATTAAAATGTTGATTACTAAACAGTTTAAATATATGACAGACAATGCAGTTAAAGCCTACAGTTAGGTCAATATGTGATTTAGATTTGCCATTTAAAAACTCTCATTTAAATTTTGCATACATTAATCACTACCATACTTCAATGTTCTGATATCCACCTGACTACACTATTAAAATAAAACTTGCTGCCCCAGGGAAATCCTACTTATTCTTAATTGTTTCGAGGCTTTGATGGGCTTTTAATCTAAGATTAATTTATGCAATTTTAAATAACTCTTCTTATGATTAATAAGCTTGAAAATTAAAAGGAGTCTAAAGCAATTATAATGAGCATTTGGTCATAACCTCATTAGGAGAAGGAGTGAAGGATACAGCTCTGGAATTCTTACAAGACTACAATTTAAGGTTACTTTCAGAGGAGTCAAACATAGTACTTGAAATTGCAAAGGCAGATTAGCTTAGGTCAGCCTTAGAACTATGGCTACCTAGATTAGCACACTAATGATTTTATCCCTCTGATGATATGTGAGACAGTGAAAAGATGATGCAAAACAAAGATAAATGGATAACACAACTAAGCACTGAAGCCCTGGGGTCATATTTCTTCCTTTTTTTTTTTAAGAAGTACTTTTTCTCCCTATTATTTATCTGTTTGTAGATTGACTTTCACCAATGCATTTCTCCTTTTTATAGGATAAAGTTAATTGCAAGCCATTTTTACTAGTTTAGTTTTCTTGAGGCACCAAAACTCTCCTGGAATTTACAGAATTTGTATTCAAATAACAACAGTCCCCAGGCTTGATGGATGGACCAAGAGGAAGAACACCTTAACTTTGACCTCAACACCTTAACCTGAACAGTAACTGTCTACACACCTCACCTGAATTTCCATTTTTAAACAGCAATACAGATTCTTCATTATGATTAAAGTATTGTTTTCCCAAGCTTTGGACAGCTGGTGACCCCAAAACAGACCTCAGAGACCCCTGGTGCACTTGACTGATGTGTCCAAGCTGGCAACTCATCATCAGACAAAGGGTCAAGAGGGAATTTTTCACATGAGAACAGCCAGAATTGGAGCAGCTCCACTCCACATCTGGCCCTGACTTCAAACTCCTCAACCCCTCCTCCTGCAGGACCCTGCGTCTGCTATTTGCTCCCTTCCTGTGGCAAAGACTGGTCTGAAATTTACTACAGGGTTTAGGGTTTGGCTGTGGCACAGAGGAATCTATTTGCCCATCTGCAGATCATTTTTTCCACAGCAGCTTTGCTTTTGATATTTGTTGTTAAAGCAGAAACTGTCCTTGGCACTCCTCGCGCTGCTCGCCTAAAAACGAGCCAGCTCCCAGCAAAGGTATTTCACTTTTTGTGTTATGACTCTTAAAAACTCTTAAAATAAACTAAAGCAACCCAAATCTAATTGGAGTTTACTTCTGCAAGTGCTGCTGAGGTTAAGGAGAGCTGCAGAGGAGGAATGGGGAGAGTGGCCCAAGGCTGATGGAGTCTGTCAACATTAGCAAGCTGTCGACAACAGAAGCAGCTCTGCTGAGTGAAACGCTTGGTGCAACATTTTGGGGATGGAAGAGCTTTGACTTTTGCCCAGCTCTGGTCTGGTTTGTGGCCTCAGTGCCCATTAGTGGCTGGAGCTCATTAGGTGTGTGCCTGGAGCACATCTTCTGGTGGGGCTCCGTTTGAAATCGATTCAGTTCGTGAGCTTCAAGACCTGGCTGTGATGAGAATGAGAGAGTGGGGGCTCACAAAGAGCAGAGATTCACACCAGAAAGGCACACCTGACCCGAACTCTGGTGGAGCTGCACCTGCAGAAGTGTCCTCAGCTCCTGCACAGGGATGGTCTCAGTGACCCCAAACAGAGCTCGTCAGGAATTCAGAGCTGATACACAATTTCCTTCAAACAAGTACTCAGTGTTCCCCTAGACTCGGGGGGAAGGATGAAGAAAACAACTGTTTTCCCCAAGTTTTTCTACTGAGGAAAAAAAAAAATTTGCTAAGCAAATTACTAAGCTGAAGTAAACTGAAACAATCTCCTAAATGTTTTTCACCCAAACCTTGGAGAAGAAAATGCTGTGTGCACACACACGCACAAATAACAACAATTAACAAAAGCAAAAAAACCCTGAAAATGATGTGGCTGGAAGCAAAAAGGGAGAATGGAACAGCTCGTACTTCGTTAGCATTTTTGTGATGAAGTTTCTGCAAATGAACAAGTTGTTTTTAGAAGTACCACTACCATCATCCTGCATTCCACGGCTGCACACTGCCTGCACGGAGTGCAAAATGACATCCCCGTGTTTGGCAGGCTCTGTGAAGGGACTCAGTAAAGTATTAAATGATGGAGGTGAAGGCACTGCCAAATCCCCTTGTCTGAGGAGCAGAGAAAGCTCAGGTATGAAACAACGCTGGAATAAACACACAGAGCCCTGCTGAAAACACAGAGAGAACAAAATATATCACTACTAGTTGGCTTGGGGAAAAAAATATAAATTCCTTTGAATCCCTCCCAAGGTCACTGAACAATTGAGCACCATTTCCACGCTCAGAGCTGTGTTTTAATCCAGGGGAGCCTTTCCCTGGTGGAAACCTGGCTCTCCCCAGCCCAGCAGGCACAGGCTCATCCCGATTTACAGCAGCTGAGTGTTTCCCCAACCTCTCCCATCAAATCCAGCAGGCAGATGCACATTGATGGGACAAAGAACTTTTCTGGGGCTGTATTTTGGGGTTTCAGCCTCAATAAAGCCGCGTGCTCCAAGCTCTGCCCCGGCTGGGAGCGCCAGCAGCCGGCTCTGAAGGGGAGGCCGCAGCTTAAAAAAAGGAAAATACATAAAAAAGAAATCATGTTTAATTTAAAAATTAGAAACTGGAGCAGGCTGTGAGCACAGAGGTTGATTGAAACAAAATTTAAATTCCTGTCAAGCCCATTTAAACACAGGGGCCCTTCATAGGCAATTAGCTGCTCCCTGTGAAGGCTGAGCGAGGCCGGGCCTGGTCACTGTGAGGAGCCGAGAAAAATTAACTAAAATCAGGCGCTATGAAATATTTAGCCTCCCAGTTTATCACCGGGGTTTGGAAGTGTAAACAAGACAAAAATCGATTCCTCGGTGCCCTCCAATCAATCCCCCAAAATGGCGAGGGCATCTGTTTCTGCTCAATTTTGTTTACTCTGGCAGATTTGCCTTAATTGCGGTTGTTTATCTCCCGTTGTCCCCGGGGCCCTAATCTCCCGATTACTAATACTTAACACTCATTTCACATCTAAAGCTACTTCTAATCCTCAACAGGTTTCTGGAGCTCTTAAAATGATGGAGGCCAGGGAGATTTCTCTTTGTGAGAGGAGCATTTTGCGACCCGCAACCAGCTGGGCCCAATCGTCACCAGGGATGGCGGCAACAAAGGTGCTAAAAGGCTCTTTCACAAACTCTGCCTCTCCGCCGGGAACGCCACCGAGAAAAAAAGGCCTTTGATGGGGAAAAAAGGGAAAAAAACCACCCTGAACAAGGGGGCTCTAACAGTCCAGCCAAATAAAGTTACTGTCATAATCAAGCGCTGTCAATCACAATGAAAATCCAATTAAAAAATCTTTCAGCACAGCCCCTCTTCAGGAGAAAAATGTCCCCTATTTATATGCGGGTTTTTTTCCTTTTTTTGTCAACTGCACAAATTAGAAAGTCGTATTAATTGATTTTTTACTACTTTAGGCCCTGATCCTCCAGCAGAATTTCTGCGGATGGAAGAATCAAGCGGCACAAATCTGATTAAGGGATTTGAGGCATAATGCACACAGGTCACTAAGAAGCCATATCTCTATCTCCTGCTTTATACTCTGCTTATTCATAGGCAATTATTACTCTTATTTAATACTGCAGGAGTGTCCTGAGGTGCTAATTGGACTAGAGACCCACATGTAGCTGGTACTGACAAGCATCAGCCATTTTAATCTATGCAGAGTGTCTGAATAGATTTGAAATGCCAATTTCATTACACAAATAAAAATTGTACGTGGATTTCAACAGTTGCCTGTTAAGAGCAAATTCCTTGATGGATTTGGAATGAATAGAAAGGACAGTATTCTGGGATTTAAAGATATGGGTCTTATTTTAGAACTGCTAACAGATTTTTTTTCTCAGTTTTTCAAAATAAATACGTAAGGAAGACAGCTGACATAAAACATCAACAAGGCAAATGCACAACTTCTCAATATCCAGTAATTGAAAGATTTGCAATTCTGCTACCAAAATGAGTGAGATGTAAATATTTGTCCCTGTGCCTGGAGAACTACTGAACAACCAGCAGTGCCAAATGAAACATTTGCTCAAATTAAACCGCAAAGCCCAGGAGACTCAAGTAACCAAAAAATATGAACTGCATCCCTCTAAGCTGTTGCCAATTTGTTTTTGTCCAATTTCCTTAGATTATCAACACCTCTTTGAGCCAACTCAAGTTACTCCTTTTCACATTTCACAGGGAAGTGCTGCTGTTTTGTGTAGCTCTAGGGCATGGTAGGAGGGGAATATTCCCATTTATTCCCAGATATTCCCATTTGCTGGAGGAATTGGGTGATCCCATGGCAATGGGTGCAGCAGGCAGGGAATGAAGGCATCATCACCCCTTAAGCTGTCACCATGCTGCTCTTGGGTGCTTGCTGGATTTAGTGACACTGATAGAATGGATGTCTCCATTTAAGGAGCTGATTGCTCAAGTGGCACAGAAGAACTCACACCCCAAATGACAGAGATGCCTTTCCCCCCATTTTTTTTTGAAAGACAGAGGGGGAAATATCCCTGACCCACCTTTCCCAATTTCAGCTCAGTGAGCAATGCTGCCACCTGAAGAAACACCGATTTTTTTCCTCTTAAGCTACCTTGAGCAAGGAAGACCCTGAACACCCAGTGACAGGAGCATCCTGAGCCCTGCTGTGAAATCCTTGCCTCAATATAAATTCTGATTTGTCTTCAGTGTATCCAGGATTTGATCCAGAACTCCTTGTCCACTGCATGTCTGAAGTGAGAGACTGAAGACCCAGTTTATTATTTACCACATATATTTCACGATTGAATTGGATGATCCTAAAAAACCTTTCCCAACCTAAACTATTCTATATTTACAGCAGTTAAAATACTTGGCTCTGTACTTTTTTTCCTTGAGAAACCAGGAGAGAGCCCTTTCCTTCACATCTGCTAGTGTTTGGTGTCTGTCAGAAGTTCTCCTTGTCATGGAGTGAATAACTGGGATCGCTGTGACAGAGGAGAGGCTGAACACCTGCAAACAAAGCCATTCATCACAGCTCCAAGCACAGACAATTCCATCAGCCCTGATGGGAGATCCTGCACTGGCCTAGGATAAAACAAAGCAGCCAAAGAGGGAAAATTCTTGGCTCCCTGTGATTCAGCAGCGGTGCCCAAACATCTGGAGAGGTGCACACAACAGGCATGGATCTCTAAAGCTGATCTCACAGGATCTCTAAAGCTGATCTCACAGGATCTCTGGGGTGTGTTTGTGCCCAGGGAAGTGCTGAGAGCCCTCTGGTCCATCCCAAAAACCATCCTCATCCAAACCCAGCCCTGGCTCCTCCCTGACACCACTGGGGGAAAGCCCTTTATTGACAAACCTAAGCACCAGTGTTTTATTGGCTTTATTCTGGGGCTTTAGATGAAAATCCAGGCAGGATTATGCTGATCCTCCATTTGTTTGTTTAAACCATAAAAGTGTTTCCTGAGAGCTGGAACCAGGGGTTTAACACAACTAACTGCAAATATGTTTAGCTACTGTGCAGACCCTCTGAAATAAAGCTACATAAAATATAGCTACTTAAAACCCAGCTACTTAAAACCCAGCTACTTAAAACCTTCCATTTTTAATTCCCTTGTTGTACTTGTTGGAGATGTGGGAACAGGCAGCCAGAATGCATTTTTGAGTCTCTAATATCTTGACATGTCTTAAGACATTTAAATATACAAACTAACTGTTTATCTGGGAAAAAATACCCATTACAGCCAATAAAATCAGGGTGCCTGGTCTAGAGCCATTTCTGGAATGGAGAGGGGGATTGCTGGATGCATAGGAAATGGGAAATTGTATTAGGCATTAAAATAAATAAAATACCAGAGGAGAACAGGTTTTCCAGCATGTCAGTGGCTTTGACACAGATGTACAATTTATCACACAATGTTTAAATTGATACAATTTTAAATTGATAAAATATTGACATAAGAAGCCCCAGTAATTTAAATTTTAAGAAGGAGAAAAGCTCCTGGTTGTGTTGACAACTTGAAGAAGAATCATTAGATCTGTGCAAAAGTAATGGAGTGCAGGAGGTGACTGCATCATCTCCCTGCCCAATTTTTCCTTGAGAAATCCTAAAGACTGTGCTTTGATGCCTCCACGGGAGAGCACAACAGAATAACTGCTCCATTCCTGACTTTTGGTGCTTCAAATACCATTTTTTACACAAACACCTTTCATTCCAATAACCATCACGGAGGAGTTCAATGCTGCACTAACAACAAAAAACCCCTCACCAAGAGGCTCCAGCAATTCCAAAAAAAGCACCAACAATCTGCAGCAGCCGAGGCCGAGCTTGCAGCTAAAGAAGAGATTTTAAACAATTACCAAAGCAGGGCAGTGATATCATAAAGGCAATTTCTGCGCTAGCTTGTTTTCTGCAACTCTCCCTGCCTCTGAACAGCTAGAACAGATAATAACTATTAGTAAATCAAACTCCTGCAATATCCAGCTGTGCCTCCCCCATTTACATACAGATAGAATGGGTATATGTTTTTAATATGTATGCCAGGCGTAGTTTTACCACAGCTGAAGTGCACGCTACAAAGGAGGAGGAGAATGGGAATGGAATCAGCATGAGATAATAAAGTGGCCTAGATAAAGTATTAGCCAGCGATTGATCTCAAACAGGGGATGCTGCTTCTCTCTGACCTGATTACTTACTATGCATAGATTCCATTAAATAGAGCTTAGGATGGAAAGCTTTGGGAAAATACCGTAAATACAGGCCCAGCCCCAGCCTGGCTGCTGCCCTGGACTCTGGGTTTAAGCAGGAGTTAAACCTTCCCTGGGTTTAAAGAGGAATTAAACTTGTCCTGGGTTTAAATAGGAGTTAAACCTTCCCTGGCTTTAAACATGAGTTTAACATTCCCTGGCTTCAAACAGGAGTTAAACCTTCCCTGACTTTAAACAGAACTTTAAACCCTCCCTGGGTTTAAACAGGAGTTAAAAATTTAAATTACTGACATTTCTTCTGTTGATATTCTATTTACATTTTTATGAATTTAAAAAGAAATTTTAAAAGAAATTTTAAAATTTTAAATGTTATCAATTTAAATTATTAAATTAAAAAATATTAAATATATAAACTTAAACATTGTGTGATAAACTGTGTATGATCTCTGTCAAAGCCACCGACATGCTGTAAAACCTGTTCTCCTCTGGAATTTTATTTATTTTAATGCCTAATACAATTTTGAAATTTCCCATTCTTATGCATCCAGCAATCCCCCTCTCCATTCCAGAAATGGCTCTGGACCAGAGATCCTGATTTTATTGGCTGTAATGGGTATTTTTTCCCAGATAAACAGTTAGGTTGTATATTCAAATATCTTTAGACATGTGTCAAGATATTAGAGACTCTCAAAAATGCATTCTGGCTGCCTGTTCCCACATCTCCAACAAGTACAACAAGGGAATTAAAAACAGGAACAGGAGTTTAAACCTTCCCTGGGCTGCCACAGCACAACTCCTGAATAAGCACTGCCCTGAGAGCCAGAAATACTCTGTGTTTCTGGCAAAAAACCCAACAGCAAAGGGGGAAAATCTCTGAATACAGAAGAATTGTTGAGATTTTCGTGTTAGAAAGGGAGGGGAGAGACAGAGAGCAATGTGCTGTGCAGTCCTCCCTGTGATAATACAGGAATATATTCAATTTAATTGGCTCTCTGCCTTTCTCTTGAGAGGGAACAAGCTGGAGATAAAGGAGCAGCATTTTAGAGCAAGTTCATGATGACCACTGGTAAATTCTGAGGTTGTTCCTTTCCCTGAATGGACAATTTTTTTCTCATTACTTGGTGGAATTCCTTATTTCACCTCTGTGGAAGAAGTCAGTTGATTTAATTATGTACACTCAGAAAAACCAATGGGATATCTTGTTTTGGGCATGGCTACAGGGAAGAAAGGGCAGTGAGTAAATAAATAATAAAATAAATAAATCCAGGAGCCTGATCCACCTGCACGTGGACATCCTGTGGTAATGAAAAACCTGACTTCAAACAAGAATTTCATCCAGCCTCGGCTTTGGCCCTATTTCCTGACAGAATGGATATTTTGGGTTTTATAAAAAAGCTTTTTGCATGGCAGGCAGGGGAAATCCACCCCAGGACTCTGGTGGAGGTGCCAACCTGGCACTCCAGGTATTGGCACTCAGCTCCTCAAATGCACCTAAATCCACTGATTTCAGCAGAGGAGGGAAAGAGATTCATCTTCTGCTGCCTTCCTTTTGCTTTCAGTCCTTAATTATCCTAAACTGGTCACAAAACAGTGACTCCCAGCACAGTGGTGTCTGCAGGGGAGGAGAGGATGCTCTGGTTTGGCTGCAGGTGAGGATGGCTGTGTGTGACACCTCCCATCATTGCCGGAACACTGCTTTTAATTAAAATAAACCAACCCAAACTGCAGTGAACAAGGTGAAACCCTGCTCTGGTTTAAATCAGTGAGAAGGTGACCTTGAAGATGCAGGGTTTCACTGCATCCCTCTGAGCATTCCTTTCATCCACCAGAGCCACGTGGCAATTTCAGCAAGACGGAATTAAAGGATGCAGTGGTGAGAAATTCCAGAATTCACAGAATTTTGTGCCCAGGGAATGCGGCACTCAGTGCTCTGCACAAGGTGGGGCTCAAATGGACTCCATGCCCTTGGAGGGCTTTTCCAACCTCATTAATTCCACAATATTTAAAGTTTTGGGTTTTTTTTTTCTGGCCCTGTTCTCCAGCACTTATAACTTAATTTCTGCACACATATTTAGGTACAGATATGCTGTGTGTCTGTGTACACAGACACATACTGCTAATGTATATATTTGTATTAATTTTAGAAATAAAGTGCTCCTTGAGAAGACCGAGGAAAAGCAAATATAGAAAGGGTTTGAGTCTATAAATATATAAATAGAAATGAATATATAAACATATTATATAAATAATATTAATTATATAAAACATTATTACTAATTATAATACAATATAAAAAATCACAATATAATAACATAATGTTATAATTAATATTATAATTAATATAATTAATAATTAATTATATGTTTATCTATAATATGAAATTAAGATATATAATATATATCTATAATACATATATCCTCTATAATTTAAAGGAGTGAGCAGCTCCTGTTTTACTACTCGTTGTTGCAAGCTCATTTCTAACTGACTAAAAAGGAGGTGGAAAAAAATGCATTAAATTGTTTCAAAAGTAGGAATGCTCCTTTTTTATTTTTTTTTTTTATCCTAGAGGCACCGGAATTTCCAAATAATTTCACAAAACACCTCCTTTAAAGGGGCCCAGCACACTCCAGGGCATGTAGTTGGAAAGATAAATCTGTGCACTTCCCTGCTACTGCAGGCACTCACCCTTTGGCCTCATTTTTATGGCTCTACACCCTGGAGTGGTGTTATTGCTCACAACCATCCCCACGCACACTTCTGGGGGGCGCTGGGATCTGCAGATGTTTTATTTATAAGTGGCAGGCCTATTGCATCACCAAAATGTGCATTTGCAAGCGGAGAGAGGTTTTCTGAAAGCCCATTCCATTGTTTTAATAGCTGAGGCACCCAGCCATGGCAGAACAGAGCACGAGGTAAATGTGGCTGCAGCTCCAGAACCTGCTCCAAGTTTTCTCAGATGTGACTAACTGCAAGAATTCCCCAGCCATCAAAAGTTCATAAAAAAGACAAAAATCAGCCTTTGGTGGGAGAAAACCCAAAGTGGAGGGGCTCTGATAAACCTGAAGGTTTCATTTCAGCGAGGTATTTGAGCAGGTGCCCAACTCCAAGTGCAGATTTGGTGGAGTCAATATCCCTAAAATGAGATTCACAGTTAAATACCTCCTAACCAGGAAAGAGACTGGTCTGGATTTGAGACACCTGGCCCTGGGCATCTGCACAGATTAGCCTTTAACTAGAGAAGTGCTGCAGGAGAAAAACTTGGTTGTTCTCACAGAAGCAATGAGAATATTCTCTTTCTTGGAAGCAAGAAATGAGAGGATGCACCAGTGCCTTGATCCTCTTAAAATCCCCTACAATTATTCCTGTATTCCAATTGTCTCTGTTTCATGCACAGGTGTATACTTATTTCAAATAAATATCTATATTGAAATGTATATTTCATTTCAAATAAATCATGACAGTTTTAGAGAAGCTTTCGAGTTATAGCAAGCAGAATACAAAGGAAAGTAAGGAAACATTTTAAAATTAAAGGTGTTTGACACGAGCCACAAGGGATTGGGAGTCTACATAAATTGCTGCATTTAGCAATAATTAATAATTGAAAAATGACAACTGCACAAGAAGTGGGCTCTGAGCTCAGATTCCAGTCCTGAGGCCCTGCCATGGACACACCTCACCAAATATTCTCATTCTCCTGCAGCCAATCTGGTTTAATTTTAAATGACCATCACTGAAAACAGTGGCTCTTGCACCTCATTAAAATACGTATTTTAACCTCACTCTCTGTTTTCAATCCTCACTTTTGGGAAGGTTCAGGCTGGCAAATGCTGACAAGGAGTGACCTACATTAAGCTGTAATCCCTGGACATCCAAACTGGAAGAAAATGTGTATCAAGCATCAAAATGGTTTTGACTGAAACTCAATAGTGGCTGTGAAAGTTCTGAATTAACTCCCCAAATCACAAGTGAAGGTTACAGCAAAATACCCACCAACTTCAGAACCACAATTCCACCCCTGGTTTGGGTGCAGATATGGAATTGCTGCACAAGCAGGAAGAGTTTAGAGAGAAATACACTGAGCACACTGAAAAATGCAGGAAAAAAAGAGAGAAATTTCTATGTAAATGACCAAAAAATATTCACTGACAAATTCAAACTGAGGTTTCACTCACCATTAAATCTTCAGGTGCTGGCCTTTCCTTTGGCTGCTTCTTCATGCTGTGTCATAAAACAAAATGTTTGTATCAAAACAGCTGCTTGTTGATTTGAAATGTTGAAAGATTGAATTGTTTTATTTAAAATGTTGAAATATTGAATTGTGTTTTATCCCTTTTATCACAGAGTGAAGAATTTCAGTGTATTTCTTAAATTTATCAGGTGCTGATGGAAGATGGGGCTCCTAACAGTAACCAAAATATTAATTTTGGGTTTTTGCTCCCTCCCAGCCTTCCCTTAGGGGGTGTAGGGCTCCACACTGTTTGTAACCATGAAAAGTGTGTAAATACAGAGATCCCCAAAAACCAGGAGGTACAGAGAGCTGATTCCCATTTTTCCAATTGTACTTTATGCCTTTTATCACAGAGTGAAGAATTTCAGTGCACGGGACACAGGGTTCCTAACAGAAACCAAAACATTAATGGATTTTTTTGTCCCTCCCAGCCTTGCCTTATGGGACTGTCTGTAACCCAGAAAGGTGTGGAAATACAGAAACCCCTGAAAAACAGCAGCTCCAGAGATCTGACTCCCATTTTTTTCAATTGTACTTTATCCCTTTTATCACAGAGTGAAGAATTTCAGTGTATGAGACACAGGGTCCCTAACAGTATCCAAAATATTAATGGGATTTTCCTCCCTCCCAGCCTTTCCTTATGGGATGTAGGGCTCCACACCATGAAAGGTGAGGATTATGTCTTTGCACATTTGGTTTGTATTTGATGACGTATTTTTAAATCCATTTGTGTGGATTTCTGTATTTACACACCATTTTTTTCTGGAGATTATGACACAGCTCAACACAATGAATTATCCAACCAGGTGGGAAATCCAACTCCACCTCCGAACATGCAATACCCTGGGGTTCCTACCTTCACTTTCCCCATTTATTTCCATTACCCTGCAGGGTGATAGTTCATTACACAGCATTAACCTGGTTATAGGATCATGTTTCTCATGCAAACAGTCCTGCTTTTCCCTGCAACAGGTGCAATTAGCTCTGGAGGCCGTGCTTAGCTGCGCGAGGAACACAATAACGCGGCACAGAGGTGACCACCAGGAGCTGCCTGTGGACTAATTGGACTCCATCCAAGCAGCCAGGCTTTATGGAGGGCCTGGCACAAAGTCTGGGATGCTGCTCACTTGACATCTCTCAGGGTTATTCCAAATTGATTGCTTAAATAAGATATAGTTGCTCCTTATTTGTTTTTGTTTGTTTGTTTGTTTGTTTTAAGCAGTAATTCCCCCCACTGCAAAGCACAGCTAATAAAGCACTGGGTATAAAATACCAAATGAGCTGTGCTGTAAATGGGAGATATTAAGGACACAATTTACCTTCCCCTACAAACAACAGCGAGCCCCTCAGATACCCGAGTCCCACGAGCTGTGTGGGGCAGCAGCTCTAATCTGACAGCCCCAAGTAGCCGTGTCCCCAGGGCCAGGCAGCCCATTAGCCACCATCACTCCTGCTGCACGCTGACATGGGGGGGTTTAGCGCAGGCTGTCCCTCCCTCGGCCTCGCTGGGCCTTTTTGAGAGCAGCCTGTCATCGCTGCCTTGGGGAGGATGAAAGGAGCTGGAGCTCCACACCCCGGCTTGTGCCGCAGGATCCTCCAAATACCCTCGGTCTTTGTAAGCTGAAACCACTGAAAACCGAGGCCTCTGTTACACAAACTTTAATTATTTAGTTACTTTAATTAACTGCTCATCAGCCTGCTTTTTGTGGCTGTATTTGTTACAGGCCGTGGCAGGCCTCAGAGATACTTTCTGCTCTATGAGCTGCTAAAAAATTCAGTTTGATGGGGTCACTTTAGCTGCAGCGGCCCTGGCGTGTGGCAGAAAACCCCAAAATGGGCAAAGCCCAACCTGTGTGGGGCTGGGGGCCTGGGGGAGGACAAGGACCCATCCCAGAGCAGGACAGGTCCCTGGGTGAACACACATCCCTGCATTCCTGCTCCCACTCTGGGGGCTCCCTCTGATCTCACCCAGCCCTGCAAGAGGGGATGTTTCTCCCTCCAACGCTTCCCCTTTTCACAAAATTCAAGCTTATTTCTGCTGCTGTGCATAAATTTCTTCCCTTTAAAAATTATTTTTTGATTTTGAGGGGTGTGGGGCAGTTAAAAAGAGATTTTTCCCTTCCCTTCTCTTTGCTTCTTTAGGATCTCTTACCTGCCAGATTTGTATCCTCTACTCGCTCAAGAACCGTATTCTTTATTCTACAACCTCCTCTTCTCCCCAATTCTCCTTTAATTTAAAAGGTTTCCAATGAACTATTCCATTTTAAGGACAGCAAATATACCCAGTGGTGTGTTTTAAACCACGGCTCTCAGTAAAAATTACTTACTGAGAAGCCAATGAATTCATCAAGGCCGCTTGCCTTCTAAACATCAAGGCAATTTTATACTAAATATTTTTTAAAAAACCCTAAATAATGATATTACATACATGAATTTTGCAGATGAATTACTTACTGTAAAGTAAAAATGACTTGCTGAGAAGCCAATGAATTCATCAAGGCCGCTTGCCTTCCTAAACATCGAGGCAATTTTATACAAAATATTTAAAACAAGCCCCCCTAAATAATGATATTACACCCACGAATTTTGCTGATGAATTCTTAAGAGTCTCAGCACCCGCATTCAGGGTGAGGTTTATTTAAAAAGAGGTAGAAAAAAACCAAACAAACCCAAAAAGGCCCAACCCTTGTAAGTACTTTTACGACCCTTTGTGTAAATAACGTTTACATAATTTAAACAGTTTGCTCAGCTTTGCTGCCCCATCTGCCCAAGGCCCCCGAGCCGCCGTGCTCCGGGAAGGGATGCGGAGCCAGAAGGTCTCGGGGAGCCGGGAGTTAATGGCACGGATCATTTCCATCCAGGGCACGGCAGTCTGCAGACCCAGCTCACCATTGAGTGATGAAGTGCACAAATGGCTCCGAGAACTCCCCGGCTGGAAGCACCGGCGATTCCTGGGATTGCAGCGAGACAAGGAGCAGTCAGGAGCAGGCAACAGCTTTTTTCTTTTCTTTTTTTTTAGGTGGAAAGCAAAATAACAGCAAAACAAAACACACACACTAAAAAAAAAACAACCAACCAAAATAAAACCCCCAGGAATAATAACCCCAAAAGCCTTCTTTTCACACGCAGGGTTCGAGACAGAAAGGTACAAATTCTTTGGAGGATGTGTTATAAAACACTGAATTTCAACTAATGAGTATTACACAATGGGTAAAAACATGTGGAAAGACACTGAGGGGAGGTGAAAAAAGGACAATGATAGCCACAGGGTAAAAAGGAAGGTAGGGAAAGTGTAAATGAGAAATTAATGATTATTTAAGTAACACACAAATGGTCTTGTAATTAACAAAGAGCTGTGAAATTATTCTTGTGTTGACCTTTGTTTCTTTCACTGCATTCGCTATTTATTTACACTCATGTTTATTTACACTTATTCATTTTCCAGACTGTCCTCATATGCTGCCTGTTCACGATTTAAAAGGCAAAAAGAAATTTTAAAAAGCAAAAAAAAAAAAAAAAAAGGAGCAGGATTTACCAGGCTAGTGGTAGAAAACAACCAGCCAGTATTTATGGAAATAAAAAAAGGAAGGAGCAGAAGGGAGAAAAAAAGAAAGATGAGGAACAGGGAACAAACAACATCACCATTTGCAAAGAAGGGCTTTACGAATTTCGGAGTTTTTCCAGGAATGACGGAGAGCTCCACTGTGTTTATAGTGTAACAGCTCAGGATGTAATGAAATTACACTGCAGAGTACTTTAACAGTGTCATCTCATTAGACCTACAGTTGGAACAAGAGAGCCACATAAAACACGCAGCTGCAAATGACTCCATTCTCATCTATTCTCATTTGCTATTAAAAATACCTTTCGGCGTCTTTTTTCCTCCCTGACATCCCTCCACAAAGTACCCTGCAAAGTATGATACATGCACCTATTTAAATTAACAAAGGAATGACTTATTTTAATCTCACTGTGCTTTGGAGTGCTTTGGCCATTTGGATGAGCAATATATCATTACATACAACCTTCCAGCGCTGCAGGCAAGAAACTCGGAGCGTGCAGCATTTGGTGGGAGCCAAACAATTTCTCTAGCACACAACTGTGTCAAATGCATGCATGTATTCATTATGGGGAACGGGGAAATAGCTTTGATGTAGTGGAAAAAAGAAGATGATAAAAGCACCTCTGCAATGTGTGTGCCATTATCAATGGTGGCAGATAGACACGACTGCAGAGCCTCCTGTGTGATTAGTAAATATACATATAATTGCTGTGGCCAATTATCAGAAAAATGAGATCGGTAATTACAAGAGAGAAAATTAACTAGAACTCTTATTAAGGCTTTGTTTCCAATCCGAACAATTGGAAACTGCTGGAAAACACAATTAAATCAAAAGTAGCTGAAGAGTAAAAGGAGAAGCCAAAATTGCTTGACAATTTTCAAAGACTTCTATTAAACACAAGGAGCGTTTGATAGAACGTGGCCAAATTCTCTTTGAACTCAGGCCGGGTGAGGGAGAGGTTATTGTTTCCAAACTTAGAAATGACAGCAATCTAGAGAAGGTTTCTGCTGGAGAGTGGAGGGAACACAAGGAAATCAGCAGCACAATTAAACTTTCTCCACTTCAAAGCACTGCCCATGAAAATTATCTGTATTAACAGAGAAAACACAGAGGGAAATGCCAGCCTTGGATTTGCCTCTTCCCATCCTTCCCTCCTGCCCAGCAGAGCCTTCCTGGGCTTCTCCCTGAAGCCACTGGGATGGACCCAAAAGGGACAGGTAGGAAATGCTCCAGACAGAATCTATGGGATGGACCCAAAAGGGACAGGTAGGAAATGCTCCAGACAGAATCCATGGAATGGACCCAAAAGGGACAGGCAGGAAATGCTCCAAGCACAGAATTCACTGAGATGGACCCAAAAGGGACAGATGGGAAATGCTCCAGACACAGAATCCATGGGACACCATTCCCTGGGAACTGGCTGTGCCCAGCAAGCCACCCCTGCTGTTTATTTTAACTCAAATGCCAGTGAGGAGCTTTTTCCAAGCCATCCCAGGGGCTGCCACCTCAGCTCGGTCCAAGCTGCAGGATCATCGGGATGGGCATCCAGCACTTCACACTCATTTGGGAGGTGATAATTTCTGCATTCACAAGAGATGACGGGCCCATAATGGAGAGAAAGCTCATTAGGAGAGGGGAGGAGAAGCTGATGAGCTGCTCTGGAGCCACCAGAGTCCCACTCTGGTGATTCCAAACCCTCTGGGCACATCCAGGCGAGGGGAGAAGTTGTTCCAACATCAGCATAAAAACCTGGACTGTGCAGCTCCTGTGCTGCAGCACAGCCATGGGACAAGGGGCTCTTCCCTAAGAAAATTTACCTGGATGGAAGTAAAGCTTAAATCCTATTTCCCCCCATTTTTGGGGCACATTTCTCTGTTTAATTCAGGTATTTGATCAGCTGGCCATGGCCACACCTGGGCTGGTTTGCTCTGAGGAGGAGATTTGGTGTGGAAGGGTGGAGATGAACACACTCTGGATCTCAGGATGAAAAGGAGATGGAGCATTCCAAGGATTGTAGTGGGCACAGATTTATCAGATATTTGCCTGAAAAATGCAAAGCCTTTTGGGAGGCTCAAGGAAACCAAGGCTGAATCTTGAGGATACCTTCCACTAGACCAGGCTGCTCAAACCCAGGATGTGCAGATAAAGTTTATTTTGTATCCTGAGGTTTCCCAGATGTTGTCTGACAATCTCAAGAGATGGGAATAAAGGGAAATAAAGCAAAGCTACACATCTGTAGCCAGTCTGAGTGATGGAATATGGTCAAATTTGCTGCACCCCAGTGACCTGCCTGATTTTCCCATCTACAAAATTAATTCACACTACAGAGGGAAAGACAGCAGAAATCCAAGATTTTAAAGGCGTGAGGAACAGATCTTTTCAATTTTGACTGGGAAAAGGTTCTTTCCTTTTCATGGCTTCTGACCAGTGTCATAAAGACCTCGATACTGGGGATGATGCCAAAATGGCAGTGAGGACACAAAGGGTTCTAAGGACACATGGAACATTATTCCCAGGACTGGCTGCTTCCCTAAGATCGAAGCAACGTTTCCATGACTGGGATATGCTGCAAAAGATGCAAGGAATAATTCCACAGCTGGGATCTGCTGCAGGAGAAAATCCAGGTAAAATTTCCACAGCTGGGATCTGCTGCAGGAGAAGATCCAGGTAAAATTTCCACAGCTGGGATCTGCTGCAGGAGAAGACCCAAGGAATAATTCCACAGCTGGGATCTGCTGCAGGAGAAGATCCAGGCAGGATTTCCATGACTGGGATCTGCTGCAGGAGAAGACAAGAGCAGCCCCCGATTTCTCCAAACCAGCTGTGCACACCGAGCGAGGGAAGGGCAAGAGGAAAAAAGTTTGAGTGATGCCTTTGCCTTGTGAATAATGAACAGTTCAAGGAGGTCAACCCATTACAACTGCAACCGTTTAATTATTAATTATGCACAATCTATGAGCAAAAGGACAAGTTCAGAATGTTTAATGGGTGGTAACTCCGACTGGACCCTCTCTTGGCATTTTGTTATTAGCACTTGTCAGCAAGGTGCTCAGGCAGAAAGACAAAAGCACAGCGGCAGAAAATCCGAGCTGGAGGAGGAGGGAGGGCTTTAAACTTCAAACACTGCTCCTAATATTTAATTTATAGAGTGCCAGGGCTCTGGTATAAACCTCATTGACTTCCCTGGAGTCAGGGGAAGCCACATTATCTAAATGAAGACCTGAGAGCGCTGAACAATCCCTCCCGAATCCCTCTCTTCTGAAGGCAGCAATAACATCAGGATCTGGAATTTCCTTTTTTCCCCTTACAGGTGTGAACAAAGGAAGAATGAACCATCTAAGAGCACGTCCAGAAGCCAATCCTTTGGAACCTTCGCAATATGAACCTGAATTACAGATCCCAGCATTATCCTTGCTTACTCCTCCAACTGATTATTTGGAGCTTCTGCTCTGTTTGCCCTCCCTAAGCAGAGCAGTGGCACAGATGCTACTGAGGCTCAGGAAATAATGCCCAGAAAATCTCCAAATAAACATGGATAAGGCACCTTCCTCCTTTTCCTGTCCAGTTTTCAGGTTTGCAGGGATAACTTCAAGAAAAAAATTCAACAGATACGGTTTGGAGCTGCTTATTTTGTTTTGGGAACACTCTCATGTCAATGAAATTTGAGAGTCATTTCTGACTGGCAACAAACACCAAAAACCCTCAGGCTTTCCACACCTTCAGGGGTCTGACCCACCACACGATTCCTTGAGAGTGAAACATTTCTCAGAACACATGTGAATGCCTGAGATTCATCACATCCCTCTGCAGGAGAAACGCCACCACCTCTCTCAGTGGAAAACCAGGCACCACAGCTTTCCCTAAACATCCAAGGAACATTTCCACCACTGGGATCTGCTGCAGGAGAGGACAAGAGCAGCCTCCGATTTCCCCAAACCAGCTGTGCACAGCGAGCCAGGGAACAGGAGAAAAGCTGGAGTGATGCCATCAGGGTGGTGATGGAAAACCTGGGAGAAATCCACTTTCCTCATCCCTTGGGGCCAGCCCCATGGATGGAACCATGGACAACTCCACCAGCACGTCCTGCTGCAACAGGGGCTGCCCAAAACCGAGCAGGTTTCGTTCCTGCTGCTCTGGGAAGGGTTAAACGCTCCTGCTCAATCCTTCCCCTCAGCTCTGCTTGTGCAGAAGGAGCTGCCATGGTCCTGTGGCTCCAGGGCCACAGGAGGGAAGTTACCAGAACCCAGCAAAGCAAACCCAGCTCCTCTCTGCCGGGGCTCCCCGGGCTCCCTGCCTGTGGAACGAGCATCTCTCTCCTCTGGGCTCCTGGCCTGCCTCCTCCACGGGCGCTGAAATGGCAGCACTGCAGAAATAATGCCTGGGCTCTGCAAAGCCTTCCTGCCTCGTCAGCTTCAGCACCCAGGATCTCCAGGATTAAAGAATTTTTAGGCTTCCCTCGTACTAAAGCTTTCAGAAAATGTATTCACTTTTCTATAGTAGCTGCATTTTGTTTTGTGGCCAAATAATGATTTTTAATTTTTCTTTTATTTTAGAAAAATAAGTTTTAGATGCACCAGAAATGCTGCCAGGTGTAACTGCAGGTAGTAAATGCACTGTAGCTCCCAGAGAATTCTGATATGGAGGGAACCATAAAGATCACCAAGCTCAACTCTTAAGTGAATGGTCTTTGGCTACAACGAGAGCAGTGAATGACAATATTGTACAAACCCAGATTTACTCCTACAAGCACAACTTTCTTCCACAAAAAAAATTTGTATCTATACATACATAAATAAAATCCATTTCCCAATTTAGATTTAATCCTTCCAAACCAACTTTCTTCCACAACATTCCTTAAAAACTCCCACTCTCCATATCAAAAAGAAAACCAAAGCCCGACTTTTGATTTACTCTTACAACTTTCTTCCACAAAAAAAAATTATATGTATCTATACATACATAAATAAAATCCATCTCCCAATTTAGATTTACTCCTTCCAGACCAACTTTCTTCCACAACATTCCTAAAAAACCCCCACTCTCTATATGAAAAACAAAATCAAAAGCCTGACTTTCGATTTACTCTTACAACTTTCTTCCACAGCATTCCTAAAACAATATCTCTATCTAAAACAACAACAGAAAAAAGATCTATTTCTGCCTTTCCAGCCAATCTACTTCAAAAGGCCTGAGCAGCCCTAATGCAGGGGATTTCTGACAAGTAACAAGTTGGCAGCAGCCAGCGGTGGCTGGAGGTGGCTCCGAGGCCCGGACTTGAAAGAATTCCTGGATTGTTCCTGCTCGGCTCCCACCCCGGGCAGGAAGGTGAAGGATGATTACATCTCTGCACCTCTTGCTCTTCTCTCAGGAGCAGGTGCCAAAAGTGACAAATGATCCGCGGGGGCACCTCGGTGCGAAGTTGTGTGTGTGCACGGGAAACTCGTTTATCTGCAGAGCTGGAGCTGGGCAGAGGCCAGGGTCAAAGGCCAATGTTTCATCCCCAAAACACAGCCTAGCTCAGATCCTCAACCCGCCTGAGCTCCTCTTCCTACCCCAAATCCTCAACCCGCCTGAGCTCCTCTTCCTACCCCAAATCCTCAACCCGCCTGAGCTCCTCTTCCTACCTCAAATCCTCAACCCGCCTGAGCTCCTCTTCCTACCCCAAATCCTCAACCCGCCTGAGCTCCTCTTCCTACCTCAGAACCTCAACCCTCCTGAGCTCCTCTTCCTACCCCAAATCCTCAACCCGCCTGAGCTCCTCTTCCTACCCCAAATCCTCAACCCTCCTGAGCTCCTCTTCCTACCTCAAACCCTCCTCCTGAACCCCAAATCCTCAACCCGCCTGAGCTCCTCTTCCTACCCCAAATCCTCAACCCGCCTGAGCTCCTCTTCCTACCCCAAATCCTCAACCCGCCTGAGCTCCTCTTCCTACCTCAGAACCTCAACCCTCCTGAGCTCCTCTTCCTACCTCAGATCCTCAACCCGCCTGAGCTCCTCTTCCTACCTCAGATCCTCAACCCGCCTGAGCTCCTCTTCCTACCTCAGATCCTCAACCCGCCTGAGCTCCTCTTCCTACCTCAGATCCTCAACCCGCCTGAGCTCCTCTTCCTACCTCAGATCCTCAACCCGCCTGAGCTCCTCTTCCTACCTCAAATCCTCAACCCTCCTGAGGACCAGCTCCTCTTCCAGCCGGCTGCTCCCCCAATTCCTGGCAACAGCAGAATTCCTCTGTTGGAAATGTGGAATGCTCCGGGTTAAATAACCCAGTGGATATTGGGGTTGTTTGGTTGTAGCTACTGGGGGATATTTTTCTGAGCCCAGAAAAAGGGAGGAAAAAAGCGACTGAGAGCAGGAATAATCCAGAGTGTGGGACATGACACTTCCTCCCCTTGCCATGATGCCTTAGATTTTTAGCTTTCATATATATTTTTAAAAGAATTTTAGCTTTTTATATTTTAAAATTTTAGGATTTTAGATTTTATATTTTTCATATATTTATACTCCTGCAGTTCTTTAGCGTACAACTCTGAACTCCATGTACAGGGTGAGCTGCTGCTTTCCCATTCTGGTCAGACACAACAACTCCTCTCCAGGCCTGGCAATCAAGGACACCTCACTCGGGGTAAGAGATGGAAACAAAAATGAGTTGGGGAGAGCAAACCTGGGGTAAATTCCTTCATTACCCAAAGCTCTAATTGGGAGATTAACCCCCAATATGCAAATGGACCAAACTTATAAAAGTGTGAAAACCTGTGGTCCATTTTTGGGTGCAGGAATGTCCTAAATGTACCTGAAAGCCCTTCAATAAAAATCACTGATTTTTATTCCCTTACTTTTGTCTGGCCTCTGCTTTTAGGTAGTCCCAAAAAGGCATCAGCCAGGCTCTGTGCCTCTGCAGGGCCTGCAAAAACAGGTTAATCCTTCCTTCCACCACAAGTGTAATTGCTTTTTCTCTCCAACAAGCCAAGAGTTCCTCCCTCTCCTGTCGCTCATCAGGCAGCAGAGCACGGCAGGTTTGGGCAGCCAGACACACACAGCCCCACCGAGGGGACCTGGCAAAAAACTCAACCCATTTGTTGTTCCCTCTCCTCCCCTGCACCCTCCCGATGCATTTCTATTGCTTTTTCATAAAACACCGCTGCAAATAATCAAGCATGACCATTGACATCCACAAGATTGAGTTTTAGGAACCATTAAATGAGGTTGTTCTCCTGGGAAGGTTCTTGCTCAGGTTGGTCTAAAGGTAATTATTCAGCAATTCCTACCTGTGGTTTTACCTTGTTCCTGTAGAAGTCTCTGAATCTCAGACACTGGTAAGGTCACAGTTTCTGTCTCCATAAAACTATTCCTTAAACCAGCTTATCCACAAAACAAATTATTGTAGGTTTGGGTAAACACACACACACACGTGGTATAACCTATGGAAATCTCCAAAATGCCAGGAATTTCCAGGTTTCCTACATTTAAATCAATATGTGAGAATCCAAAGAAAAATTCCCAAAGAAAAGAAATTAAGTCTTGTTTAATTCTGAGCCTTGTGGAGTTTTTTTACTGCATTTACAGCAAGAGCAAATGCAGCATGGATTCATTAAGGTGAAGGAATTCAGGAACCCTCCTCACGCTATTTGATCAAGCTGAACATCCTGGGAATTTTTAAGGCTATTCCAATAAATAGAGGGGTATATGTAACCCCATTAAAAAAAGATAATAGGAGATAATAGGAACAACTATACAGAAAACATGGATTAAGTGCAAGTTCATTTTTTTCCACAGGAAAATCTGAAAACATATTGACACTGAAATGCTTCACAGCTCAGCGTTAACACCCCACCAGCTCTTAAATGTTTCTGGAGTAAGGATTTAAAAAGAGACAAAAAAAAAAGGGAAAAAAAAGAGGTCTTTGATTTGTGGAGTTTGGAAAGTCCTTGAGCTAGATTAAACTGCAGTCTTGTGAGACCAAGTATCTCTGTGGGGGCACTTCACAGAAATGCTCAAGAAACTCATGGAAATCTTCTCTCTGCTTACTCATGAAGCCATCAGGCTAAGGATTCATGAGGACAACTAATTAATTTTTCTTCTCAATTTCTGCCTGGCTTGTTCAACCAGGCAGGTTTTGCAATGCTGCCTCCTGTTTGTACAAACCAGGATTTGCTCCTGGAAGCCTCCCCTCCCCGAGCTTCTGATGGAATTGGAATAACACAATCATTTAGAACTGCCAGAATCCAGTTCTTTTCCTCCCTCATCCAATACAACTAAAAACAAATAAAGCAAAAGCAACACTTAAATCACAATTACAGTGAGACAAACCACGGCACCTTTGAAACCAGAATTAATTTCTCTCAGGTGAGGAAGAAGAAAAGGTTGGAAAGCAGAGCTGATGTTTAACTACAGAGCTGGAGCCCAAAGTGCTCCAGGGGCTGGCAGGAATTGCTTTCCTAGAAGGGACACTCCAACTACATAAAGGTTAAACAAAACAGCCCTGCAGAGCTTAAGGAATATTTAAAGGGCCCTACAGGATGTTTTTCCAGCTTTCTGTCTGTCCAACCTTCTCCAGATGCAGAGCAGACACCTCTAAAGCCATGGGATCCAAAGGATGGGAAGCTGAAATGCTGAAAACCACAAAGCTCCTGGGTTTGGGCTTTGGGGATCTTTGTACCCAAGCTGCAACCAGAATCATGGAATTTATGGAATTTTCAAAGTTGGAAAAGACCTTCAGGGTCACTGAGTCCAGCTGCCAACCCAGCACCCCCACGCTCACCTCTGAACCTCGTCCCCAGGTGCCACATCCACACTTTTTGAACGTTCCCAGGGATGGTGACTCCACCACTGCCCTGGGCAGCCTGCTCCAATGCTTCACAACCTTTTCCACAAAGAAAATTTTCCTGATATCCAACCAAAACCTGCCCTGGCCCAGCCTGAGGCTGTTCCCTCTCCTCCTGTCCCTGTTCCCAGCCCGACCCCCCCGGCTGTCCCCTCCTTCAGGGACTTGTGCAGAGCCACAAGGGCCCCCCTGAGCCTCCTTTGCTCCAGGCTCCCTCAGCTGCTCCTGGGGCTCTGGGGTTTGCATTTCTAATTCCCAGTTCTGCTCTTTTTTGGATATCTGGAACAGATTCCGACGACAAAAACTTTCAGAATTGTTTGAAACTGCACCTATTGCTTTGGAAGCACAATCCCCTTCCATGGCAGGTTTTTGGCTGTGCCACCATGAACAACAGGGCCACATCCAGGACATCTTCCCAGGCAGGCTCCTGCTTCCAGCCCCTCTCCATCCCTCATGTAGGAGCGTTCTGGAAAGGCTCACACAGCCAGTGAGGTGTGGCCTTCCCAACAGGAATCATCTGGGCTTCCCACACCCCATTTCCTGGAGCTGGAGACAAACTCAGCCCCGGGCTGGAATATCCAGCATCCCAAATAACAGCAGCCTGCCTTTACTGCTGGCTGTGGCAGGAGGAACTCCATGAAGAGCCAGCCCATCCCATCTCTGGGCCAGGAGCAGGGATCCTGTCATGGTGGGAGATGCTGCTCCAGTTGGGATTGGTGCTTAAATGAGCGTGGCTTATTTGGAGCTGGATCAGAGCTCACTCTAAGGCACCACATGGTAAAAAATAAAGGTTCTGGCAGGCACATTGATCCCATCCACACAATGCTCCTCACTAATTCTGCCATTAAAAAATAATCCCAGCCCCGATGCCATTAGCAGCCCCAGAAGATCATTTCTCAACAAAACCCATCAGGCACGGTTTGCTGTGATTTCAGAGGAGCCACCATGCCTGGCTGGTTTGGGTTCAACCCTCCTGCTCCTCAGATGGCTTATTCATCCTTTCTGTGAGTCTGCTGAAGCCCTAGAAAACCAGCAAATGCACTTCTCAAACTGCCAAAGCGACCCACTGTGTTTCATGTATTTCACTGAGAGTTTAAAAGCAGCTCCAAAAATCCCACTACTGCAGAAATCCTAAAAATTCCCAAGGAATTTTTATTCCACAGCATCCACTATCCCAGGTTGTCCCAAGCTCCATCCAGCCTGGCCTTGGACACTTCCAGGGATGGGGCAGCCACAGCTCCTCTGGGCAGCTGAATTAATTAGTCCTATGAATTAATATTAGCTTGGATTCCTGCTGTGTTTTGGTGGAAGTTCTACCAAATCCCACCACTACCAATACAATAAGCCAGAAATAAAACCAGAAAGAGTCAAGGTCTCCATTTCACCACTTCAAAGCATCTCTAAGTTCTCCTGGATCAGGCTCTGAAGTTTTACCTGGCTCCAGGGGAAGGACTGAGGGCATTTTAGGACCTCCTTAGAGCCAAGGGGAAAATGTGACCCAGAATAACCAGTCTTACAAAACCAGGATTTCTAATTCTGAATATTCCCATTCTGACATCGAGTCTGTTCAAACCAAAGCGAGTGGAGCTTAAAGAACTTTCAGCTGAGCTGTGCTCTGTCACCAGGAGCATTAATGCTGAATGATGACTTCACTTGCTGTGGAACATAAAAATAATCTAAAAACCACCAAAATACTGGTGAAGGTACTCAGATGTTCACAGCCTGCCCAAAGTTCCCTGGCTGAAGCTTTTGTGGGAAGACTGGAGCAGTTCTGATCCTGAGGAGATGTGAAAGCTGCCAGAAGGTCACAGAATCCCCTAGGTTGGAAAAGATCTCTAAGATCATCAAGTCCAATAATCTCCCCCAGTCTGAGCTCCTCAGGGCTGTGCTTTACAGATTCAGGCAGCAGCACCCATTTAAAAGGGATTTGTGCAGCAGAAGAGCACATGATTGCCTTAAACTGACATCCTGGAGGATGGAGAGGGCCCTTTGCTGGTGGCAATGGCACCTCTGGTGCTCTGCAATATCCACATCTCAACCAAAGGTGTGTGTAAGAGGAGGAAGAGAGTAAAGAAACAGAATTCCCCAAAAAGCACCCAAAGAACCAGATCTCCACCAAGAGCCAGGGCAAAGAGAGACTGGGAAAACTTCTCTTGACACAGAGAAGATCTTTGCTCATTTTAATGTAGCGGCACCCCTCGAGGCCCAAATGGCACTGTAGGAAGAAGTTGAGCTCAGCCACCAAGCTATTCCCTACCAAAGGACACAAGTGCTCACTGAGGTGAGCCCAGGCAGGTGGAGACAACAGGAAGGGGGACTTGGCTCACCCCAAGCCCAACAGAAGTTACAGGGACAGGCTGGACGCAGCTGGATGGCTCCACACAGGTTTTAGACACATCAGCACCCAGAACTCACCCTGAGGAGCTGGACATGACCTCCTGCCAGAGGCTGAGGCAACTCTTTAGAGAGTGGTGTCTCCTTTCTTCCTGATGGACTCCCCAACCAGCAGTACCACCGTATCAACTTTTAAAATGAAGCCAACTCCAGTTTTTGGACAGCACACCATTTGCAGCCTTTTATAAAGGATCCAAGTGGTGACACAGTTATTAAAGAGATTTCAGTCTCTTGGCTTTGAGCTGCTTTTCTCAGGGAGGAAAACCCCCACTTTTTCAAGGCTTCTGGAGTATTTTCCAAGTGTTTAGAGGACAGAGGTCTGCCCTCAGCTGTCTCCTCACTGTTCAGAGTTGGGCTCCTGCTACAGCTCAGCTGGGGAGGGATGTGGGAGATGCAAGGAGTGTTTCGCTCCAGGAATGTGATGCTTTGCCACTGAAATCCAGTCTCCTGCTCACACCTGCATCTCCTGCATCCCAGTATTTTACTGTGGCCTTCTGGTTGAATAAAAATGGTTGGATGGCATTCAGGTGCTCTCCTTCTTACCCCTCATTTTCCCTCCTTGTTAGAACGCCCTTTTTGCCCACCAAGACCCCCTTAAACACGCCCACATTGAAGATTTGGCTGTCCCTGTCCCAGCTCATCAGAGGAACAGCTCCCACTCCTGGGCTGAGGCTCCAAGACCCCGGCAGCTCTGAGCCCTGCCTTGTGAGACACCCAAATCTTGGATAAACTCAATATTTAGAGCAGAAAGCCAGCAGAGAGTGGGACCAGGCCAGTTCATGTGTGAGAGCTCCGAGCTGCAACTTGTGCTGGGGAGGATGTTGGGCATTGTGCTTCATTAGGAAACAAAATATAAGCTTTCCACTCCATTAGGAATGACTTTAGGAGTGAAAGCACATAAGACGACGACTCACCTCATCAACAATGCACTGCAATAACTGGAGAGGCTGCAATGGCAAGGAGAGAGGGGGAAAAAAAGTATTAGACTATATGCAATATCTTTACAGTGGAGTGGAAAGAAAAAATCATTAATGCAATAAAATATAGCAAGATTAATCAACGGCAGCAAACTCTTATCAAAACATTGATGCTCAGGATGTTCTATTATTTCTAATGGTACCTAATCTAATACAGGCAGTTAAAGGTTTGCATTTTCTTCAAAATGCAATTTGCTAAGTTTAAAACAAGGCATTCAAGCATGCAGAGGGAGCAGCCATCAGGAAAAAGAAAAGTGAATTTTTTTCTGAACTCATAAAGCTTACCATTAAAGATCCCTGGTTTTTCTGAATCTGAAAAAAGACAATATGTAATTAGCATGTCATAATCAAAATGACTCACTTGGACACATTATGATCACTGAGAGAAAATTATTGCATCGCTGGTGGCAATTTGTGGGCATGTGTTAACACAATTTACATAATGAAAATACACAAATGTTAATAGCTCGCTTCTCATTTATAGGCGAAAGTCAGCAGAATGTTAATTTCACACAACACTTTTTAGTACCCTCCAGGTTGTATTAGAATAGGAAGAAAAACCATAATCCATTTCAAAAGGCTGTTTACGATTCAGATATAAATAATGTTTTATATTGCTAGATTGTGAACACTGGGCTTAATGTTGCAATCATTGCTAATGTTATGAAGCTCACTCTTTTTAAATTAAAAACCGATTTATTTAAAATTGAAATTAAATCATAGTCAGAAATTAGAATTTTGGATTACTGCCAGGCTCTGCTCACAATCCCTTTTTTGTGAAGAAAACTTTAATTATGTGGTTGAAGTATCTACTGCTGCTCAGGAAAGCCTCTAACACTCCACTTTTCCCCAAGTTTTTTATCCGGTTTTCCTTGGACTCTGACTAGAGGACTACTATCTATGAGATGGGGAAGTTTGGTGAACTTTGTGTTGTTTTAAACTGGAAAGGAAGATTTATTTCCAAGGCTTCCTGAATTTCTGGACAACCTGGGGGAGAGTTTGCAGTAACAGACCCTCCCACTGCTTCAAGAGCTGCAGAATCTCCTGACCCACATTCCCCTCGATGAAAAGAAGGAACAAAGGCAGGAGCCCAACACAAAGAATGAAACACAAAGCACAGAGCAGGGACTTTGTGTAAAACACTGAATTTTGGGGTGCTGCTCCCCCAGCACTTTCCAAAGCGCCCCATTTCTCATGGCTGGGGTAATTAATCACCTGTTTTCCCCCAACACACACAGAGTTGTTGGCAACCCAACACAGTCCTGATGCAAAGAGAACAGGATCCTCAGTGAAAATGTTCCTTTGCCTTGCCCCTTCCATTCCATCCCATCCTCTCCCTCACTGGTGCAGGATGAGGATTGTTTGGGCTCCCAGCAGCTTTGGGAGCTCTTTCCCCATCCGCAGGCAGGGGCAGGATCCCCCAGGAACACTTTTCCAGCAGTAAATGGGATAGACAGGAGGGTGAAGACCAGCACCAAGGAAACAGCTGCTGTTACACACCTCAAGTCTCTCCTTACTCTATCAGCAGCACACAAACATAAACTTCCTGAGTACAATTCTATTTTTTCCAAGGAGAAAATACAATAATAAATAGGCAAAAGCAGCCCATTATATTTTTTAATTGTCATTCTCCATCTATTACAATTCAGCAGAATCAATCTGCTGGTTTTGCTAATAAGCGAAATATTCCGTGGCTATAAAAACCCTTTTTTTTCCCCCCCTCCTTCACTTCCAGATGTTAAATGACAAAATAGACTGAGCTTATTCAATAGGGATGATTTGGAGCTTCTTTACATTAGAGCACAGGAACAGTTTTTAGCCAAACAGATCATCAGTCACATTTCCTTCCTGGAAAAATAGCTCTTGTCACGGAAAGGAATCGAGGTGGGGTCACACGGAGCGGCCCCAACACGGGGATGATTACATCCAATTTCAGAGCAAGATTTAAAATATCATTTCTAATAAAAGCACTCAGCCCTCCTAATGAAAAACCAAGCAACACAAATCCAAGTGTTAGGGAATTCTCCCCGTGACACCGGCGGCTCCGCCGGAGCCCGGCCCAGCCGCGGCCCCGCTCCCACACACGTCGTTACCAGCCTTTATTACACAATTCTGATGGCAACAAATTATTTGGAGATCATCTTCATAAATTTTGCATTGAGGTGGCTGTGCCACTACCTGGAATTGATTCAAAACGCTTAAGACACTCAATTACTTTTTAACACTGTTACCCGGTGTAACGACATCGCCGCCGCTTCCCTCGCATCTGATGATGCAACATCATTGTAATTGATTCATTTTCTCAATTAAATAAAGCTCCTGCGCTCTCCTCTCTGCAATGCCACCGAGACTCCCCAGCTAGATGGATTACCTCTTCTCCCTGCCTTGGATAAATGGCTGCTGAGGCCACGCTCTGCTCCTCCCTTCCCTCCACAAAGCTGCAGCCGTATTTTTCAACTCGGGAGCGGGGCTGAACTTTGCTGTGTTTATATTAGGCAGATTTTTCACTGCTAAAACCACGTTGTTTACCTTTTTCCCAGCTCCCATTACGGGGCAGCTTCAGCCACCATAAACCAAAGCCGAGCGCCGACAACTTTACGGCCGGGGCTTCTCCTCTTGCCCACAGTTCAGGGAAAAGGGGAGCAGCAGCTTTCCCGAGCATTAACAGCCGCTTTAAAAGGGCTCCTCAGAAAATGCTGTTCCGTTTTTGTCTCCTCCCCTAAGCCCCAGGATTTTGTGCATTACTGGGAGATGAGGGGCTTTGGAGGCAGGTTCACCTTGAGGGATCCCAGTGCAGCGGCTGCAGCTCAAAAGCTGGAAAATTTGGGGTGCTCCAAGCCCACATGATGCCCAAAAACCTGGGGATTGAGGAGATTGTTGTGTTTTCATGTTCTCCGTGAAGAATTTTAAATAGTGAAATGGTAGCAGTGATGCAAAAAACCCAGAGTGAAAGGAAGGCAGAAAAAAAAGCAGGACATGTTTTGAGAATATCAAGGAACGATGTGATGTCCTTGTCTAGAACATCCAATGTCCAACTCTGAGACCACCCAGCTCCAGAAGGTCATGGAGCTGCTGGAGCAATTCCAGAGGAGGCCATGGAGCTGCTCCAAGGGTGGAGCTCCTCTGGAGCCAGGCTGGGAGAGCTGGGAATGCTCCCCTGGAGAAGGGAAGGATCCAGGGAATCCTCAGAGCCCCTTGCAGGGCCTGGAGGGGCTCCAGGAGAGCTGGAGAGGGACTGGGGACAAGGATGGAGGGACAGGAGACAGGGAATGGCTCCCAGTGCCAGAGGGCAGGGATGGATGGGATACTGGGAATTAGGAATTCCTGCCTGGGCTGGAATTCCCAGAGCAGCTGTGGCTGCCCCTGGATCCCTGGAATGTTCAAGGTGAGGTTGGATGGGGCTGGAGCACCCAGGGATGGTGGAAGGTGTCCCTGCCATGGCAGGGGAACTTTAAGATCCTTTCCCAACCAAAGCAGTTCAAGATTCCATGATCATTTCCCCTCAGAAAAGTCACTTTTAGCCCCTCAGCACCAAGACTCTCCCTCAGCCATCTCTGAGCCCCATCCTGCTCATCACCAACACCACCTGCCCAGAAGCTTCTCAGCCTTTCCAAAAGCCACTGAAACAGTCTGAACTTGCAGAAATAGCTCCACTGTTTGGGATTTTTGAACCTGCCTTGTATTTTCTGTGGATTTACCTACTGCATGTGACAGTTCATGATTTTTGCAGAAACGGGGAAATGATCAATAAATCTGTCCCATTACCAGAGTAATTCTCAGGCCAAGGAACACCGGTGGAACCTGGATAATCCACTCCAGAAAACACAACCTCCAAAAAGCACATTTTTTTCCCCCCCAAGGTTGGTTAAAAATGCCAAAGTTTGTCTCCTGCTTCATCTCCTATTTAATGAATGCCTCTGGTTATGAAAGGCAACTTCTGACAGACCATCAGGTTCTTTTTCTGTCTCCATGGAGATCCTTGGGCCGGGAGGTGGCTGAGAAGACCTCTCCCATCCCTCTCACATTGCAGGCACCGGCACAATCAAGGAAACTCAAATGAATCCACCCCGGGTAACTTGGAGGAGTCACCAGCTACAGCTTTAATTTTCGCTTTTACTCCCTGGAATTAGGACTTGCCCTGGAGCTCTTGTTTGAGAGATTTGCAGGTGACCCAGGGTTAGATCTTCCCATAGCAGTTAACAAATTTTCTCTTTACATATATACTGCTTTTCTAGCTCCTTTTAGTGGTTTTTTTAATAGAAAAACCCATCTACCAACAAATCATACAGTTATGATTTTTAAGGGAGGCTTCACGCGACAACATTTATTTTCCTGCGGATTTTAAAAGCAGACAGAAGTTATTTTTCATCTGCACAAATGAGGGTTGGGTTTTAAGAGCAAAAACTGGCATTGTGTCCTACTGACAAAAGCTTTGGCTCTGCCCTCATATCAAAGGCAAAGGAATATCTAAATATTCTGGTTTCCATGGGGGCTTCACCACCATTCCACAATTCCTGTGGAATTAAAGGATGATCTTCCGATATATTTTACAATTTCTTGCAAAATTGCAATTGCTGATACTTCTGCAAGAAGTCAAAGCACCAAACCAGTGAGAAGGACCCCCCTAATTTGTTCCTGATATTCTCAACACCCTTCCCCATCCCCATTTGGGGATTTTGCAAATGGCAAACTTCAATCACTGTCATAAAACATTTAAAAAAAAAAGAAGAAAATTATTTCAAAATAAAAAAGACAATTCACAACAACCTTAATATTAAATATATTCTTACAATTATATTACGCTGCTTTTCCCCGAGGTCTCCAAACAAATTTATATAAAGAGATTATTTCATCCACCACTGAACTGCAGCCACTTCTCAGAGAAATCTCTTTACCAGAGTTTAGAAACACAATTCAACAAAGTGGGCATGGAAAGCTCCACACTGTTGGAGGGATTGCGGTGACAGCAACTCCTCCCAGCAAGAATTTCTACACCAGAGCAGGACCAGAACACCCTGACAACAAACCCCTTGGTCAGCAGGTGTAGGGACAAGGAAAATACCCCAAATTTAGCAAATTACTGTTCAAAATTTTGGAATGATTTAAGTTGGAAAAGGTCCCCAAGACGACAGAGTCCAACCATCACCCCAAATGTGTGTGCAGGCCTTGTTCCCAGCACCACAACACGGGGACGAGGAGAACAAAGAATGCTCCAACAGACACCAGACAAAGAACTGGGGTTTGTTCCACCCAGATCTTGCTTTTTGTGCCACCCGAATGGCAACAGAGGAACAGCAGAACTTATTATTGGACACCATGGGAGAGGGAAAATGAGCACAACTGAGCGGGAAGAAAATCATGGAATCCTCGGAGGGATCCAACAAAGTCCAAACCAACAAAAACCCACAAACACCATGGTGGGATGTCCAGGAAGGACAGGCTGAACCTCTCCAGCAGATCCCTCCTCCTTCCCTGTGCCTCAGCCTGGGCACCCCCAGGGAGCTGTCTTCAGAGGAGAACCCCACCAGTCAGAAACCCAGGGAGACCCAAAGAACCTGGAAACAGAGCACGGACACCATAACCACCACCCCATCCATGCTCTGCACTCATTCCACTCACAGCTGCCCACAAATCCTGCAGCACGGAAAACCCTTCCAGGAGCAGAGCAGAGGAACCATCTGAGGAGCTGAGAGCCTCCAGCAGCAGCAGCAGGGTTGAAGAGCAGCAGATGAATTTCAATCAGGATTGTCCCTGCTCCTGAGGACACCCCTGCAGGTCCTTCTGGCTTGGAAATGAACAGGTAAAATGGTGCTTGCTGAAGTCTCTCACTCTTTGAACCACCTAAAAAATTCAGATCTTCCTCAGAGGAGCTGCAGAACCAACTGTGATCACTGCAGATGTCACAATTCCAGGGACAGCTGAAGGGGACTAACCCAGGGCAATAAAAATCTGGGTTCATCAGGGGAGTTTTGTACCCAGGCTGAGGCACCACCATCCCCTCCTGTGCCACTGGGTTGTGTTGGCACTCTCAGGAATGAACCCCAAATTTCCATGGGATTGGCAGAAGAATGGATGCTCTGGAGATGAGGAAACACCTGCCTAGACCTCAAAATTACTCACTCCTCGTCTGGGGCTGGAGGCTCCTCCCTGTGCTGAGCAAGCACCACCCAGCAGAGGAGGAGAAGACCCCACTCCTGTGGGAACACATTCCGGAGCCTCTGGCACTGCCCAAACCCTGGGATTGCTGTGCCCCGCTCCCTGAGCGCCTCCCCAGCCCTGAGGAGCAGCAATTGCTGGGAACCACGGCTCCGCTCTGAGCTCTCCCAGCTGCCCAGGAACGGGCAAAGGAGCACTGGGATTGTCCCTGGGCATCTCCTGGGAGGAAACTGCTCCCCATGCAGGCCACCAGAGCCGGGGCTGAGTGCTGCTGTGGATCCCTGAAGTGTGCTAGGCCCGGCTGGAGCACCCTGGACAGTGCAAGATGTCCCTGCCCATGGCAGAGGATGGAATGAGACCATTTGAAGGTCCCCTCCAAGCCTAAACCAGTCTTCAATGACAATAAAATTCCAGTGAATCCAGAATTTCCTGGTGGCTCTCCAAGGGCCACCTGAGCCACCCCAGGCACACAAATCCCCCTGCAGCCTTTCTGCCTAAGGGGAGATCCAATCCCAGGCTCAAGGTCCCATTCAGGCCATTCCTCCATGGGCATCACAGCAGGAACAGGATTTGGGAAAGGAAATTTCCTTCCAAGCCCTCCAGGGACATCTCCCATTGCACCAGCTCATGCAGGGGATCCTTCCAGATCTGCAAAAATGCCTCTGCAGGAATTCCAGCATTTCATGGAAAGCTGCAATGGTTTGGGTGGGAAAGGACCTTAGAGCCCACCTTGTTCCACACAAGACAGAAGAAATCCTGGAATAAATTTGAGCCCTGCTCCCTCAGACTGCCTGGAATTCTTAGGATTAGAGATTAAAAAATACACATCAGCCTTTCAAGATCTCACACCAATAATCCACTGTTAAAACATACTAAGATCATAATAAAACTTCCTATAAAATCATTATATTAAAACTTATTATAAAATTTTATTGGTTACCTCAATTTCTGCACTTGACTATATTATTTAAACATTAAATTTACATTTTAAAAAAAATCAGGAAGATTAAGATAAATAAATAAAATTTTTCTCCTTATATTTCAGACTCCTAAAAGATTTTTTAAAAATTTTCTAAAATCTCTCCATTTTCCAGACATGAAAGAACCTCTGGAAAAATAAACTAAATTCAAATTTCACAGCAAGTTTCTAACAGGCAAATCAAATTCAAGTTCAAACTAATTTCTGGCTATGGAGAAAAAAAAATAAAGCAAAAAGTATCTGAAGTA
>JALJVW010000398.1:1427500-1557500 GCA_024865655.1 Emberiza elegans
CAACCTCCTTCCCCGTGCTCGGACACGTCCATCAGGTTTATTTCGAATTGTCCCCTCACCACTTTGGGCTTTAGGTTATAAAACACCTAAACACCACCGTGGAGACCCTCAGAGAGCTCCCCATGCATGGAGGGCTCTTCAACACAAGTTCCTTTTCCAACCCTCCCCTCCCAAAACACATTTAAAATCCAGATAAAATATTCCAAGTCTATTCTCTTAACGGTGCCAGTGAACATTTTGCAGAGGAAACAAAAAACAAAAAAAAGTGAAAAATCAGAATATTTCCACCCAGGCAAAACCTTCCCAAGTCTGTAAAAGTGTCAGGAGAATTTGCTTAAAACAGCTTCTAAAAATGGGAGAGGGAATGAGTCCCAGCCTATTATTCAATAACCATGTTTGTGAGGCATCTGCATAATCTAACCATGCATAAATTAGTATGTGTATTACAACAGTTATTTGCATAATAATAGCAAGTTAATAGATGCTTAAAGAGCACAGACCAACACCACCTTTAAATCAGACATGCCTCCAGGCACTGCGAGCTGTAGAGACCAAGATGCAGAGAACAGTCTTCATAAAACATATGAAAACATAAAAAACCACATTCAAATAATTCATTTTTGTCCCTGGACACTTCACTTTTTTCCCCTTCTCCCCGGAAAGAATAATTGGAGGAACTGCTGAACAGTTTGTTCCTGTGAATTCTAACATCCATCTCGAGATGAGAATTTCAAGTAATCGCCAAAGCCGGTTCTGGATTTGTTTTGTTCAGAGCTTGATGGGGTTTTTAAGTGTAAAAAGTGAAATATTCCGTGGTGATGCAGAGCTCAGCATCCACCCAACCACTGCCACTAGAAATGGAAAGAGTTGTACCAGCAGCTCCAGGTGGAAACTTAGAAAATACCAGTATTTACATCAAATACTAATATTAGGTTCTCTTCAAAGGAAGAATCAGAAGCTCCCTTAAGTATTCCATTCACATTCTATTTTTCAGGAGATTTTAGACCATCATACCATTATTCAAAATTGGAATTAAAAATTAAATTATAAGAAAGGAGCAGATACACCTTCCTGCTTCAAAAAAAAAATGTTGTAAAGACTGGATTATTTTTTAACCTCCCAACAAAATTAACAAGATTAACATCATCATAATTTTCATTGTCTCCAGGGAAAGGAAACAGAGTTTGGAGAAGAGAAAAAGAGGGGGGCAAAAGGAAAAAAAAATCAATAGAGACTTCTAAATGACTCCTTCCAGCTCCCACTTTTCAATTTAACAGGACAGATTTATTTGTATGTGGCTCAAATGTTCACGATTGCTCTCTGCACCTTCATACATAGGAATGAATGTCACAGTGGCAAACAGCAGTAATGAACAATCTTACCTGAGGATATGGAAACCTCCCAAGAGCAAGCTGGGAAAGGAAATAATATTTGTCTAGTTATAGAGATTTGCATGGAGGGCACATTTCCTTCAAGTGAGAAAAGTACTCAACTCTCACGATGGTAGGAATTGGGGAAATGGCAAAAAAGGGATTCTGCAGGCACAAAGAGCTGTATTTAGAATGGGTCCCTCACAACCATCACCCCTCGTTTTTCTGGGGATTTCCCTCAGTGCCACCCTTTGATGCCCAAATTCAGGCACATTTCCTTCAGGGGAGAAAAATTCTCAACTCTCATGAGAAACTGAGAAAATGGCAAAAAGGGACTCTGCAGACAAAAGGAGCTGTATTTAGAATGGGCCCCTCACAAACAACCCAGGATTTCTGGGTTTCTCCAGCCCTTTTACTTCCCTCGGTGCCACCCTTTGATGCCCAAATTCAGGCACCTTCCCTTCAGGAGAGAAAAGTTCTCATAATGGTAGAAATTGAAATGGCAAAATAGGGATTCTGCAGGCACAAAGAGCTGTACTTAGAATGGGCCCCTCAAAACCAGCACCCCTCAGGATTTCTGGGTTTCTCCTGTCCTTTTATTTCCCTCAGTGCCACCCTCTGATACCCAAATTTGGGCACATTCCCTTCAGGAGAGAAAAGTTCTCAATTCTCACAACAATAGAAATTGAAATGGCAAAATAGGGAATCTGCAGGCACAAAGGGCTGTATTTAGAATGGGCCCCTCACAACCATCACCCCTCGTTTTTCTGGGGATTTCCCTCAGTGCCACCCTTTGATGCCCAAATTCAGGCACATTTCCTTCAGGAGAGGAAAGTTCTCACAATGGTAGGAATTGGGGAAATGGCAAAATAGGGATTCTGCAGGTACAAAGAGCTGTATTTAGAATGGGTCCCTCACAACCCTCACCCCTCATTTTCCCCAGGATTTCTGGGTTTCTCCAGCCCTTGTGTCCCCCTCACAAGGATGCCCAGGTTCCCCAGGAGTGGAAATGAAACCAGTTCAGCCTCAGCAGGGAGGCCAAGGCCTTTGCTGATAATTATCTGTGATGAGCAGGCAGCTCTCAACTCCCAAAGTCGTCCCTTAACTGGCTCAGGGTAAAATCTGGGTTACTGAGCTGAGCTTGGTGTCCCTGTTGGTGACAAACCTGAGTGGGATGTGGGGAGAGCCCACAGCACCCACAGAGAAACCTCATCTTCCCTCCAGATCCACCTTTCCAGGATATCAACTCCATTTGCTGCCCCTGCTGCTTTACAAGTTAATTCAGACATTACAGCGCAATCCCAAAATCAGTATTTACGGATGTTGTCTAAAAATATTCTACTGGCCATAATCAACAAACATTCCAAGAGAAATTCTTTGCACTAGGCAGGTGCTCCCACTCTCCAGCCCCAGGAGAGCTCAGCCTTTGGCCTGGGATCCCCAGCAAAACCAGCAAATTCCTGTCAGGGGGAGACATCACAAACCCAGAGAGGGCCCAGAGCCTCTGGGTGAGCCAGATGAAACAATTCCTTTGGGGCTACTGCCAAATGAAGCTTTCACAATACTGAGACTTCAAAACTCTTGTCCAGGGGAGGCCACGGAGCTGCTCCAGGGCTGGAGCCAGGCTGGGAGAGCTGGGAATGTTCCCCTGGAGAAGGGAAGGATCCAGGAATCCTCAGAGCCTTGCAGGGCCTGAAGGGGCTCCAGGAGAGCTGGAGAGGGACTGGGGACAAGGCATGGAGGGACAGGAGCCAGGGAATGGCTCCCAGTGGGAAAGTGGGATTTGGATGGGATGGGAAGGAATTCCTGGCTGTGAGGAATGGGCAGGCCCTGGGCTGGGATTCCCAGAGCAGCTGGGGCTGCCCCTGGATCCCTGGAATGTCCAAGGCCAGGCTGGACATTGGGGCTTGGAGCAGCCTGGGACAGTGGGAGGTGTCCCTGCCCAGATGATCCTGAAGGCCCCTTTGACCCCAAACCTTCCTGGGATTCCCTGATCATTCCCATCTCAGCAAAGCCACTTGGGTCACTCTGATGGTAGGCCCTGAAAAATGCTGCTAAGAGTTCAACAAAGACCCTGCATTTTCTGTTCTGGGGCTACCAAAACCCATCCTTTACCACCTTCTCCTCTTTTGGGAGCCCCATACTCCTGCCCCAAGCAGAAATCGGAGATCCTGAGCAGCTGTGCTGTTGGGACAGAAATAAACCCATCCATGCCCAACAGAAGCAGAGTAAGTTCTGATTTTTCACTGAAGAACAGTGAAATACTCCAGACAGAACAAGCAGATAATGATGGTTCTGTGCACAGAGCATCTTTCTGCAGATGTTATTTAAGAAAAACAATCCCTGCCTCGAAGATGACTCCAAACAAAGCATTTCCATTCCCACTGACCACCCCAGGCTCAGCACGGGCTCCAAGGCAGCAGAAAAAATGGGGGAAAGAACCAGACACAAATGCAGGGTAAATAAATGAGCACTGAAGGACCCCAAAATGCATCAGCAACAAGTTCTTTGGGGGGTGTTAAAAAATAAACATTCCTCAGTGAAGCTGAGAGCTGGAACACACAGGGCCAGCTCCTGGGCCACTTCTGCACCCCCTGCACCACCACTGCATCCATCTGCTCAGATTTCCTCCCTGCAACATTGTCAAGGTATTATAAATTAAGAAACTTAGCAAAGAGTCTGTAATCTTCCCCGAAATAGCCTGCAGATATGTCACTGTACTAAATGTGTTTCAGATTTAATGAAGCTTTAATGTCCTTTTTAATTTTGCCTGTTTCTGTATCACCAGGGGTCGAGCGAGGCAATCAGCACTCGAGAGGGTGGTTTGGTTTAAAACTAGGAAAAACTCATTTGCTTATGAGTTGCACTGTATTTTCTTAATTAAATTTACTAAGTAAAACGGTTTAAGTTCAGCCAACCAGTGACCTCTGGGTGTAGATTTAGATTTATAAAAAGTGTCACAGTTAAAATAAGATTAAAAAAAAAAAAAAACAACAAAAAAGCCCAAACAACAAACAGATGAGAGATTCACTAAAGGGATTTTCAAATTATCATTTGTCTCAAGAAGTCACAGGAACACGAGGAACAAGCCCAGTGCAGGCTGGAATGACCAAAACCTACCAAATTAACACACTGTCCAAAACTTCTCCGCATTTAAAGGATGAAACTCCAGAACCTGCAATTCTTTTAAGGTAGTTTTAACAAAAATACAATACTCCAGTTTAAATTAGTTGGGTTTGGGAACTGATCAGGGTTTTATGTCTGGATATTGAGGAGGGAATGCCTGAAATTCAGGGAGCTGCTTCCCATTTCCCCATGGATCCCTTCCCAACAGCTGGATTTGATGATCTTGAGCTCTTTTCCAACACATGAACTGTAAAATCCTTCATTTTCAAAAGCCCTGTCACCTGCAGTGGCAGAATGGTGTGGAAACAGAAACGAGCGGAGGATCAATCACCAACAGTTAGGCCAGGAAAACACTTTCTCACCCCCCTTCACCCCAGAGCAGCTCCATGGAGGAGGTTTTTGGGGTGTGGGTGTGTTTTTTAGAACAATAACTTTTTCAAACACAGAGGTAGCTCAGGAGAGCAATTCAAGCAGCTCAGGGAGGTGGTGTCCTGAGAAAGAGCCTCCCCCAGGGGATGGGTGGGTGGGATGCACCAGCAGATTTCAAACCAGGACTGGATAAACTGAGAAATAATCCCAGATTATGGAATAACAGAGGTGCAGTGGCTGATGTATACTGACTTCTACCAAACTATCAAAAACTTTTGATTTTAAAAAATCAAAATTTCAAGTGATTAAGTGTTGATTCAGGAAGAACCTCTGGACTGAGCACCAGAAGTAGGGCTGGAAAGCAACTAAAACCTGCTCTCAAACACTCTTAAGGTGCAGATAAATGAACCCAAATTCAAATCACTTGTTGAAATAATGTAATTTGCCACTGTAGAACTGGGAAGGAAAATCAGAAATCCCCCCCTTACACATCGCTTCCTCCAGCTCACTTCTTCCTTGCCTGCTGCACATTGTGAACAAAATTACAGCAGCAGCTCTGTCTGGATCCTGCTTGAAAGTGGCTGAGGGAAGGAAGTTCAAAACATATTTTTAGGACACTCAGGCAATAAAGTTTCCCACTTAGATTATTGGCGATGTTGTGCAAGTTGTTTTTTAATTTACAGTTACACTGGAGAGCAGGGGATGCTTTTATTCTTAATTTAGGCACATTCCATGTTTCTCAGCATAACTGCAAATTGAAAATAAGCGCTGGCAATATCGCCAGTGATGGAGCTGAAGGAGGACTTTATAGTCTGAAATGTTCTAAAATTTGTTCTTAATTACCTCGTGCACATTTTACACAATTAAATTTCCATCCCAGGATTTTGCATTTAGATTGTGCACTGCAGTTAAACCCTCATTTTCTGGAAAAGCAGCCGCCACTCCGCCGCGCTCAAACTTCCAAAAGCAGACTTAACTACTGGAGAACACAAAATTCCCCAGGTGAAATTCCATTCCAACACCAATTTATACATTCCTAGATAGATGGGCTTCACATCACCTGAAACTCTGCAGGGTACGGACCCTAATAAATATTAAATACCTCAAAAAACTACTCCAAGATTTTTCTTCTCCTCCTAATATCAATTCTGCTGTCCTCTTATTGCAGAGGGTTTAAAAAAAAAATCCAAAAGGATATAACAGTAATTTAGCAGAGTTAAAGTGCTTCTGAGGTTAAACTGACAACAAAGAGGAACAGAAACACAAAGCATCTTGAAGTAGGGTTTCAATTAAATGTGCAGGATTTAGTAATGCAGGGCCCCGACAAAAAAAAAAAAAGAGAAAAAAAAAGAGTTACAAATTAATTTAATCTTCTGCCTATAGTTTGCAGCTGCACTCCAAAGTGTCTGGGGCTTAAGAACAAAGCCTTGCAAGGCCTGGGAGTGAGGAAAGCTTCAATTTTTAATGTATAAGGCCATTAGCTGATAACTTGTGGAATCTGCGACCCCTGCGGAGGGGCAGGGGAGACGGATGAAGTGACAGATTTGTTGTTGGTGGCCAGGGCTGGGAGGGGGGAAGGTTATTACCACCACCAGAAAAATGCCCTAATAACCTTTGGGACATTCCTTGGCTTGAGCAGATGAGTTCCAGCTCCGTCTTGGAGTAAAAAAAAAAAATATATTAAAAATCAAAGCTTAATTTGCCTTAATTAAAGATAATTAGTTTCACTTTGATTTCTTTTAAATATGAACTACAGCAAATGCACTGCCAGCTCAAGGCTGCAGACAATCAGGGTTAAATTGCACATTTCTGCCTGGCCACAAATCCTGGATATTAGCAGCCTTTTACAGCTGCATCTTCAAAGGTGACACGGCAATGGCAGCGCCTTTTCCGAAGGGACAAAGGTGGGCCAGGGCTTTGCAGGGAAATTGTCAGGAGCAAAATCTCCACAAGTGCTCCAGGAGGGTTAATTTGATTCCTTGCTCCAGCAGAGAGGCTTCCTGCTTGGCTGTTTGCTGGGTTTAAACTCGGTACAAAAAGGGAGACATGGGTTAAATGTGGCTGTGCTGGTGGAAATGCAGCTCAGCTCCTGCTCTCCTCCAGCTCTGCTGGAGCGAGGGCTCACCTGCCAGGACAGGCCATTAAATCATGGGAAAAGGCCTCATTTTTTGACTCTTTAAAAGTAGAAACAACTACAGAGCAAGAATAGGAAACAATACATAGAGTGATAGAATCCTAGAATGGTTTGGTGGGAAGGGACCTTTTGAAGATCCTCTAATCCATCCTACCGTGAGCAGGGACACCTTCCACCATCCCAGGCTGCTCCAAGCCCTGTCCAACCTGGCCTGGGACACTCCAGGCATCCAGGGGCAGCCACAGCTTCTGTGCTTCTGTGCCAGGGCCTCACTTACACATAAAAATATATACAACATATTCTGCTCTATACATTAAATAACCTTACATGTAAAACCCACATTCCGAACACCCAGAGCTGATGCCATGCCTTAATTGTCCCCTCACCCCTCAGCCTGGGTGGAGAACTGCGTTATTTATTTCCCTGCCCACAGCGGCCTAGGAGCAATTGCTGAGCAACAATGATCCATCGAGGTCTCAACCCGTGCAAACTGTACCTAAACTTCCACTTTATTGCAGCTTAGTTCACAATCTTCACCTAATATAGGGTTACATCCCAGAGCAGCAGGCGGATAAATCATCCTGGAATATTACTCTGGCTAAGTTTAGCTGGGAGTGGAGCATATGTGCTTCCGAGTCACTGAAGCACAGGCCCATAAAATACACTAATTACTGGAAGTTCTGGTCACTGAGTGATTGATAGCGCTCTGCCAGGCAACTTCCCCGGCTGCAGCTCGTGTGAGGGGCCTCCCCCAGCACACAGCAATTATTAATTCATGGCCCAACCCTCAGGCACTGCTCCCTCCACTCCCAGTCCCACCAGCAGCAGGCCGGACGTGGTCTGTCCCCACCCCGGTGGGTGATGGAGCTGGGAGAGGAACCACAGGGAATGGGCTCTGCTTGGAGAAATCACCCCAAACAGCTCCAGGGAGGGAAATAATCAAAATACAGGCCAGCTTTTTTGCCCGAGAAGGAGTTTGTGAAGTGCATCACTCCACGTGGGATGGCTGAGACTCCATAAATATTCCTCAATAAGGAGGATTTGGGCTGCTGGGCGGGCTGGGCATGTGACAGATCCTTGTGGCTGGCTGAGCACCAGGAGTTGTCACCAAGATCACAGCACTAGGGTCCCTAAAACCTGACAGCAGTCAGGTGAGGTTCCTTGCAATAACATCAACAACAAAAAGCTTTTTTTTACATCCTTGTTTTCCTTAATCCTAAAGGGAAGGTGTACCTTTCCCCACCTCGAGGCCGTTTCTTCCAGACCTATACAAAAATTAGGCTGTACCACCAAGATTTGGGGTTCAGATCCTTCCTTCATCACCTCCAATGACAGAATACTTTATGCTGGAGAAGACCTTGAAGAGCACCAAGTGCAACTATTGCCACCACCAGAGCCTGTCCCTGAGCAGCACAGCTGCAGCCCTGGCTCAGGCGAGGGGTGCCCTGATCAGAGAGCACCCCCAGAGCAGTGAAATCCTGCAGAGCCTCGCTCAGGTGGGCTCACAATCCTGACCTGGAGCCACTCTCACTGCCAGGCTTCTGAGATGTAACTGATGCCACACCTCAGGCTGCTCACGAGGAGGTTTGAAACCTCCCCTCCTTGACAGAGTCTTGACTCCAGTTTAACGCAGCCAAACGTCCTCGAGACTGAAGAGCTTTTAGAGAACCATCTCCAAGCACAGCTGCTTTCCTTGGAGCATCCTCTCCCAGCACCTTCCTCCTCCTCTCTGTGGGCTGAGTGAGCTCTTCTGCAGCTCCCCCTGTGCCCCCAGCCCGAGTGGGATGAAGGGTCTGAGCTCAGCACTCTGACAGTGCTCAGCTGTGCCTGAAGTACCAAGCAAGGCACATTTGTTGGATAATTCCTGATTTTCCCGTGTCTGGGAATGCACACAACCACTGAAAACGCCTGATGGCTCCTTAAGAGATTGCTGAGAACCCTTGAAAGCTCCTGCAAATACACAGCTACTGAGAACTCTGGTCACCAAACACTTAAAATCCTCAGTCTGGGAGTTTTAAGAACTAATATTAAAGAACTAATATTAAGAACTAATATTTAAGAACAATTATTAAAACTGATGCACAAACTCCTTTTCTCTGGGGAGACAACAGAGAATTTTCTCTCTAATTTTCAACAGGGACCTGGAACACAGAGGGCAGGGGAAAGCAGAGATAGGAAGTGACACAGAAGGAGCAGCAAAAAGCCAAGCCCAGGAGCTTCTACCTCCAAAATTTACTTGGTTTTGGGCATTAGCAAATTGCTTTCACTTCCTGAATTTAAATGGAACACCAACTCTATGTGGAGATAAAATGGTAAATATCACAGAATCCCAGGATGAGGTGGCTTGGGAAGGACCTTAAGGTTCATTTCCCAAGGGCAGGGAACCTTCCACCACCCCAGGCTGCTCCAGACCCATCCATGCCAGCCTTGCTGCTGCTATTAAACCCCAGGCAGATGGGTTTTATCCTCCCTTGGATGCTTTAAAGTTCACTTGTGGATTACAGCTAGGACCAGAGTCATATTGGAGAGTAACAAGAAATATTGGGCAATTTAATTTCTCCTCCCGTGCAGGACACGGCTCCTGGAGAGAGGGAATGGGTTCCAGAGCTCAGCCAGCCCCAGCCCAGCCTGGAAGTGTTTTATGGCTGAGTTATAAACCCTGAAAAACAGCTTTTAGAAATGAAAATGCTGACACAGTGGTCAGTGTAGCGACAGCAGTGGCACGGGTTTAAATTGAACTTGCTTTGTCAAGCCAAGAGCACTTAAATAAAACACGGGGAAACCTCATGGAAACACACAAACTATTTGTGGTGGAACATTTCTAAACAGTTTTTCTGGGTTAGGGATTAAATCCCATTCCCTTCAGAAAAATCCTGAAGGAAGAAAGGCAAACTCAATAAAATTAAAGTAGCAAAAAATATTATAATAATGATCATAATGATGATTATAGTAATAATCTATAATAATGATGATGATATAGCTACATATCTAGTTTCATTATATTTTAATTTAATTTTAAATTTATTATTTTATTTCTGAGGGGATGACTGAGCACCCTCAGACCCCTCTTGCCTCAAAGGGAACACGAACACTCCCCATTTCTCAAAGCTTAGGCAGGACTCCCATCCCAGACTTTCCCCTCTCTCCTCCCAACTTTTTTGGGGCAGTTTCCTCAACCTCCCAAATAACACTCCCACTCCTCATCACACACAGCTTTGCAGCAAAGAAATTCCAGAGCTTTTAAGGGCTCAGAAGAGCATTACAGAAAATGAGAAGATTTACTGACAATTTTACATCCTCACCTGCCAGCACAGCCCTTGCTGCCTCGATCCCACCTGATATTTCTTTTAAATGAACGTGCTGCTAGCAGCCAGGTGTGGGGTGGGAGCACCACTTCACTGAGTGCAGATGATTTTAAATCCTGCAGCAAACACCAGCAAAACTCCCCTTTTTACCAGCAGCAAGAGCGTCTCCACTCCCAATCCCCACGTCAATAGGGTGTTACTTTAATGACAGTGACCTTGTGTGGCTCTTGGAGCACCTTCTTCACCTTTTTGGAGGCATTTTTCTAAGGCACTGTCCTTGTTTTCATCATTTAACATCACTCAGAGCACTTCAATCAAGCTGCTGCTGGTGGGAGAGGTCTCGGAGGAGCAGCTGACAAACCAATTAACAAAGCACCCAGACCCACGCTGCATCCTGCACATCTGGCTCAGGAGAAACCCCTGGGAAGGGAGGGAGGGGAAAGTTGGGAAGGTGTAAAACCAGAGGAGGGAATGCAAATGAAAGGAGTTTTACCAATAAAATTCAGCCTGCACGGGGAATTGATGAGCAGCCAAGTTAGCCAATAAACACCCTAAAATAAACTCCAAATATCTTGTGGTGATCACTGAGCTGCTGGGCGACAGCATTTAAATCAGCAAAGGAACTGGGAAATGCTTTATTTATAAAGTCCTGTGTTCGTATCACTCTTTTCATCACCCCCACCACCACAAAGCCTTCCTGGAGTACAACCTCAGCCCTTTTCTGGCTAGAATTATTAACAGAGTGTATGAATTTGGTCTGTATCTCTCCCAAAATCCTGAGGGAGGGCTCCCAGCACCACAAACCATTCAAATGTGCACTGAAACAAATGAAGGTTCTGCCTCCATCCCTCCCCTGGGACACACCAAACTGTGTCACCCTGCCACTCAGGGCTGGCTCCAGTGACACTGATTGCTCCAGTGACACCGATTCACCACGTCTGCAAGCACTGACCCAGCACCCACCACCTACCATTTGGTTAAAAGGGTTTTGGTGAGGAATTTACTGTGTGAAAATGTAAAATGGGTTCAATTTTGGGCTGCAAAATGTGAGGTGTGCCAAGATGCAGAGGGCCAGCATTGAGACTGCTCAGCTTCACCTTGTGCTAAAAATATTGGTTACAGTTCACTTAAAGGTAAGTCCAGCTTCACCCGAAAATGAGGAAAAAAGAGAGGGGAAAGAGAGGGGAAAGAAAAAAAGGAAAATGAAAAGGGAAAAAGGAAAAAAGAAAAAAAAAAGGAAAAAAGGAAAAAAAGGAAAAAAGGGAAAAAAGGGAAAAAAGGGAAAAAAGGGAAAAAGGGAAAAAAGGGAAAAAAGAGGAAAAAAGGAAAAAAAGGAAAAAAGGAAAACTAGGCCCTACTTCCTACCCCAACATGGAATCTTATTTAAGACCTCAAATGAACAAACCCATTCTAAATACAGCCCAAATTAGCAACAGGTAAAAGCACATGAATACACAGGGGACTCAAAGAATAAACTAAGGTTAAATTGAAATATTTTGATGTTATTTTTGATGTAAGAGTTAGTGTGAGAGCTCTCTGCATACCTCCATGAAGGAAATGCCCAGGCTCCAAACGTCCGAGTGAATCCCGTACTGCTCCCCCGAAATCCTCTCAGGCTGTGGAGAAAAGCAAAGGAACAACTCCTGAGCCTTGCAGGCACACAGGGATGGGAAAAACCACAGGGTGGGAAAAATCACAGGATCCTGGAATGTTCTGAGTTGGGAGGGATCAAATTCCAGCTCCTGGCCCTGCACGGGCATCCCAAAATCCCAGCCTGGGAGCACTGTCCAAACACTCCGGAGCTCCCCCATTCCCCGGGGAGTCTGGGCTGTGCCCCAACACCCTCTGGGGGAGGAAACTTATCCTAAAATCCAATTAAAGCTGCCCTGGCCCAGCTCCAGCCCTCCCCTGGGCTCTGTCACTGACCCCAGAGCAGAGATTGGAGCTGCCCCGTGGGAAGTGGAGACACCAAAAACCACCAAGATGCTTCCAAGCTTCCCTGGCAGCGAGCAAATCCAGGAAAATTTAGGAATTCTTCAGGAAAATCTGGGTCCGTGCCCCTTGCAAGGTTGGCCTTGGATTTGTGTTGGGGTTGTTTAATCCAAGGGAAAAGCCAAGGGCCCGTGCACGTGAGCAAAGCACAAGGTCAAGTTGAGAGAATCCAATTTTCCACTTCCCCCCCCAAATCCAGGCACCACAACAAGGAAAAAATTCCCAGTGTGGAGTCCAGAGGCTGGGGAACAACTACAGTTAAAAAGCCAAGTTACTGAAGCCAAAAGAATCACCACACGGTGGCAACTTTATTTTATATACTTCTTAATTTTGGGCTTTTTGACCTGTAGGGGGAAAAAAAAAAACAAAAAAAAAAAAGGCCCTGATCCAAACTATTAACAGCAGGTTTAATGCTTCATGAAATGGAGTGCTGTAAAAAATATCTGCTGGTTTTTACTTGAAAGCTACAATTTAAGCATTTCCAAGGTCAAGTACAGCATGAAATGCAACAATAAAAGGCTCCCTGAGACTCCTCTCCCCACTGTGCCGTTAATGCACCTGTCTGGGCCAGCCACCTACAAAGGATTTTCACTCTTTAATAATCCAGAGACCTTTGTTAGAAAACAAACTCCCAAATTAGTGCCACTCCAATGTGTTTTTGGATGTTTACCCTGTGCTGCTACTCCCAGGTCAGGAGCTTTTATCGCAGCGTGAATGTTAAATAAAAACCACGCTGCTGCCCCTATTCCCTCTAAAAATAACCTCCTAAAACCCCCCAAAAAACCCATAATTTCACCAAATGGACCAAATCACACTTGGGAGTGACCCCAAAATCTTATTTTATTGCGTTTTTAATTCACTGAGTATAATTAACCAAGGTCAGCACCTTTAGAAATGTTTGCAACAGCAGCATGTGATTTTTTTAAGCTGATAAATTTTTATACTGACATATTTTTATAGTGATGTATTTTTATAATGACATATTTTTATGCTAACAAATATCCTCACAAAGGTGCAGATACGCAGCCAAAAGTAATTTCAAAATGTGATATGGGATGTGCTATCCTGGCCCAAGCAGGTGCCAACATCCACCCCATTTTTTACAACCTTCCCGAGCCACCAAATGAGATTTATAATTCACATTGAGCAATATTAAATTGTTTATTCTTGAAGTTCAAGCTCTAAACAGCAAGTTCCAGTGAGGAATTGTGGGATTCACAAAAGGTAAGGGCCAAAAATCAGCTTTTTAAACAAAAGATGGATTTAAAATTACAGAAGAGGAAAATAGGAATAACAGATGCATCAAGGTTGCAACACATGGATCACTCTAAATACACAGCCCATTGTATTTTCTCTTAAAAATTTCCAGAACTGATTATTTTTTCATCCATTTTTTTTTCTATATAAAATGCTGATGAAATGACTTTAAGAAAATGTGTTTTGGTTGGAAATTTTAATTTCTCAATCAAAAAGCCTTTTTGTTTTCAAAAAAAAAACCTTTTCTTTTTTCAAAGAAAACCTCAATTTTTTCAAGAGTTTCAAATTCACTGCCAGGCTGCCAAGTGGGTGAAGCAAAGCTTAAGACCTTCATTATTTTATGAGGGCTTGCCTGGAAATTTGATGACAAACAAATGACTCAATCAAGAAGCAAAGTGATTTTAACACAGAAAATCAGATCGAGCACATTTTGAGCTTAAACTTCTGTTTCGCAATCAAGAGATGGAGGCATCACATCCATCCAGAAAGGCAAAAAAAGCAATTTATTTAATGCACACCTGGGAAAGAGAACTGTAATCTTGGTTTGGGCACTAAAAGCATAATACAATTTAATTCTCAGCCCTGCTTAAGACCAGTTTGAAGCAACAGCTGAGCTGGAAAAGTTGATTAATTTGAAGCTGTTTCTTTGTCTGGATCTCTGTGTTTCAGCTCTTTTTTATCTCTATTTTTTATTTAAAACCCCCCATTTTTCTGCTATTCTGAAGTATTTATTTTATGCTATTTCTGAGTGTTCTGATGACACAGGACAGCCCAAGTCTTTCTAGGATGGTGACTTGAGCCTTTCAGAAGCCACACAATGAGCTCGAGTGGAAAAGCACTTAGCAAACAAATGGGAACCCTGACAAGAAAATCAGAAAAAAACACCTGAAAGCGATTAAAGGTCATGGATTTCTCCCTCCCCTTCCCTGAGGTTTGAAAAACACGAGCACCAACCACTTTGTGCTGTTTATATTTTTATTTTAAACCAGCACAGCACTTCTCAGCAATACCAGGAGCAGTTTGCTCAAAGGATTTTAACGGCCAAAATAAGAGTTCAGAAAGTGCTTTAAAAACTGAGACAGAGGAGTTTTCACATCTGAAATGGGGAATTGAAAAGGATCCAACTGATCTGATGGAAAATCCATTCTGATTTGTGCAGAGAAATTTTTGCAGAAAATCCACTCTGGTTTCTGCAGAGAAATTTTGTGCAGAGAAATTTGTGCAGAAAATCCACTCTGATTTGTCAGGCTGGCACTTGGCAGCTCTGAACCCAAACCCTGCTCCAAATGAATCCTTAGCAATAAAAAAATATTGCTATAAAAAACAAAAGTGTTCTCTGGTTAACAAAGACTGACCAAAGTTTGTACAGAGAAGTGGAAGCACTGATGACTTCCTTGAGCTAAAAAACTTGCACTTTAATGCCCTGATGTTATTAATGCCAATATTTTTAGGTTCAGATTTCCATGGGATTTTTAGGAATGCCCATCAACCTCTGCACAACGCTTCCCTGCACTCCAGCATCCCCAAAAGCTGGATGGTGTGGGGCTGTCAGTGATCTGCAGAGAGCCACAAGCTGGGAGTGAAAAACTCTTCTCTTTCAACGTCCAACTGGCTCTCTTTGTCCCCAGTTGTCACAAGGAGCAAAACCAACAGAAAATGTATTTTAAAAAACACTTTTCCTCTATTCCTCCTCCCTCTCAGCAAGAAGAAAGAGTTGTCCCATGGAAGGAAGAAAATATGGAGATTTGAGGATTGATTTAGGGTATCTCCTGCACTGAACAGAACAAGAGTGAGGACGAATAATTCCATTGAAATGTTATTCCTGCATCACTCCACTTACCGCCATATAAGCATTTGTTCCAACATACGTCTTGGCTATGGAATTCACCAGCTATCAGACAAAACAGGCTGTTAGAACAATATAAAGATAATGTGGAAATAAAATGGGCAATTATTCCTCATTTAACCTACAATCATCATCCCTATAAATCAACTAAAAATTATGTAAAAAAGGGAAGGGATTTATCCGCCAAGGCGTTAAAAATGATTAAATCTCGCCTGGGTTGGGGAATGAGGATTCCAATTTAAGCAAGCACTGCATTACAGTTTATGGCAGATAACCTTAAACAATTGTGTTAAACAGGATGCTGCTCGTTTTAGTACCCCAAACCAGTCTGATATAAAAAGTGAATTAGGAGGAAGCAGGATTGAGCACACTCATTTTTCAGTCAGATGTGAATAAAGCCCCAATTCATCCCTTAAACACTGGAGGGACAACAGAGCCTGCCAGCCCATAATACAAGGCTGACCTTCTCTTTGGGCCTCGTGTTTGGCTGAGAGGAAAAGGTGCTGAAATTCAAATCAACAGCACAGCGAGCTCATGGGTCACTAGCAGAGAAGTCCTCCAGGGAGGCCCAAAATGGAAATTAATTAAAATTTGTGCTGCACATTGTCAAAGCCCACCACTATTGTTGCTCCCAATATTAATTTTTATTGTGGGCCAGTTGGGCTCCCCAGACACGTCTCTTGCTCTGCCCTCCCTTTTGTCTGGGCAAAAGGCTCCCAGATCAAAGCTGCATTTCAATGAAGTTTGCTATTCGTAAGTAGTAATTACAATATCAGCAGTTTTTACTGTCATTAAACAATGAACAATCATATTCAGATGGAGGAAAAGTCGCCCAGAGATTAAAAATGAAAAGGGCTGTCCCAGCAGAGAGGGGTTTGCTGTGGGGCTGCCAGGTGATTTGGACACCAGGAGGGGAATGGGGACAGATGCAAAGGGGGGATTTACCTGGGTGCTGACCCCAAAGTCACAGAGCTTCACCTGGCCCCGGGTGTTCACCAGCATATTGGAGGGCTTCACATCTGTGAGGGGGAAAACTGCATTATCCACATTATCCTGCATAATAAATACACCATTTATACAGAATATCCTCCATTGGAAGGGAGCCACAGCCAAATCCAGCTCCTGGCCTTGCACAGGACAACCACAAATACCCAGGGAGCATTGGCATGGTGGCTTTTGATAGGAAATATTACAAATACCTATTTCAAATGCAGTGGTTTGTAAGTCATCAGCACAGATCAAATTCCATGTATATAAAAAATAGATAAAATACATCATCTCCACACAGATATGAGATGGTTTTTACACAGATGACTTGATACAATACTAAAAATTCCACATTATTAAAGCTGCAGGTGACACCAGTCTGGAATCTGGAACCAAGTGCACGGATGGACAGGAAAACAACTCGCAGGGATTTTGACAAACTGCAAAATCAGCCTGAAAAAAGGAAGGAATTACATAGGGATAGATGGAATTACTGCATTTGGACAGGGATTCATGCTGAACTCACAGGGATTTTAACAAATTGCAAAATCAGCCTGAAAAAAGGATGGAATTCCATAAATAAACCATCAGTGTCCATTCCAAAATCCAGAGTATCAGTGCAAATACCCTGGCGCTGACTGCTCCTGCTGCCACAGGAAGTTGATGCACTGCTGTAAAATAAAACCAACTGGGAACAAACTCAACATCCAGCCTGGCTCTGGTGCAGGGAACACTGAACATCTTTGCAGTTCCAGGGATGCCAGTGGGGGAGCAGAACGTGCACGTTACAGCCTGGCTCAAACATGGGAAGATTAGAGCCTGGCTTTGCCTAATCACTGCCTTCTTCTGTCAAAATGGATTAAAGGCAGCAGCTTGAATCAGCGCCTCCCCTCAAAGTGAGCACTGGTTGGGGGCAGATGGATGAAACCCAACTAGAAAAGAACCTAATTTTGTTTATCATTAGGTTTGCCTTGCTTTAGCAGCTGTTTGCTGGTACCACAGGAGCTGCCTTAATTTGTCTCTGCGATGTAGAAATGCAGAACCTCAATTAAGAAGCTGATTAAAGCTTGCCTCAAATAGAGCTAAAAATCCAGATTAAAAATGGGAGCACCCAATAGTTCCTACAGACCCCAGGTGGATCAGTACTTGGTAAGTGAGGTATCAACACTGCTGGCACTGTAATTCCTGCAAATCCTGTAATTTTCCCCCCAAAAAACCCCGGTCCTGGGCATGCAGAGGCTCAGTTTGTGTTTGCTGATCTCCATCTTTAGGAATTCCACCCACGTGCTGCACTTTTGATGGAGTTTTGCCTCCTCTGGAGCTGAGTGACTTTGCTAAATCCAAGCAGACGTGCTGAGCACACCAGAGGCTCTCTCCTGAATCCTGAACAAGGCGCAGAATAATCCTGTCTCACCTTCTTCCCAAAAACATGGAGCTGGGCTTGGCTGGGGTGGATGAGCGCAGCCCCAGGGGCACGCAGGGAATGCTGATATCCACCCCAGGATGTCCAGCTGCTCCCAGCTTCTCCGGGCAAAACTGAGTCTGACCAGTTCTGCTTTCAGCAGCAACAAAAAGGATCCTGAAATCCCCCCCACAAAAAAAAAGCTGAAAATCCTAAAAGGAAGAAAGGATTGGGAAATTGGCCCCTCAAGGATGGGCAGGGGAGGTTGGGGACCCTGCAGAGCAAGGGGCAGTCACACAAACCCTGCAGGAGCAAACCCAGGCTGTCCTTCCAGCAGGACCAAACACCACAAAATCAGGGAATCCACTCAAATACTTGCCGTGCTTTTCAGTGGCTGTGCTCATCTCCTCCAAAAGAAAGGAAGTGAGAGCCCTGCACAAAATATCTGCTGCTGAGAGCAGGGAGACAATCAGCTCATCAGCCCCTTGGTCTCATCACCCACTTCAGTTAATGGGTTAAATATTTTTTGGGTTTGGGAAACAAGTGTGCATAAATAATGTTCTGCACCATCTGCTTGTGATTAATATTAGTGTTGAGAAGTGAAAGAATTTAAACAAGAGCCAAAAGGGGTCATTATGCTCCCATTACCAGGGCTTGCTTAATACAAATGATTTCTATGAAGCATCATTATAGAGGATGAACAAGTTCTCCTGGTGAGGGAGCTGCCTGAGTAGTTTCACCTCTCTGCAAACAAACAGGACCTCCAAGCTCTTACTCACCAGTAAATAGAACCATCAGAGGCTCAGCTTTTTGAACACCAAACATTTCACTCCTTGGTGGCATTGAAAAGCAAACAGATTCATGATTGTGTGAGGGAAAAAAAGAAAAAAAACAAAGCCCTGAGATGCTTTAAAAGCTGTCTCTTGACTTCTGCTGGCTTTTAAAAACAGCAAACAGCAACAGGCCGGGTTCAAGGAACGCAGCAGCGTGGTTTGGCAGAGGCCAGGATTAATTTTTTTTTTTTAAATAAGCCTTAAGTGGTCCATGAGTGGGCAAGCTTTACATACAGGCATAAATAAATGCATGGAAACACAGAATGTGTATTCAGTTTTACATACAGACATAAATAAATGCATGGAAACACAGAATGTGTGTTCAGCTTTACATACAGACATAAATAAATGCATGGAAACACAGAATGTGGCATAACATACATAAATAAATGCATGGAAACACAGAATGTGTGCTCAGCTTTACATACAGGCATAAATGTATGGACACACAGAATGTGTGTTCAGCTTTACATACAGGCATAAATAAATGTATGGAAATCCAGAATGTGTGCTCAGTTTTACATACAGACATAAATGTATGGACACACAGAATGTGTGCTCAGCTTTACATACAGACATAAATAAATGCATGGAAACACAGAATGTGTGTTCAGCTTTACATACAGGCATAAATAAATGTATGGACACACAGAATGTGTGCTCAGCTTTACATACAGACATAAATAAATGCATGGAAACACAGAATGTGTGCTCAGCTTTACATACAGGCATAAATAAATGCATGGAAACACAGAATGTGTGTTCAGTTTTACATACAGGCATAAATGCATGGAAACACAGAATGTATGCTCAGCTTTACATACAGGCATAAATAAATGCATGGAAACACAGAATGTGTGTTCAGTTTTACATACAGGCATAAATAAATGCATGGAAACACAGAATGTGTGCTCAGCTTTACATACAGACATAAATAAATGTATGGAAACACAGAATGTGTGCTCAGCTTTACATACAGGCATAAATAAATGCATGGAAACACAGAATGTGTGCTCAGCTTTACATACAGGCATAAATAAATGTATGGAAACACAGAATGTGTGTTCAGCTTTACATACAGACATAAATAAATGCATGGAAATCCAGAATCCTGGGATGGCTTGGGTGGGAGGGGACCTTAAATCTCACCCTGTCCCCCCTGCCATGGGCAGGGACAGCTTCCACAATCCCAGGTTGGTAAATCCCCAAACACCCCTGGGTTTGTGTCTGTGCTCCGTTGGGTGGCCCTAATGCTGATTATATCCCCCAGAAATGAAACAGGAAAGGGGGAAGATGCAAATATGCAGCTCTGGAAATCTCTGGTGAAATCCTCAGCAAACAATCAGATGGGTTTTCACCTTTAACAAAAGCTTTGGCCAAATTCTGCCTGCCCAGAGGTGTGGCTTGCTCACCTCAAGCCTTTCAAAAAGCTGGGATTTAATAATCTTATAAAGGGTTTTTCCCAACCTTAATCTTTCCACAATTCCATGGCTTATGAAAAGCAAATGGAAATTCTATCTAAAGCATTTTGACATAATAGTAACAGCAGTAACATTATTATTAATAATAATAATAATAATGACAATAGTAATGGTGAGAAGATGGGCATGCTCCTCCAGTGTCTGTCCCTCCCAGCCAGAACAAAGAGGAGTGGAATGTCCTTGGATTTCTGATGTCCTGGGGGAAAAGGAGATGGTCTGAGTGATGCACAGACCTCCTCCTGCCACAGAGCACATCTCCAGATCCTCAATTCTCCCTCTTTTCAAACCAGCAACACTTCCAGAACTTCCATTTAAAACCTAACTAGGAACTGAGGTGCCCAAACCACAAAATAAATAAATATTTGTAATATATATATATAAACAGCCTCAGTACCAATAAACAGAGCCAAGTCACCAATCCAGCTCAGTACAATTAAACACAAGTGGGTAACATTGATTTCCTGCAATTCCTTTAAGAAGCAGGTGTGAACAAAGCAAAACACAGCAGATAAAATGCACACGGTCTATACTTATTCTTGAACTTAACAGATTCTGGTTTGTCTTTAGACAAACTTTGACTTTGTACATGATTAGACTTGTTTAATTGCTAATTCTGTTTTAAATCTAAGTTAATTTCTCATTACCCTTCCATTTCTACTTCTTATGCTCTGGGGAAAAGAGCACACTTATCATTGGGACATTCTCACATCTTCCAAGGAAGTGGTGGAGGTGTTAATCTTATGTTTATGTTTGATGTGGGTGTGATGACTCCAGCTCAGGTTTATTAATATGCACGGCTATCACCTCATTAGTTGTGAGCTTTGTTTTGAAGTGAAGCTGGAATATTTGCTGAGATGTCTGATCTGCAATAAAAGACTTGCTCATTGTTTGTTTCCTGCTCTCCAATTCCCTGCTCCAGCCCACAGCTCTGCCCTGGGACTGCTGCAGCCCTTCCTTGGAAATTCCCGACTCTCCTGCTCTGCCCTGGGTGACACCGCAGGAAAATCAGGAGCCAAAACTCCTCCTTTTACCTCTGAGCATCAAAACCAGGAGACAGCTGAAGGACGTCACCTGCAGAAATCATCACCTGCCTGCCATTCCATCCCTCTGTCCCTGCTTTGAACAGACAGAAATTCCCATTTTCTGCAGCCCAAAAATGGGTGAAATAATACAATTCTGAACCTGGCACTCCAGGACATCACCTGCAGAAATCATCACCTGCCTGCCATTCCATCCCTCTGTCCCTGCTTTGAACAGACAGAAATTCACATTTTCTGCAGCCCAAAACTGGCAGGATGAAAAGAGCAGAAATCACCCGGAGCAGACACAGGATGCAGCAAATGGAAAGAAAGGGAAGGGAGGATGAAGTGGAAGAGGTTATGAAGAGATTTTCTTGGTTTCTGGCCCTTTGCAAGAGGACAATTCATGCCACCCTTTGGCCTTCATGGTTTTTAACACCCCAGCAAGGGCAGGTGAATTAAAGATCCACTGAGATGCCCTTTCCTCAGGAGGGACCTGGGTTACAGCTCCAGGATGAGGGAACAGATGTGGGAATACACAGCAACACCAGGGACCACAGCAGCTACTTCCAGCCTCCTTGGGAACATTAAAATGGAATTAGTTTCTCCTTTTTATTTTTTTTTTTTTTAAAGTTTGTTGTAGGGGGAATGGGCTTCTCTGTTCTTTAAACAGCATTTCCCACATTGTTTTGAAGTTTTGGTGGATCTGCAGTAATTTTTTCAAATAGACACATTATAAGCAAAATTTAACAATAAAAACCAAGGAATAAATGAGAAGTTTTAAAAAACCACCCCAAATTACCTGCAGGAAAGAGAATAAACAGCAAAACCCCAAACTGACTTATGTCCAAGCAGGTTTAAAGCCTTTCCCTGTCCCTGACCATGGTAGGGGACATGATTTCACAGATCTGAGCCCCCAGCAACACTTGTGGCTGTCACATGAGATTTCTGAAGCACCAAAGACAATTCATTGCCTATTTTCTGTTTCCACTACCATCAAACATCTCATTTCCACGCTGATTTTTTCCACTGGGCACCTGTTTGCAACCCTAAGCTTCTAAATCCCTGTAAAATTCATTCCCCTCCTCAGTCCTTTTCTTTTCAGGGGAGGAGGGAGGGCAATAAAAGAGCAATAAAAATGTTTTACAAGAAAGTGTGCAAGGTTAATGAGTGAGATTCATTCTGCATCACCCCACTGCACTCAAAGCAGATGTTTGCTTGGTCTTTGGAGAAAGTGATGTCAAAATTTCCTTGGAAAACACAAAACATCTGCTACTCACCTCTGTGTAAAATCTTCAGACTCCATAAATAGGTCAGGCCTTTCACAACCTTTAGGTAGAAGAAAGAAAAAAATCACATTTTAGGGATTCCTGATAGGAAAAATTCCATATTTCAGCTGGGGTGGGAGATAGAGAAGCCAGGTGTAAGAATGAAGGCAGGAGCAGGAAAAGGGGAGACCCCACCTCCCTCCCAGGCGAGCCCCTGCTAAAAACCTGCAGCAGGTCCTTTATTAATGCACAAATTAATAATACACACATTAATTTCTTGCCAGGAGCTGTAAGCTGAACCCAGCTGAGCTCACACTGAATCCCTGCAGGCATCTCAGTGGATCTTTAATTCACCTGCCCTTGCTGGGGTGCTAAAAGCCATGAAGGCCAAAGGATGGCATGATTTGTCCTCTTGCAAAAGGCCAGAAACCAAGAAAATCTCTTCATAACCTCTTCCACTTCATCCTCCCTTCCCTTTCCTCCATTTGCTGCACCCTGTGCCTTTTCCTTTGCCTTCTTTAATTTACTCAATGCAAATGTGGAACTTTTCTTCTTGAACAGTCAAAATTCCCTCATTTTCCTCTCATGTTGGACTAAACACAAATCCTGCTGCATCTCACAGCAGAGAAACTGCAGCTCCTAAACCACAACTCCTAGAAGGAAATACAACTCCTAAAACCAAATACAATTCCTAAACCAAGGAAATACAACTCCTAAAAGTAAGTACAATTCCTAAAATACAACTCCTAGAAGCAAATACAATTCCTAAACCACAACTCCTAAAAGGAAATGCAACTCCTCAAAGGAAATTCCAAAAATAAATACAGCTCCTAAACCTGGGCAGGTTTCAAACTTTGCTCCTTCCACCACCAAAGCTGCTAAAGCCAAACTCCAAACCCAGTTACTGCAGCACGAAACTCAACCAGCACAGAATTCCAGCCAGTGCTGAGCTCCCCAGCCCATCCCTGCTGGCTTTTCATCACTCCCCATCTCTGAGGTGAAATTCAATTCCATTTCCAAGAGGTTTTCCTCATGGATCTCCAAAACAATGAAGCATTTCTGACACTGTTAAAGTTGCCCGAGTTCTGCAGTCAAGACAATTCATTTTTTGTGCTCTGAGCAGCCCAAAATGAAATTATTTGTGTTGCAGTGATCGAGCAGAAGTGCTAAAAATGACACAGAGTGAAAGCAGAGAGCACAGTCATTTTCTGCCTTACTCTTGCATTAGAAACTCCTTCCAAGTTTAAAATTTACTCCGTAAGAAAAATGATGTTGGTGGAATCAGAATGTTTTTGTAAAGCAAATAATGATGGTGGACCCCAAAGGAATTGTTCCAGGAGATAATTCCTCCCTTAAGCTCACTCCAAACCCAAGCATCTCCTGCCTTCAGATGCTTTTCACCTTTAACAAAAGCTTTGGTCAAATTCTGCCTGCCCAGAGGTGTGGCTTGTTCACCTCAAGCCTTTCAAGAAGCTTGGATTTGATGATCTTAAAGGGTTTTTTCTAACCTTAATCCTTCCACAATTCCATAGCTTATGAAAAGCAAATGGAAATTTTATCTACAGTGTTTTGACATAATTACACCAGCAATAACATTAAAATAATAACAATTAATAAAAACTCAAATAAATATAAATATATACATTATAGATATAAATATACATAAAGTATAAATATAAATTATAATCTACCAGTGCAAAAATAAATCAAGGAGATGCAACATTTCAAACCTCCTCCAATGGCCAAAGGGATTTTCAGAACAGTAAACTCTGATTATTAAAAATGTATTTAGACTATTGAAAATCTTTAAAAGCATAGGAAATTATTTCGTTTAAAGCAAGCATCCATTTAAAAAAAAAAGGGAAACATTTCTCAGGAAACAAATCAACAGCTGTGAGTTCTGACCCATCTTTATTATGAACATGTGCGGGGTAAGCAGTGAGGGAAGCCATGGAATTAACCAAACTCTCCCTTCAGACTCTCTGGGTGTACAAAGGAATAAAAAAGGAGTTTTTCCCTTCAGCCTGGGCTGTAAATCTGCTCACAGGAGCCCCCCAAATGGAATCAGCTCGTTATTCACTCCCCTCGCATTTGCCTATTAGGGAAGGACTCTCAAGCATTAAATATTATTCTAAAACTGGAGGGGAGAATCTTTTGATTGAAGCTGGAGCAGGAATTATTGGTGTTCAGTAAAGGAGGTTTTACAACAATGCCTTGACAAAGCCTTGACACAAAAAGTGCTTCCACCTGCTGTCAATCTCTCACTCTGCTGACAGTTCAAGTGCACATCCTTTCAGGGAGAACTTCAATCAACAGCACGGAGCACAATGTCACTGCTCCAGAAGGGAGGGAAAACAAAATAAATGCGTGAAGAGGCACAGCCGAGGCACAGAGGCTCTGACAGCCCCAGCCCAGCCCAGAGGGAGCAGCACCACCCCAGCAGGGGCCACAGCCCCGCTCCGGGGCTCCCAAAATCCGCTGTTCCTCGAGAAAACGATCCAGCCCTCCACGGAAATACAAACAGCAGGAAGGAGAGGGACTGAGGGAGATTTCCCCTCCTCACTGATGGCGACTCCCAGAGGGAACAGGGATGGGCTTTAGGGCGAGGGCAGAGATCCCTCCACATCTCCTGAGAGAACTGGGATGGGCCGGCCTGGAGAAAAGAAAGGAGCTCCAGGGTGGCCCCAGTGCGGCCTAGCAGGGCCTGCAGGAACCAACCCCAGAGACGGAGAGAGACAATTCCCAAGGGATGGAGGGACAGGAAAGGGGAAGGGCTCCAAACTGGCAGAGGGCAGGGCTGGATGGGACATTGGGAATTAGGAATTGTTCCCTGGCAGGGTGGGCAGGCCCTGGCACAGGAGCCCAGAGCAGCTGGGGCTGCCCCTGGATCCCTGGAATGCCACATTGGACAGGAAGCCATTCCCTGTGTCCTGTCCCTTGTCCCAGTCCCTCTCCTTGTCCCTGGAGCCCCTTCAGGCCCTGGCAGGGCTCTGAGCTCTGCCTGGATCCTTCCCTTCTCCAGGAGAACATTCCCAGCTCTCTCCAGCCCCTGGGGCCCCTCTGGAATTGCCCCACATCCATGCCAAGCCTGGTTGAGAGGGCAGAAAATGAGAAAGACAAAGCCAGTGGTGCCCACTTGGGACCATTTAGGCTGGAAAAGCCCTCCCAGATCAACGGGTCCAAGCCCAGAAATCCCAAAGCTGGAGCCAGAGGAGGGCTGGGGTGCAGGGAATGCCTGCCTGTGCCGCATCCTTTTCATCTGGAAATGGCTTCCCTTCAAAACTTCCACAAATTGCAATTCACAGATGTGCAGGTCACACACGTTCATCAAGCAGCTTCCATGGATTCACACACTGGACATGTCTTGGGAGAATAAAAAAAATTACTGTGGACATGGGGATGGGGAAAAAAAAACCAGACTGGGGAAAAATAATATGGAAGCTGCAGGTTTTGTCTACAAAATCCACCCATGGAGCTGCAGCTTTTGTCTGTCTCCCCTCCTCCAGCAAGCCCAGGACCTGGGTAACCCCAAGGCGTTCAGGGGATGACAAGGACTCTGCACAAAGGTGCCCCAGCCCCCTGAAAAGGCTCTGCTGCCCCTCAGACACAGCCTGGGAGGCTCAAAGGAGCCACTGCGCAATTCCAGGGAAACAAAAGGCTCCTGCTGCCTCCTTCCAGCACCTCCACTGTGCCAAAATCAGCACCAGAGCCCAGGAGCTGCCAGGGCTGGTTCAGCCTCAGCGCTCACCTTCTGCTCCCAGAGCAGCAGAGAAGGGTGAAGCTTCCCTGCTCTGAAGCTCCTTTGTTCCCCTGCTTCCTCAGCCCCTGCTCTGCAGCAGGAAATCAAATCTAGGAAAAGGGAAATATCCACCTCAGGGAGTGAGGCTAACAGGCAGGAAATAGGAAATAAAATAACCAGGAAAAGTGAAATATCCATGTCAGGGAGTCAAGCTCACAGGCAGGAAATAGGAAATAAAATAACCAGGAAAAGTGAAATATCCATGTCAGGGAGTGAGGCTTACAAGCAGGAAATAGGAAATAAAATAACCAGGAAAAGTGAAATATCCATGTCAGGAGCCAGGTTCAAGCAGGAAATAGGAAATAAAATAACCAGGAAAAGTGAAATATCCATATCAGGGAGTGAGGCTCCCAGGCTGACTGATCAGGGACAAAATGACCTCGAGGGGAATGAAAAAATCCAGCTCTGGAGACACCAAAGGTGGGGCTGGACAGCAGCACTAGGGGTGAGAGGAAAATTGGAGGGGAACACCTGTGGAATGGCAAGGGGAGGATGGGGGAGAGATAAAACCAAGGTGTGATGGATTAAACCCACACCAAAATCAGGAAAAGGACAAGGAATGAGCAGCTGAGGGAATGCTGGAAGCCCATCCCAGATGATCAAACCATCCTCACCATCCTCATCAGGAAAATGGGGATTCTGTGAGCAACTTCCCACTCCCTGCTCCAGAGGGATGGAGATGAAAGATTCTCCCTCTGAGCTGGGGTGAGCAGCTCTCAAAGTGCACAAGGAACTGCCAGGTACATAATGAGCAGATTTGAAGCTGCTCAGAGGAAGCAGCATCAGAGAGGGATGTTCATCACCCTGGGCAGGCCACACAAATTAAGAGGAAAGGAGAGCTGTGAATTACAATGAACAGAGACTAAATAGCTGCCTGTGTTGGATTAAAGGATTTAAATTGTCAGCTTGATGTATAATGAATGTGAAAAGCCAGCACTTAATTAAATGGCACATGATAGAATAACTTTGTTATGCTTTAAACTGCTTAAGTTATCAAAGTATTCCTTATATTTGGCAATTGTTTTGCAGTATCTCCCTCCCTGGTGAGATCCACTGAGACATTGGTCATTACCCTCTGCTCAGCTGTGGGGAAAGATGGGTTTTTTGAACTTTTGAATTTTCTGTTGGTCTGTAATTTGAGTTTCAATCACGGCCAGTGGATTTTCAGCAGCTGAAGACTGCAGAGCCCCAAGGATGAGCTGCCAGGGGCTTCAAGGCTCCCACTGTCAGCACCTCAAGACCAAACCCAGGAGATCTGAGGGTTCTTCTGTCAGCACAGCCTCACCAGCCCAAAACTGACCCCAATTAACCCTTCCCTGGGGCTGCTCAGGTGTGGAAGGGGTGAGAGCCCAGCTCTGGCTTGTGCCAAGGGAAAAACCTCATCCTCCTTGAGCAGAACACAGAAAATCTGCTCTGCCTCTGCATTTTGGTGGCAGGAACCAGCCCAACCCTCCAAGCCCTCAAGGAAAACCCACAGAGCAACCAAAGAGAGAGGGCTGGAAAACCAAGGGAGTCCCTCTGGCCAGAGCAAGGGCAGCCAGGATGGAAATCACACACTCAGAGACACAGGATCCCCACAGGGCTCCTGAGCCACCTCCTGAAGGCACCACAGGGAGCAGAAGGGCTTAAGGGGCTGATTAAAGAAATAATTTAATAAATCAAAGTGATTAAAAGCACTTCTCCATCCTGATGGGAAGAAATGCTGACAGAAAGGGACGTGACCAAACAGATGTCCAGCAAATTCTTTTGTTTCCTCATCCCACTCAATTTACCCCACACAGATTTGAGAAACAGAATCCTGGAATGGTTTGGGTTGGGAGGGACCTTAAATCCCATCCAGTGCCAGGTGTGCCATGGCAGGGACACCTCCCACTGTCCCAGGGTGCTCCAAACCCCATCCAGCCTGGCCTGGGACACTCCAGGGATCCAGGGGCAGCCCCAGCTGCTCTGGGAACTCCAGCCCAGCCAGGAATTCCTTCCCCAAACCCATCTAAATCTCCACTTTTCCACTCTGAATCCACTCCCTGTGTCCTGTCCCTCCATCCCCTGTCCCCAGCCCTCCCTCTCCAGGCTGGCCCATCCCAGCTCCCCTTTCCCTCACAGCAGCCCCATCCCTCCCAACCCCATGAGGGGACGGTCATTCCACAATCCCAGAGGTTGTGCTGGTCACTCCCAAGGCAGTTTTCCCTCGCCCCAGAGCCCCTGAGCACAGGGGATGGTTTGGAGGAGCAGACAGAGGAAGGAGCCTCCTCTCACACAGACCCTGGAGCTGCCCCAGCTCCCAATGACCACCCAAACCCAGATTTTCCAGCCCCCTCCAGTCAAAAACCGAGAGATAAAAAGCAATAAATTACTCACAGCCACCGCTATCCTTCCGAGAACGTGTTCTGGAATTTTTCTATAAACATCCAGAGACCCCCCTGCAGGGACAAACAGCACGAGCTCAGGTGGTGCCAGATGAAACAGTGCCCCAGATTTGAAGCCCCAAGGGTTTTCTAGGCCTTGGTTATTAATAAAAACACCATCAGTGATAGAGCAATAGCTGTGGCAGAAATAACTGACCTTAAAAACCTCCCAAGCTCTGCATAAACACACAGAACAGCACTCAGGGAGCTCCTTACCACAGTCCTGATTTCTGCTTGTAGCACTGATACTCAGGAAACAGCAGTGACAAGATGTTAGAAAACCTTCCAGTCATAAATATCAACATTAAAGAACTCCAAACTGTGTGGAAAAACGTCTTGGGGATAACAAAACCATCCCAAAAAGCAGATTTCAAGGTCCAAAGTATCCCAACTCTTGTCCCCAAAAGCTGGCGCTACCATTCTGTGGTATCCCATATTTATATCCATGATTCAATGGATATAAATATCCAGTTTAATGGGTATAAATATCCAATTTAATGGCTATAAATAGCCATTGAAATGGATATAAATATCCATTTTATATCCATGATTAAAGCCTTCTCCTCCTGACATCACACCAGGGAGGGTCTGGCCGTGCCCACACTGATGCCTGAAATAAAATTCCTGCAGTTCCTGGGGAAGCAGTTGAAGTTTTCCCAGTAAATCCAGAATGGGAAAGAACCTGGCACAGCCCTGTGAGCATCCCCCATTCATGGGGACATGGGATTCCCTCTAAATCCCTACAGACATTCCCAAGGGATTGGGAAACCTCCCTTCTCTTCTGCAAAAAAATCTCATGATCAAACCAGAGTCCAAAGTGTCCTGGGGCTGAAATACAAATTCTTAAAGCAAGGAAAGAAATTGAAAATTGAGAATTAAAAATCTGGCAAACTGCTGCACCAGGCCCTGCTTTTCCTCAGGAATATCCCAAATTCAGACACCGCACGGGTCACAAACTGCTGCCCCAGGGCACTGTCCCTGCTTTTCCTCAGGAATATCCCAAATTCAGACACCACACGGGTCACAAACTGCTGCCCCAGGGCACTGTCCCTGCTTTTCCTCAGGAATATCCCAAATTCAGACACCACACGGGTCACAAACTGCTGCCCCAGGGCACGTTCCCTGCTTTTCCTCAGGAATATCCCAAATTGCCCAGCCAGCCAAGGGCTGGGACAGCTCTGGAATTCCGGGCTGAGGGGTCAGGGATGGGTTTGGGGTGAGGATTCTCGTGGGGAGGAACGAGGGGGACTCCAGAAGGAGCTCGGCAGCGAGCTGGGAAACAGCTGGGCTGGAAAATAACTCCTTGCCTGGTAATTAAGAGACCATTTCCACTGCAAACACCCAGGACATTGGGTTAATAGATTTCTTGAAAGGAAAAGCTGTTTTGGCTATCAAAACACTACAAGTGAGGAACAGCTGTTTTGTCAGCGAGGACAGATTGCACGGGAGGCTCAAATATCAAACCACAAATTAAGGCTGCCTTTATTCCTCTTCTATTTACATTTTCCATAAAAGTAGGCGAAGTTCCACGCAGGGAAAATACAGAATGTCCCCCAATCCCAATTCCAACCTGCTCTGGTTTTTTAACTACCTGCAATATTATTAATACTCCACATTTTCGAGTCTTACTGTTGCATTTCATTCTACCAAAAAAATTTCTCTCATTTAATTACTTAGCAATCAAAAGCAAACTGGATCCACTACTCACCATCCATGAACTCTGTGCACAATGAAATCCTGTTTTCTACAAAAAAAGCACCATAAAATCCTATGATATACGAGGAGTCACACTGGGAAAAGAGAGGAAAAAGCCACGAGGCTGTTTTAGAATCTGCTGTAAGAAAACTGAAGTACAAATAATTCCAATGGTAAAATCCACGTACCTTGTACAGAATTTCTAACTCTGACATGATCTGCTTCTGGAGCTCCAGTGTTATATCCAAGGGTATGACCTGAAACACAGAAATACGGAGAATTCATGTAAAAGGGAAGGGAATTATTCAAAATAAAAATCCTGAAGATCTGTGGAATAATAATAATGGAATAATAATGATCATTGTGGGGTAGCAAGAAGGAGAGGAACAGGTGGAAAGAATATTTTAACAGGAAGGGAATTTTCTCACCATCCCAACTGCCCAGCAGCACCAAAGCAGCACCAGGGACTGCAGCCAAAGTGGGCTGCACTGGCTGCAATTCTAAATTCCCAGGACTTTTCGGGGCAGACCCTCTGAACAAGGCACTGAAAGTCAAACTGAACACAGAATTTCTTGCCACAGTTCTCTGAAGACCTGAAAACTCAGATATTAAGCTCTGCTTTACAAACTGGACCCAGTGCTTGGAGCCAGGCTCAGCCTGCCCCCAGGAACCCTTCACTATTTAATACTTCAGGCTGAAGGGAAGCAGAATTCAGCCAGTTTTCAGGATCAGCAGAATAAACATTCCAGGAATAGTGCTGACAGAACAGAACACAACACGGGGAGCCCATTTCCAACCCAGCACCAAAATCTGTCTCCAGGAAAAACCAATAACCTGCCTCTTCCCGAGCTGCTCCGGGGTTATTTATAAAAGCTGTCACTAAACTAAATTGTAAGTGGACTACAGGGCTGCCAAGAAACATTTAACACACTTGTCCAGATCAATAATCATTTGCCAACAATATTCACTTACATTTTTTCCAGCGTGGAAACCTCAGCAATTCATCGGCTGGGATCCCACCAGTGGTGTTCTCTGAATTTCACCAAATTCCACCTTGTCAGGGGTGTCAAATCAAAATTTGATCTCACTCACTTCTAATCCCAGCGAGGAATTTCTCTGACCCCAGGACCAAAACCATCCCTGGCATCCCAAAGCCAGGCCTAGAATGAGGAAAGGTCTGGGGCTCGTTTACATCAACCCTAATTACAAACACCCCAAATAATGAGGATAACCTGGGAAGGCAGAGTTTCCCCATTTCCAGGTGGTCAGGACACCAAGGGAAGGGCACAGACTGAGGAATTACAAGATTATTTAATCCCAAAATTAATTAGGGGAGACCAGCCTCCCTTTCTTTGCAGAATTATTTTACTGTTTCCCTCCAGCTGGAAATGTATGGCTTGTGTGACTCCACCTCATGTCAAGGCAGGAGGAAATTTCTTTATTTACAGCACAAAAAGAGGAAAAAAGAATTTACATCTCACCTTAAACCTGCATTTATCATCTCCTTTTGTAGGAAATTTCCAAGCCTGCTTTGTAGAGGTAAAAAAAACTTCCAGGGATTGATGAGGTGACAGTTTCCAGCATGGGCTAGAACTGTGTTAAACCAAAAAAACCACAAAAAAATCTCCTCAGAGTCATTGCTGCTGAGGATGAAGCTGGGAATGAAGATTTGGATGCAAATTCCTGTAATTCTGGGATGGTTTGGGCAGGGAAAGGCCTCAAAGGGATCTCATTCCACCTTCCCCATCCCAGGGCGCTCCAAGCCCTGGCCTTGGACACTCCAGGACAGGAATCCAAAATCTCCCAGGGAACATTCAATAATTGAATATTTTTTTGTTTTTTTTTCTAAACCAAGAACTTTGCAGCACCAACCATTATTTCCCTGGGACCCCCTGAGTGTGCCCAGGGTCACACCTGGGTGAGATGGTTGAGCTGGGGATGGATGCTGGACCAGAAGAACTTTTTAAAAATGAATTTAAATGAATGCAAATCCTCTGGGAAGGTCTCTGATCTTCCTAATGAAGTTTTTGCCCAAAACTCGGTGATTTTGGATCCCTCAAGCTAAGGGAAAAGGGTGAACTTTGGAGTCGAGCTGGGGATGGATGTTGGACCAGAAGGACTTAAAAATGAATTGAAATGACATGCACATCCTCTGGGAAGTCCTCTGACCTTCCTGACCAAGCTGCATCTTCCTCATGAATTTTTTGCCCAAAATTCAGTGATTTTGGAGCCCTCAGGCCCAAAATCCGTGAATTCTCCTCACCAGGGAAAATGGTGAATTTTGGAGTTGAGCTGGGGATGGATGTTGGACCAGAAGAACATTTTAAAAATGAATTGAAATGACATGCAAGTGCTCTGGGAAGGTCTCTGACGCTCCTGACCAAGCTGCATCTTCCTCATGAATTTTTTGCCCAAAACTCAGCGATTTTGGAGCCCCACTGGTGGCCAGGGAGAACTCTGGAGAGGGGAATCCACCTGAGGCTGTGCTCCCCCAGCGTTCGCAGGCTGAGCTGTCAGGTGAGGCCCAGCAGTTGAGTGACTGAATTATAATTTACTCCCTGCTCAATTTGAATTAGGGAGAGGCCATTAAAATATCCCGAATAAACACAGCAATTCATCACGGGCTGTCACTGCTGCCTCCCTCCATTTGCTGCCTCCGCTAAAGGGAGGCACAGCAAAAACCACAGGTCAAACTCACATATTCTGCTTTAATTTAATTAAGGCATCCTTGTCTCTTACAGTATGCACAGCTCAGAGGAAATTTGGGGTGCTGCGGGCAGGGGTAATAAATAATAAAGGTAATAATGGTGATCAAATGGTGGAATTGCAGCTCAAAGCAGCGGGAGAATGGCAAAAAGCAGTGCAGACTCATGGCTTTCACTGGGATTTTCCCCTTTAAATAGGAAAAAGTGACTTGGAAAAAGGGATTAAGTCCTCTGGAGGTTAAGGTTATGCAAAATATGAAATCTGGTGCATCACTGAGGGATTATGTTATGGATTATTAGGACTGGGTTGATTATTTACCAGCTGGAAGTGTTTCAGTCAACAGGTTTGTGGTTATCTTGTGCAATTAAATCTGGATTTTATCATTTAAAAAAACCCCACAAAATTACGTTTTTGGCTTATTTTTCTGCATATGAACTAATAATAATGAACATAATTCTTAATTAATATAATATATAATTAATAATGTCATTCATAATATAATTAATAATTTCATTTACAAGCATAACTTAATTCACAAATTGCATCCAAGGTCTGTCCCATTGTTGCTATTATTTTATCCCAGTTTTAAGTGAATTTCAGAGAAAATTGGGATTTTTCCTGACCACAAAATTCTAAAAAATTCCAGGTTTGATCAAGGAGCCCAAATGCCCTTGGAAACATCCACGGAGGTACCAAAAAGTGGGATTTTCAGGCAATTCCCTGGGGGAAAATCCTGAATTTTGGGAATCTGAGCTCACTGGGAATGACTAAATTTACAGTAAATAAGTAATAAATAAATAAATTGACTGTAACTAAATTAATTAATGCAATAAATCAAATTGAGAGCCAAAAATCAGAGAGAAGGGAAGGAAAGCAAGGGCAGGAAAAACTAGGAAAAAATAAAATGTCTGGAATTTCTTACCTTCACCGCCAGGATCTTTCCACTACGGACATGGTAAGCCCTGGGGGAGGAAAAAATTGAATAATTTGAGATTATATAAAATTGCTTCTGTGGGGATGTGCAATATAAATACACTCATTTCACAGAAAAAACGAATTTTACCTCATGGATTTTCTGTAAATTCAATTTTATCCTGCATTTCTAAAGGAAAACTGAGGAAAACAAGGGATCAAAAATTTATTTACAAGGGAATCATTTTATAGGGGTTTGTGTCTTTATTTTTTATATAAAATACGTACATTGAAGGTTTTGATACAGCAGAAAAATAAATTATAAATGGGAATTTAACAGAATCATTTAGGTTGGAAAAGACTTCCAAAATTAAGTCCAACCTTAAATCTTTGAGTCCAACCTCGAATTCATCCATTTTCCCATTTTCTTTCAATGGAATTAATTGAGATTATCACCATTACTCAGAATTTTCATGGAAAATCAGGATTATCTCACTCCCATGGGTATTTTCAGAGACAAGCAGCTTCACCAAATAAATTGAATTAAAACAGATTATGGCAAATCCTATCTCAGAACTTAAGGACGCACAGAAAATCTCAGCAAAATTCAATTTCTGCATTTATTTGGTGATCAGAGGGTGCATATAAAGATGGAAAGAATTATTTTTGATGTTCCCATGCACCCAAAATAATTTTCCAGGGTATTCCAACAGCAGTTTGCCTTGATTTCTGAGGAGAAACGCCCAAAATTGGCTATTTAACAATGACTTGGCTATTTTTAACCATGAAAACGTGAGAAAATAAAGGAAGTTAAAAATAAAAACCTCAAAATCCAATGTAATTTTGCATAAAAACAAAACCATTAAAGGTTTTCCTCTTCACTGGTTTTACTGCCTCACTCTGATTTATGGCAGCGTTGGCAGAGACGTGGCACTAACTTTAGAGAATTCTAATATTTCACCTCTCTGTACCTCCAGCAATTATTGCTGAAGAAGAAAAGCTTTAATAGTTGGGTTTTTTGTGTGTAAAACCACCCTCAGACAGGGCAAAAATGTCATTTAATCTTATTTATAACCCTGAGCGCTCCCCTGATTTCTGGTAATGGCTTGGAAATTCCTAAAAACTTCACCTTAATTTAATAACTCCTGGGTGAACATTAATGCAATGGAGTGGCACCAGATTTTAGGGGAGAAAAAGCAGAGTTTAGCAAGGCAGAGGGGAAAAAATCAGTGTAGAAAATGAGATTATGCATGGGAACTTTGACAGAATGGAGCTGAATCCATGAATCCACAAATCCACGAGCTCTGGGGATGATCCAACAGTGGGAAAACACCCTGGATTTCAGATCATTTCCCAGATTTCAGGGGAGGAAAAAAAGGATTTAGTGAGGCAGAGGGAAAAAAAATAGCATAAAAAAGAGATTTTCCATGGGAACTTTGACAGAACAGGAGCTGAATCCATGAATCCAGCAGTGGGGAAACAGCCTGGGTTTGGGATGAGCAGGAATAGGGATGGAGGGGTTGGGAAGGATGCTCCACATCTGTTGGTTGGGACAATTGGGACCTGCTCAGGAAAGGATCCATTTTTAATTAGTGGCTGGAAATCTAAAAATTTCACAAATAATTGGATGAACATTTATGCAATTGATTGGCACCAGATTTCAGAGGGGAAAAAGTCAGTGTAGAAAATGAGATTTTCCATGGGAACTTGGATCCTGGATGAACATGAATCCACAAACCAATGGAGATGATTGGAAAACACCTGGATTTCAGATGATTTTAGATTTCAGGGAGGAAAAAAGGATTTAGCGAGGCAGAGGGAAAAAACAGCATAAAAAATGAGATTATCCATGGGAACTTGGATATTTTTGTTGGGGATGAACCAACAGTGGGTTTGGGATGAGCAGGAATAGGGGTGGAGGGGTTGGGAAAGGATGCTCCACATCTGTTGGGTTAATTGGGACCCCAGTGGACAGCTTAATTAGCTGCTGAGGAAAGCTGATCCATTTTCCATGGGAGAGATCTGTGTTTGGGAGCGGCTGGACGGGAGGAGCTGATGATTTAATCATGCTGCACGCCCGCTCATCCGTGCAGGGCTGGGCTCGGGTTCCCGCAGAGGGCAGGTACCCGGTGTGCTTTACAGAGCACCGAGAGCACCAAGCGAACATTTAATTATGGCTGGGAATTGATCACAAAGAGCAGGCAGCCCTGCGCCGGGGCCTGCGGGATGCCAGGAGGGCAGGAATTTGTTTACTCCAGGCTGATCCAGCATCTCAGCTGTCCTGGCCTTCCCCTGCACAATAACTGTAAAGTGATTAATGGAGCCGGGATGGGAGCTTTGGTTACACCAAAAGACAACCCTACACCTCTGTGGTGTTTTAATTAACAGCCAACGCTTCAAATTAGGCTGGAGCTGCTGCAGTAATTACCCCATCTGAGGAAAAAGGGATTTTCTGGGATGTTCTGTGGCACTGGAAGGTGGAATTGATCATTTTGGTTGCAGGCAGCACAGCAAAATCCTGAATTTAATACCTTTATGCAGGTTCTGAGGGAGGGACCACAAAAATCCTGCAGGACAATGAGCACAGCATGAGGAAAACCAGACTTTTAGTCAATCCATGGATGTCTATGAAGGGATTAAACCAAAATTCCCACTCAAAGTCTCATCTCCCAGGTTTTGGTGCCCCCTCCAGAAGTGAAGCAGCCAAACCCATCACTGTAGAACCAGGCAGAGAAGAGCAGCAAAACCCCAAAGGTTCCTTCAGCAACTTGGGAACCTTTTGGGGAGTGCACTCAAAATCTTCAGGAATGGCAGGAAAATTCCTAAAGCACAACTCAAACCAGCTGTTCCCCTCCCAAAAACCCCAAAACCCCAAAACCCGGGGTGGGTTTGAGCAGGGAGGAGCAGGGGATGCTCAGCACCAGGCTGGGTTTTGGGGGATCTCCCTCCCCAAGGCCAGAATCCTGGAATAGTTTGGGTGGGAAGGGACCTAAAATCCCATCCCACTCCACCCTTTCCATGGGCAGGGACAATTCCCACATTGCCGGGGACCGTGGGGAGCTCTCCCAGGGACACGGAGCCTGCCCTGACACCAGCCCACACGTCCAAGGCAAGGACAGAGACTCCAACACTGCCTGCCTGGCAAATCCCCACTGGGGAACAGAAAATTCCTCCCCTCCCTCCACATTCCCACCAGAACTCACCATCCCAAGCCCCTGCTCCCATCCCAGCAGCTCCCAGGCAAGGCTGGCACAGTTCTGTCAAATATTTCACCACCCTTGGCTATAGAACCCCATCCCCAGAGATCTGAAGGGCCCCACACGAGCCACGTCCTTCAGCAGGACTTTGTCTCCTCCACCCTGCCCCTCAGGGTGCTGTGGCCAAAATCTGGGTTATTTTGGGGAATAAATGAGAGAGGTGGTGTGGGAGCAAGCACTGTGCCCGAACAAAGCCCTGCAGCTAAGCCAAACTCGTGATGGACTGCAGAGAGCATCCCTGGTGTCCCAGAAAATCAAAATCAATACCGGGCAAAACTGGAATGGGGCTCTGGGGGATCTGCCAGCGCCTCAGCATCTCCCCCCAAGCCCAGACAGGAACTGTGGCTGCACAGCAAAGCAAATTAACACCTGGGAGCATCAGAAACAGCTGGTTTGTGTTTTAAGGAAAAAAAGGGGAACTTTTGAAATGAAATCCACATTACCTGATTTGTTCTTCCTGAAGCACAGAAAGCCAAGGAGGAATGTCAGTGCCCTGGGCTCCTCATGGAATAAACCATTGCTAATATTTAATGCTAAAACCTCTGTATTCTAAATATGATAAATTTCTACTCAACACAGAGTGAAAACAAACCCAACTTGAGCGAAAATGCAGCAGATTCTTAATCAAGAGCTAATACATTCCTAATAAATAGCTGAGATGGCCAACAAAACACTTCTCTCTCTTTCAATTTGCTCAAACCAACAGTTTTCTCTCTTCCCTGTGAGGAATTTCCCCTAAAGCCCAGAGGGAGATCCAGGATGCTGTGGTTGTGGGATAATTCCTCCCAGGGCAAGCAAAGAACCAACTTTGGGTTGCAATCTGCAGGCAACTCAAGGGAAACACCAATTCTCAATTTTTTTCATAATTTTCTAATTGCAAACCCTTTACCCAGGTGTGAGTGACACAACAATGGCCACATCACAAGCAGGGGCTGAGTTTGCAAAGACCCCTGAGCTTTTTCCAGCAGCTTTTCCCATCAAACACAGCAACTTGTCACCAGAAACTGAGTTTAGTCTTATGTTAAATCTCAAAATTCATGTGATCTCTACCTGGAAGCCAAAATTCATTACATTTATTTTGTCGTAAGGATGGAATTGCAGGAGCCTGGAGCAGCACAGGATCTGCTTCCTCTGGCCACCAGGATAAATCCCTTTATTCTTCCCCCACAATAACCAGGGAAACAATTTCTAATCAATAAGATATTCCTTGGCAAGCCTGAAGGATTCAAGGGAAAGCCATGACCTGTCTGCTATGCCAATGAGTCAGTCAGAAATATCACCAACATCAGCAAATATGACAAAGTGATGAAGGGCCAGGGAGGCAGCAGAGATGGGGCTGCAGGAGCCAGGGATGCTCCAGCCCAGGGACACCTGAGGCACGGAGGGACAGGAGCCAGGGAATGGCTTCCCACTGCCACAGGGAGAAATTCCTGCCCAGGATGGAGAGCCCTGCCTGTCCCAGTGCTGCAGCTCCTCCTTCCCTCCATCACCTGAACTTCCCAGCAAACAGAGTAAAACCACAAGTGAATATTTTGGTTCCTCTCTCTGCCTTGTTTCCCTCACACCTTGGGACGAAATCATCGCCCACCTCTGTTACAAACAGCAAGGCATCGTTTCCCTCCAAAGGCTGGGAAATCCTGTCCCGCTCCCCAGGATTTCCTCTCAGCACTGAGGAGCTGCACAGGAAGATCTCCACACCCCCAAGCTCTCTGGAAACCCTCTGCCATGCCCCCAAACAGAAATAAAAGCTTGAAGCTTCTCATGTGAGCTCAGCAGTGGCCAGGAAAAGCTGTGCCTGCAGCAAGCAGCACCTCCAGACGTGAGGGCACAGGAGGAGCCAAACTGGACATTCACGAGAAACAACCAGGAGCACAAAGCTGGGCCAGAGCCAGGCAAAGGAACCCAGCCCCAGCTGCAAACCCCACACTGCAAACCACCCAACATTTGCTCTTTTTTTCCTCTTTCCCCCTTTTTTTGGCCTGGTGCTGCCCCTGCCTGTGGCAGGGCAGTGACAGCAGCGTCACGTCCTCCCACAGCCATCCAAAGAAAGAAATTCAAATTGCTCCTAGGAAATAACCACTTTGCCAGTTGCTGCCTCCTGCAATAGCAAACACATTAGCCTGACTCTGTGCCTGTTAAATCAGGGAAGCCAAAGTGCAGAGCAGTTGGAAAAAGGAGCTTTTATGGGGCTGTGCTGGTTCACAGCACAACCTCCCCTCCTCTGAAATGCCACCGCAGATGCTCGAGTGCTGATTGCAGAATGATTTGCTGGGGAAGTGGCAAACAAACAGCAAACAGTGGTGCCTGAATGCTCAAACTTGGGGAACAGGGCACAGCTGGCAGCAGAGGCTGCAGAAAGGAGCAGCAAAGTCTCACTTAACCCAGCTCAGTGCTGGAATGTGAGCACAGGGAGCGCGGATCCCTGAGCTCCGTGCTGTGACCCGCTCCTCCTCCCTCCCTCCTGCAGCCAAACACTCAGGGCAGCTCCAGAAATGGGATCTGTGCCCATCCCACTGCAGGGCAGAACCCATTCCTGGAGACTGAGCTCGAGCAGAGTCAGGTGCCACCACCACCGACCCACACCATGTCACCCAGGGCCACAGCAGCACCCAGAGCACCTCCAGACACGGGAATGAATTCACCTGCTGGATTTAATCTGGATTTAATCTGCACCCAGAGCAGCTGCAGGCACAGGGATGGATCCACCTGCTGGTGTTTAATCTGGTGCAAGGACAAGAGGCAGCAGAGCAGCCCTGAGCTCTGACTGATGTGGGTTATCCCACGTGCCAGAAAGCCTGGAGTGAACCCATCACAGTTTTAGGAAAGAAATATGAAGCAACAGAGTGTGAGCCAAAAGCTGCATCACCTTCTCTGGTGGCAGGAATTAACCTGAGGGGTGTTCCCCTGGAGAAGGGAAGGATGCAGGGAACCCTCAGAGCCCTTCCAACACCTGAAGGGGCTCCAGGAGAGCTGGAGAGGGACTGGGGACAAGGGATGGAGGGACAGGAGCCAGGGAATGGCTCCCAGTGCCAGAGGGCAGGGATGGATATTGGAATATTGGGATATTGGAAGGAATTGTTCCCTGGGAGGGTGGGCAGGCTCTGAGCTCTCACCCCAGCTCACTCCCAGCTAACCAGCACAAACTCCCATTTCCCACTTGCTTCATCTTCCCAGCTATGGACATCCACCACAAACAAAACAACTTTAATTTAAGAATCATCCAGTTTCTAATTAAACAGCCATAGGCAGCTGGCTGGATACATTTTAATCAGTTTCAATAACGTATTGATTGGATACTGAAGCTTAAAAATTAAAAGTAAAAAGATGACCGGGGAATTGTCCCATCTCAGCCCAACAGTAGAACCCTCTGTAAATAACTCCTCTTTTAACCATCAGCTAAATGAACACTTCAATACTGCACTACAAAGTCTTCTGCAAAATTACTTTAACTAACAAGCAGAAATTTATCAGCTTCAGCCAAAATCAATGCTGAAATCAATTTGAACACTGGTTGTGTCTAAAGGGGCTCATTGGCAATTTAGGGAAATTACACCATGTAAATGCCTGTGCTTTAATTGAACAGTTTCATCAACTAGGCTGTGATTGCTGTCCATTCATTTATTTACTTTCACTGCAGCTCCCATTCTGCAGAGGAATGGGTTTTGTCAGGCTCCAAGGAGGTACTTTATCTTCATTTTATGCACTTTTGTGCAGAACAGATTTTATGGGGGGGCCGAGCGCCTGCCGGGGTCACAGGCAGTGAGTGACCAGCAGGCACTGGTCAGTGTGCACTCAGTGACCAGCAGGCACTGGTCAGCGTGCACTCAGTGACCAGCAGGCACTGGTCAGTGTGCACTGAGTGAGTGACCAGCAGGCACTGGTCAGTGTGCATGGAGTGACCAGCAGGCACTGGTCAGTGTGCACTCAGTGACCAGCAGGCACTGGTCAGTGTGCACTGGGTGAGTGACCAGCAGGCACTGGTCGGTGTGCACTGGGTGAGTGACCAGCAGGCACTGGTCAGTGTGCACGGAGTGAGTGACCAGCAGGCACTGGTCAGCGTGCACTCAGTGACCAGCAGGCACCTGGTCAGTGTGCACTCAGTGACCAGCAGGCACTGGTCAGTGTGCACTCAGTGACCAGCAGGCACTGGTCAGTGTGCACTCAATGACCAGCAGGCACTGGTCAGTGTGCACTCAGTGAGTGACCAGCAGGCACTGGTCAGTGTGCATGGAGTCAGTGACCAGCAGGCACTGGTCAGTGTGCAGGGAGTGACCAGCAGGCACTGGTCAGTCTTCTCTAAACCCCACTGCAATCAGACAAATCCAGTGGGACACCTCTAACTCAGCCAGGCAGGGCTGCTCCAACACCTTCAGTGGGACTAAAAATAAATAAATAAATAAATAAATAAATAAATAAATAAATAAATAAATAAATAAATAAATAAATAAATAAATCCAAACGAGAGAAGCAGAAAATGAATGCACAGCAAAGGAGATCGAGGGAAATGCCTCCACGGGAATTAAGGGAGATGCAATTTGAGGACTTCCAAGGGTCAAAGATGTGTTTTGATGCCAAACAAGTCACTGAACCTGCCTGTGATCCCTCCCTGAGCACCAGGCTGGGACAAGAACTGTCGGGGAAAAGGTTGGGAGAACCTTCCCTGGAGTCACCCACCAGGGAAGCTGTCCAGTTACAGCTTTCAGCCCCTGCAGTCCCACCCTGCTTGTTTTTCTCTCTCCAGCCCACGGGGTTTGTGCTCCTGGGCTGAGATTTGGGTCATTTGTCCTTGGTGCCCAGCTGGAGCAGGAATTGTTTTGTCTCCCTGCTCTGTGCACAGAGCTCACCATCCCTGAATGTGAAGCCCAGACCCGCCCACTAAAGCAGCCCAGAATGTGAAAAATATAAAATCTAAACCTGAGGCATCCATCACCTGCTCCAGAGCTGCCCCAGCAGTGCCAGAGGAGGCCCAGCTTTGTCCCAGGATGGATTCCAGGCTGTGGAGCAGCCCCAGCTGTCTCCCACCCTTTCCATTTCTTGTGCTGATGGGGCACCCCCAGGCTGGCTGAGGGAGGCAATGAGGGGAAGGGCAGATGCTGGAATGTTCCACCACACTGCAGAATTGCTCAGGAAATTGCTCAGACAAATTAAGCTCCCTCATTTCTCCCTGCTTTCCAGGCTATCCAATCTTTCAGCGTGGGACATCAGCCGCAGCCGCTTCTCTCCCAATTACTCAACTTCCAAGTGAAGCCTTCTGCTCTCACAGCACTTTGCTAAGATGGGAACTGATGCTCCCATTCCTCCCCTCTCTCCCAGATCCCGGTAACTCCCAAATTAATTAGGGCATCATTGGGGCTTTATGGTTATTTTTCCTTTATGCTCCTGCTGCTGGAGACTCCAGCAGAACCCACAGAGCTACAAAAGCTCACTGTAAAACAAACCCCAGGAGGATGTGACCTGCCCTAAACAGAGTTCAGGACATCTCACTTCTCCTTTCTCCTTGAAAAACAAAACCTAAAAACCACAAAATAAGGATTAACCCTTCATTTTGCTCCTGTATAAAGGAAATAGTGATGCTTTAGACACATTGGATGAGGAAGACCTGACAGAAGAATTATTGGCCAGAGATAAACACTCGTACTTTGTAATATTTAGGTTCAAAATATACAAAATGAAGGATTTGAGGTCTAAATAATTTAATGAAGCTGCCTTAATTTAACTGGCTGGCACATCCAGACATGCCAAAGGAAATCCTTCACCTAAGGAAAGATCTCAGCGAGGTCTCTGCAGGCACGATGGAGCCCAAAGATGCAGCACAAAGCAGATCCTTTAAATGCCTTTTGGGCTGACCACTGAATGATTTGTTCAAAAAAAACAGGCAATTTAAGCAAATCCAGAGATGTCCTGCTACATGGGCAGCTGAGTTTCAAAAAATGCCTAAAATTTGGCTTAAATACTCCATGGGCAGTGGCAATCAGAGCAGATGACACAAATACCTACAGCTCCTGGCAAACAGGAGAGCAGCACACCCAGGAGCTTTGCTACAGCAGAATTTCCCATTTTTTTAATAATCTTTACCCAAAACAGGGCACACTCTGCCCCCTCAGCAGCACTGGAAGAATTCCTGCTTTCTGCTGCAATGTTCAATAGACACTTTGGGCTTGTTTTCTATTTTCTCACATATTTTTGAACATGCAAGCAACCAAAAAGCAAAGCTAATTAACTGGTTTCGCCATATCTAACACGAGAATTTTTATCGTTCCTTAATTAAGCAAACAGCGGATCAAAAGGTAGGGGCAGAACAAGATGTCAAAGAACTATAAAATCCCTTCTTTTTAGAACAGGAAAAACATTTAGATTCAGCAAGTTCTCCCTAGAAATATTGCTATAAAGTATTGATTTTTCACCAGGCTCAATTGACTGAAAAGTTGTTTGTATAGCAATATTGGCTGAGCCAATATAGTGGAACAATTTTGCTCCACACAGTAATCAAGTGTATTTCTAAAGTATAATTATACTGTCATAAAAATAAAGCTAAGATACCTCTTCTCCAAGCCATAAACCACTCGCAGCTGTAAAGAACCCAAATAAATGAAATCCATTTTCTGACTAAAAAAATCCCACGTTTCCTAACTAAACATAGGCTTCCAAAGAGAACCAGCCCAGCTCCAGCCAGGGGGGAGCAGGAGGGCTGATCAATACCTCAATCTCAATAAACTATTCCAATAGAAGAGTTTTTCCATGGAAAAAAGAGAGGCTGGGAGGTTTTTGCTCAGCCTCCCGTGTCCCTGGAACGCCGGGAATATTTCACTGCCGTAATGGATATGAGGCAGGATAAAGAGCTCAGGGAAGAGAGGGAGGATTAAAAACAAAATCAAAACTACAAGGTAAAGATAACAAAAAGATAAAAGGGAGGGTGCAGACAGGCTGGTGGTTGAGCTGCACATCGATCCCCACACGGCCGCCCCACGCCGGAGAGGGAAAGCGCCCAACCTCTGCAATTCATTGCACCTGACAAATGTTCATTGATTTACTGCAATAAAATATCCCTGGGCTGCTCCCCGTGCCGGGGCACTGCAGCGACCTGGGAGGATCCAGTTTGATCCCTCATCTCCTGCTGGGGCGGGGATGCTCTGCCAGGCTGGGAGAATTGGGAACTTTTTGGGAAAAGGGAATTGAGGTGGTTTTGCCACGGGGCTGGAGCTCCTCTGGAGCCAGGCTGGGAGAGCTGGGCATGTTCCCCTGGAGAAGGGAAGGGTCCAGGGAATCCTCAGAGCCCTGCAGGGCCTGAAGGGGCTCCAGGAGAGCTGGAGAGGGACTGGGACAAGGATGGAGGGACAGGACACAGGGAATGGCTTCAGAGTGGGAAAGGGGAGATTTAGATGGACATTGGGAAGGAATTCCTGGCTGGGCTGGAATTCCCAGAGCAGCTGGGGCTGCCCCTGGATCCCTGGAGCGTCCAAGGCCAGGCTGGAGGGGTTTGGAGCACCCTGGGACAGTGGGAAGGGGTGGGATGGGATAAACTGAGCTCCCTCCCAGCCCAAACCATTGGAGGATTCCATGACAATCTGTAAAATATCCACACCCAAACCAGCACCCGTTCCCTGGAAAAGGCTGGAGTGACTCCTGTCCTGGAGAAAGCCCAAAGACCCTGCAGCTACTTCAAATAACAATGGGATAAAAAGGAACAGGAGCCACAGAAACACCTCCCTGACACAGGAGGAAGGGGCTCCTGCCTCTCCAGGCGAGACTGTCCTTCCCCAGAGGGCAGGGAATGGTCACAATCCCCCCTCCAGGCAGGGGATCCCAATGCACACCCTCAGGAACACAGGGTGGTGTCACACGGGGCTTTTATCCCAATGCACACCCTCAGGAACACAGGATGGTGTCATACGGGGCTTTTATCCCAATGCACACCCTCAGGAACACAGGATGGCGTCACACGGGGCTTTTATCCCAATGCACACCCTCAGGAACACAGGATGGTGTCACACGGGGCTTTTATCCCAGCTGCACACCCTCAGGAACACAGGGTGGCGTCACACGGGGCTTTTATCCCAATGCACACCCTCAGGAACACAGGGTGGTGTCACACGGGGGTTTTATCCCAATGCACACCCTCAGGAACACAGGGTGGCGTCACACAGGGTTTTATCCCAATGCACACCCTCAGGAACACAGGGTGGTGTCACACAGGGCTTCTATCCCAATGCACACCCTCAGGAACACAGGATGGCGTCACACGGGGCTTTTATCCCAATGCACACCCTCAGGAACACAGGGTGGTGTCACACAGGGCTTTTATCCCAGCTGCACACCCTCAGGAACACAGGGTGGCGTCACACAGGGCTTCTATCCCAATGCACACCCTCAGGAACACAGGGTGGTGTCACACGGGGGTTTTATCCCAATGCACACCCTCAGGAACACAGGGTGGTGTCACACGGGGGTTTTATCCCAATGCACACCCTCAGGAACACAGGGTGGCGTCACACAGGGGTTTTATCCCAATGCACACCCTCAGGAACACAGGGTGGCGTCACACAGGGCTTCTATCCCAATGCACACCCTCAGGAACACAGGGCGGTGTCACACAGGGCTTTTATCCCAATGCACACCCTCAGGAACACAGGGTGGTGTCACACAGGAACATCCAGCTTTTACCCCAATTCCCTTCTCTGCCTCTCCACCCAACACCAACAGTCTGAGCTCTAAAGCTCAACATTCTCTCTCATATCTCCACTAAAATCAGAAAATAACACCATTTCCTCAAGTCCTAGGAACATCCTTCTCCAAGAAAAGATTTCTGAAGCACCTTCCACCCCCAGGGCCAACCTGATTTTTTAAGAGTCCATCCCAAGGCTGCATTTCCCCCTTGGAGGCTCTGGGAGTCCATTTCCATCCAACCTGCTGCCAGGAGTTGTTTTGCAATGCTGGCAGCCAATTAGAAACCAAACTAAATGTACTATGGCTTTTAAAACATTTTTCTTGGGGGGGGAATGTTAATATCAAAGTTAAAACGTCTAAGGTATAAACAAAACCCTAATGGGATGCTGGGTTACTGGATATGGTAAACAGCTCTCTGGAGGAAACCTTTATTACTCCCTCAGGGCTTTCTGACAAAGTATGGATTTCTTAATCCCCACAGGAATATTTTTCATACCCCACTGCAGACTATTAAGTCCCAGATATTACATTCTGTAGTTTAAACTTTGCACGATGCACAAGCAGGAGTTTTCTCAACAGGAGAGTCTTATCTGTGCTATTTTAATTTTTTACTGTATTAAAATTAATCCTGGCTGCAGGGCTGGAGCTTCTGCACCAAAATTTGGGGGAGCTGATGAGGCTGGGAGGGAGGGAGAGCAGCAAAAGGGGGTGGGGGATTCTGAAGGCACTGGTGCCACCACATCCCACTGCTGTCACCCCCAGGAATTCCACATCCTGGAGACCATCCCAAATCCCACTTGTGAACCCTCAACTTGTTCCCAGAAAAGACCCAAAGCCGCGTTAAAACCAGAATTAAACACCCCAGAAACGGTTTAAAAGTTCCCGTTAAGATTTTTCTCCTGCAGAGCAGCAAGGGCCTGCCCAGACCCCAAAATGTAAAAAGCAAAAACGCCGTGAAATTTGAATTTCTGGGCAGGTTTGAGGTGAAAGCCCCACTCACTTGTAGACGGTGCCTCCGTTGCCGTGGCCGAGGATGTCTCGGTATCGAATGTCTTGTTCATTCATCTCCACAAGAAAGAAAGAAAAACAAAAGAGATGTCATGCCGGGGATGGAAATGTCAAGGAAAAGCAACTCCAGGCCATAAACAACAAGCAGTCTGGGTCATTTCAAGTTCAGCTGCAAGAACGAGAAGATCAATACAACATTTGCTGTCCAATTTATAAAAGACGATACCAAGGGACAAAGTGATGGAAAGTTTAATGACAATTTGTTTGCCTGGGTCATTTCATTAAAGTTTGATAAAAGGTGTCAAAATGGAATGATATAATATAGCTCAAGAGGGTCAGGGCACTGCTGCTGAGAGGAAAAGGGGCTCCAGAGCAGCACATCAGCAGAGCCAAAGTTGGAGGTGAACGGGAACAACCCTGGCAGCTGGAAAAGTTGGGCATTTATTCTGGAATCTCACAGCTGAGCCTCAGCGAGAGGCAGCTCTGGCACAGCTCAGTTTGGACATTTTTTATCGAAAGAAAAATCAGTCTGGAATCCCAACCCCAGTGATTTTCCTTGAAACGTGCAGCAAATTCTTGTATCTGAAGAAAAATTAAAAAAAAAAAAATCTAAAGCAAATTTTTGTATCTAAAGAAAAATCAGTCTGGAATCCCAACCCCAGTGATTTTCCTTGGCAAATTCTTTGCCTCAGTTTTTTCTGCTTGCTGGGACAACTCAGGTCCTCAGCTGAGGAAAGCACTGCACAAATCCCTGCATTTGGCACCTCATTTTACATGGATTTTAGAACAGCTTCACATATTGCCTGAGAAGGAACTGGAATGTAAAACCACAGTTCAACCTGCTCCTGGACAAGCAGAGTTGCTCTGATTTGGCACAAATTAAAAACTCCCATTAAAGACATTTTTGCAATGCACATTTATCCTTTAAAACAAATATTTGGAACAGAATTCATTCTGGGTTAAAAGCAACTTTCCAGAAAGATTCCCCCGTTGCCTGATCATTTTAAGTGGAAGATGTTTGAGCAAATCCTGCTTTGAAAAGATATTTTCCTAGGAAACATGAACTCATTTTCAGTAATTACTTGTATTTTATGGGACACCAAGTTAAATATTTCACATGACTTGGCCTGGCTGCTTAAAGATGTCATTTTTGTGTATTAACACAGGGGATGATAACAAGCTCAAATGTCCCAAAGAGTCAATACTCAGCATTTCTAATGACCAGAAAATGAAATATTTTATTGATTTAAAATAAGTTGCAAGGACAGAAATGATTAATCCAAAACTGATGGTTTTTCCTTTCACTACCTGAGCAAAAATTGTGGTTTCTCACTGGAATTGCTACACAGGGATGGGAAAACCTGAGTTGAGACAACTCAAAATAGAAGGTGATGATTTTATAATTTATTTCTAATTAAACCTAATAAACCCTAAATTCCTTAGGAGGGCTCATTCCAACACCAAGGTTTGTGATGAAAATTAACATTTATTTCATTACTGAAAGCTCCTTGGCTCATCAGGAAATGCAAACAGAAAGAGGGGAAGCTGTTCCTCACGAGGAACAATCGCTCATGAATGAGATTTAAAATATGCAAAGAATCTACAGTGGATCCCTAAAATAAAAATAATTTCAGGATTTTTAAGGAGTTTTGCTCTTCCAGCCTTGGAGGAAACACCTCCTGCATTCCCAAAAATGCAGGGGATGCACGCAGTCCCCAATCACCCCGAAGGAAATCCAATGAACCGCACAAAAGCAACAATAAATCTGTAATTCTGCATCCTGCTGGGGGAAAAAAGAAGATTTTTTTGGAGGTTCCTCAAGTCATGAACACCGAATTGAGCGGAACTGGAGACACCCAGCACACTCCCTGCTCTCCTGCTTGTTTCCCACTGGAAAAGGGAATTTTTCTCCACACCACTCCCTGAAGGACAGGGACAGGAGCAGCTCCATCCTCTGAGGCACCCGGAATTCCAGGGAAAAGCAGGAATGCTGGGCTGGAGGCAGGAGCTGCAGCTGATGGGAAATAAAATGGGATTTACTGGCTCAAATAAAGGTGCCAAAAGCAAGGGGTGATTTATTTATTCCACTGGGAAAACTGGATTCTCCATCATAAAAGGTTCCCCTTATAGCAGGGGGGTAATAAAGCTGCAACCCCAACTTGGATGGGCTGGAAAATTCAGGAATTCATGGAAAACCAAGCAGGGAGCAGCAAACAAAGCATCCCTCCCTTCCCCTGGCTGGGGGATGAAACCAGGGTGGCTTTTTTGGAAATAAATCCAAATTCCCAATTAATCCCGGTGAAATCAGGATTATTAATAATTATTACAATTTTTGTAGATTATTAAGAGCCAAATTCCCAATTAATCCTGATGAAATCAGGCTGGGTTTTTTGTGAAATATTAAGAGCCAAATTCCCAACTAATCCTGGTGAAATCAAGGTGAGATTTTTGTGAATTATTAAAATGTAAATGCCCAATTAATCCTGGTGAAATCAGGTTGGTTTTTGTGAATTATTAAGAGCCAAATTCCCAGTGAAACCTGGTGGAACCAGGGTGGGTTTTTTGTTGTAAATAAATGACCAAATGCCCAATTAATCCTGATGAAATCAGGGTGGGTTTTTGTAAATAAATAGTCAAATTCCCAATTAATCCCAATTAAATCAGGGTGGGTTTTTTGTCAATTTTTAAGAGCCAAATTCCCAACTAATCCTGATGAAATCAGTGTGGGATTTTTGTAAAAAAAGAACCAAATTCCCAATGAATCCTGGTGAAACCAGGGTGGTTTTTGTGAATTATTGAGAACCAAAATCCCAATGAATCCTGGTGGAACCAGGGTGGGTTTTGTGAATTATTGAGAACCAAAATCCCAATGAATGCTGGTAGAACCAGGGTGGTTTTTGTGAATTATTGAGAACCAAATTCCCAATGAATCCTGGTGGAACCAGGGTGGTTTTTGTGAATTATTGAGAACCAAAATCCCAATGAATCCTGGTGGAACCAAGGTGAGTTTTTGTGAATTATTACGAACCAAAATCCCAATGAATCCTGGTGGAACCAGGGTGGGTTTTGTGAATTATTATGAACCAAAATCCCAATGAATCCTGGTGGAAACAGGGTGGGTTTTGTAAATTATTGAGAACCAAAATCCTAATGAATCCTGGTGGAACCAGGGTGGTTTTTGTGAATTATTGAGAACCAAATTCCCAATGAATGCTGGTGGAACCAGGGTGGTTTTTGTGAATTATTACAAACCAAAATCCCAATGAGTACTGGTGGAACCAGGGTGGTTTTTGTAAATTATTAAAAGCCAAATGGCCAATGAATCCTGGAGGAACCAGGGTGGGTTTTGTAAATTATTGAGAACCAAAATCCCAATGAATGCTGGTGGAACCAGGGTGGTTTTTGTGAATTATTGAGAACCAAATTCCCAATGAATCCTGGTGGAACCAGGGTGGAACCAAATTCCCAATGAATTTTTGTGAACCAAATTCCCAATGATTGAGGGCCCAGGGTGGAGGATTATTGAGAACCAAATTCCCAATGAATTTTCAGGGGAGCTCTAATGGGCTTTAGCGAGGCAGGGACCAGGCACTGCCGCGCTCCTTATGAACTGGTGACACTCTATCAATGCCGAATCAATCGGTGGCATTTACCCTGAGTGACAGAAAAGAAATAAATATTTATATCACATCACCTCTATCAATGAGGCCGGGCAGAAAGCTATTTCTAACCTGTCAATATTTGATTATCTTGAAGAATCACGTCCCCTTCTTTTAATGATTAATATGAATTCCTTATTAAAGCTAAATGGAAACTACTGGGGGAATATCATTAGGGATGCCTCAAAGCAGAAACTGCCAAAAAATAATCAAAAATAATGACCCAGGCCAGACTTAAGTAATGGTTAAGTGGGACTTAATCCCCCCAAAATGAACAAAAGTTAAAGTTTCACCCAGGAACCCATCACCAGTTGTGGATCTGTGACCAAAATTCTGCAGAACTCAAGTGAAATCTCATTTGCTCTCAACAAAAAGCAGATTAACCCCCACCAGGCTGACTAAAAAGTAGTATTAAAACGGAATTATTTATTTCTTTTCAGTGGGTTTTAGTAACATGTTTAATATCAGAAGAAGAATATTTAATCATTTTTTTTAAAATTGGTTTAAATATAAAACTTCATTCTTATTTTCTTTTTAGTGGGTTTTAAGTAGCAATTCCAATATCATAAGAAATACCTAATTTTTAATTTTTTTAATGAGTTTAACTTACATTTTTCATATCATAAGAAGAGGCACTTAATCCTTATTTTCCTCTATTTTTCAGTGGGATTAACTAACACTTTTAATATCATAAGAAGAGGCACTTAATCCTTATTTTCCTCTATTTTTCTGGGATATTTTTTTTTTTATCATAAGTGAGGCACTTAATCCTTATTTTTTTTTTTTTCCCAGTGAGTTTAAGTAACATTTTTAGTATCATAAGAAGTTTGGTTTTAAAATTTGAAGCCCCAGGGAACCAATCTGTGAATCTCTTGCAGGGCACACCAACCCCTTGTTCTCAGTAGTTCAGAACAAATAAATGCCAAAATTCAATAAATTCAGCCAACCACAGCGAGATTTTACTCCCATTCTGGGGTTTTACTCTAAAATAAATCACTTTAAAATAAATCAGTAATAGCAGAGCAAGCACCACCCTGATTTACAAGTTCAGCCACCTGCTGCTGCTACTCCCAGAATCTCAAGGCACCAAGACAAACACATTATTTACCTGGCAATTCTGAAATATATAAAAAAAAATAAAATTCAGGAATATAATAATAACTAATATAATATAAAAATATTTTTTCAAAATATCAGGAATTTGAGAACACTGAACTCAGCCTAAAATCCCCAATTCCAGCTGTATCCAGGGATTCAGCAGTGCTGGGCTCACGGTTTGGAGGTGAAAAATCTTATTTTTGGAGGGGAAAACAAAACCTCATTTTTGGAGGGAAAACAAAATCTCATTTTTGGAGGGAAGGAACAAGATCTCATTTTTGGAGGGGGGAACAAAATCTCATTTTTGGAGGAAGAAAAAAAATCTCATTTTTGGAGGGGGAACAAAAAATCTCATTTTTGGAGGGGGAAACAAAAGTTCATTTTTGAGGGGGGAAACAAAATCTCATTTTTGGAGGGGGGGAACCAAAAAAAAAATCTCATTTTTGGAGGGGGGAAAAAAAAAATCTCATTTTTGGGGGGAAACCCTCATTTTTCCCCCTGCAAACAGCCCAGGTGAGGCTGAAGGACAGCCCCAAGCTGAACCTTGGTGCTGCTGCCAGCCCAGCTGAGATAATGAAGATTTCAGGCTGCCGAGGCAGAGGGGACGTGAGGAGCAGTTGAGGAAATCAATGCGAGTCCTTTATTTGCAGTGACACAGATGTCGCAGTCAATGGAGCCTAATAGGCAGCTCCACGGACAGGGGCCTCCCTCCAAGGCTGCCCAACCTGGCACTTATGTATTTGTGCATTAAAATAGATTTATTCGGTTTTATACATCTATAATAAACGCAAAATAAATATATTTTTATATTTATATTCGGTTTATATTTTTATTTATTTATAAAATATGTTTATATATTAAAATATATTTATTTTTAATAAAAATATTTTATATAATACATAATATATTAAGTATACTATATAATATATATTATTTAAATATATTTTACAGTTGGTTTTATAAATATCAAATAAATAGAAACCAAATATATTTTAGACTTTTATTTTGAATAAAAATATTTTATATAATAAATAATATATTAAGTACACTATATAATATATATTATTTAAATATATTTTATATTTGGTTTTATAAATATAAAATAAATATAAACCAAATATATTTTAGACTTTTATTTTTATATAAAAATATATTATATTATATTATATATAACATATTAAGTATATATAATATATATTATTTTAATACCTTTTATATTTGGTTTTATCAATATAAAATATATATAAACCAAATATATTTTATACTTTTCTTTTTATATTTTTATTCATTTATAGAATATATTTATATATTAAAATATATAAATTTATATATTTTTATTTATTTTTGTATTTTAAACTTATATATTTTTATATTTATTTCTATGAATATTTAATGAATACAGATAATATATTTTTAGTATGTTTATTTTTATATTTTACATTTATTTATGTATAAAATATATTTATATATTCGAATATATTGATGAGGCTGCTGGAGAATTCTGGGTTCCCCATCCCTGGGAGGGCCCAAGGCTGGGCCCGCAGCTCCCTGGGGCAGGGGAAGAGGATTTCCAGTGTGGGCTCTGAGATCCCTCCCAGCCCAAAACCACAACCCGCAGGTGATTCCAGATTATAAAATAAAATTTATTTTACAGTAAATTGTAACATCAGGCTTTATTGCTGTTCCAACTAAACGAACAGCTAGCCTGTGGAGCTCCCATGAGAAATGAACTCTAAGGATGAAAATCAGTTTACACAACAACCTATTCTTGGGAAAAAAACCGGGTTACACCTGCAAAAACAAAAATTCTATCCCATAAGAATCTGTAAAGGAAATATGGAAACTACCTGGAAATAGAGACATTTAATAAACACACAGGCAGTGACATGAATTTCAGCAGATTGTTAATCAATTTACGCACAGCACCTTCTAACATTCCTGTAAATAGAAACTGTGGATTCTTTATTGCACCCTTCTAACCAAACCACACACCTACAATCTTAATTTTATCAGTTCATTGTGGAAGCTTTCTCCACACTCTCAGGTGCAATGCAGGGTTGGTTCTCTTGGGGGTCAGTGTTTGTCAGCGCACAAAGGCCAAAATTCCCACTCACCAGGGTTCTGTACACAAAAATCCAACCATTCCACATGAAAAATCCGAATATTTAACCCCATTTCCACTGTGATGTGAGGCTGACAAGTGAGCAGCTGACTCAGTTACCCAAAACTGACTGAGGGGCCTCCGTCCATCTGTGGCTATATCGAATTTTGAGAAGTGGGGAGCAAATTTCTGTGCCAATAAAAGCAAATCAGGACCCTGAACGCTCCCAAGGCCCCCATTTTGGGTTAAAAAATCCCATTTCAGCTGCATGAGTGCCCCAGCCAAAGCACCCACCTGGCCATTGGCAAGGATCTTCTTCAGCTCTGCAGAGGATTTCTTCAAGCTGCAGAAGGAAAAAAAACCAAATTAAAGCAATTATTTTAAACATTTCACTCTGTCAGACAAAGTGAGCAGGAAGGGCAGATTGTGGCTCCGTATTCTGAGATCAAACTTGAAGGAAGGGGAAGGTGTGGTGAGAGCAGCCAGCACTGCAGGCAGCAGCAATGAACAGTTCAAAAAATAATAATAATTTTTTAAAAATCAATGTATTTTCCACCTTACAGCTGGTTTAGACACCTGACTGCACAACCTGCTGGGACACAAGCTATTGCTCACCAGCTCCAAGAGGGAAATTTAAAATGAATTTGGGTGTTTAACCCCTGCTCTCACGTGCCAGGGGTTTCAAAAAACCCCAGGAAAACGTGGCTCACATCCATGTTTCCCATGCTAATCTGGTTTTTGAGCTCCCCAAGACAGGATTCCAGGAATTCCCATGGATCTCAGCCCCAGGCTGTGCTGCCAGGGATGTCACCCCCACCTCCAGGGACCCCAGCCTGGGGCAGAATTCCTGATTTGGGACCTCAGGCCATGCCCAAATCCCCAAAGGGAGCCCAGCTTTCCATGGGCACCCACCCCAGGGCAGCCTGCTGAATCCCTTGGCTTTCCCAGGGAATCCACCCCCAAACCAACAAAAAAACCCTAATTTTAATTTGTTCCCTTGGCTTTTCCAGAGGAATCCACCCCCAAACCAACAAAAAAACCCCTAATTTTAATTTGTTCCCTTGGCTTTTCCAGGGGAATCCACCCTCAAACCAACAAAAAAACCCTAATTTTAATTTGTTCCCTTGGCTTTTCCAGAGGAATCCACCCCCAAACCAACAAAAAAACCCTAATTTTAATTTGTTCCCTTGGCTTTTCCAGAGGAATCCACCCCCAAACCAACAAAAAAACCCTAATTTTAATTTGTTCCCTTGGCTTTTCCAGGGGAATCTACCCCCAAACCAATACAACAAAACTCACATTGGTTTAATCCCTTTGCTTTTCCAGGAGAATCCATCCCAAACCAATACAACAAAACTCACTCGAATTTCTTCCCTTGGTTTTTCCAAGGGGATTCACTCCCAAACCAATACAACAAAATTCACTTTAATTTCTCCCCTTTCCTTTTCCAGGAGAATCCACCCCCAAATCAACACAACAAAACTCCCATCAATTTAATCCCTTTGCTTTTCCAGGAGAATCCACCCCCAAACCAACACAACAAAACCCACTTTAATTTCCTGCAGGAGAACTTCACCAAGCCCCACCTCTCAGCCTGGTGAGTTCAAGGGTGAAACCTTTAATGCCCTCAAACTCCTCCAAAATCTCACAACCCAAACTCCTCCAAAAACTCACAAAATCCTGGTTTTCCCCCTTCTTTCCTGACAAACTCTGCTCCTTGGAGCTCCAACACAACAAACTGCCAGGGCAGCAACGTCTGCAAAACTTCGTCTCAAAGGGACATTCTGCTCTTATTACTGAAGTTTAAAAAAAAGAAAAAAGTACAAAATAATATATTCTTGAAAGGGCTGTGCACGTGTCTTGATCACAGATCATTATTAACAGGAACAGTGAAAACACAGATTTCATATTTAGTGGCTTTGTTCTTTAATAGGCCTCTTGTTCCCACGACTGCTTTAAAGAAAAATTAAGTTTTCCAAGGAAACATAAGTTGATCTTGTCATCTTTCATGACTAACAATTTGTGAACATGAAACAAAGAGAGACTTTCAATTACTTCAAAAACAAAACTCCTGGTGCAGAAGGTTTTGGAAAAGGAATGGCAATTAACCACCAGATAAGGTGACAAGAATCTTCTAGAAGCTTCATTTTCAATGCACTTGAAGAACAAGCTCAAAGTACAGGAGGTACTGAAAGGAAGCAGCAGCAGTGACAGAAAAATCAGCTTTATTTAGCTCAGCCTGGGGGGACTGCAGAGCACACAGATATTCTGATTTCTTCTCTTCCCATTGAAGAGTTTGGGGATGGGACTGAATGTTCCCCCAGGGATGGGGCAAACTTTGCCAGGGTGGGATTTTTTTAAATCTCCACAATTACAGAGCCACCAAAGGGAGCAGCAAACTGGGATTACTGGTTTTGGATGGGGTTTCCAGTGGGGAAAAACCCCAGCGCTGCTGCTGGATGAGGCTGGGATCTCCCACAAAAAATGGGATTTGTGGGACTGCCCCAGCCTCAGGAGAACGCCCAAAATTCACCCTTCAAACGAGCTCAAAGCCCCACAAATGTGCCCCTCTGATCACATTAATCTGCGGTAATTCACCTTTTTAATCTTCACATCTTTCCTTTTCTCTTCCTTTTGCCCAGGGAGAAAAGGGAGCAGGATGCTGATGCACAGATAAATGGAATATTGTGCGCCTATTAGAATAATAGAATAATTTAGGCTGAAAGGAGCCTCCAGAGAATTCCATTCCCATGGCTCAGATATGCTCTTGTAGGAAGAAGATGGAGCCAGACCCTCCTTATTTCTTTTCAAGCATACAGAAAGGTTTTTTGTAGGTTTTTACCATCAGTATTATGACTTCCTGTAACAATTCACGTCATAAAAAGGAGTTTATCCTCCAGCATTTGAAAAAAAAAATAAAAAAAAACCCCAGAGAATGAGTTCTCTTGCATTTTAAGACCTTAATATGAGTTTTCAAATTAGGGCTGGAAGGTAAAAGGATAAGGGGGATGGACTCCAAAACTTGGCTGGAACGGTAGGAAACAGGCACCTAAACTGAAAAGATTTTTAAAAAATCCTACCCCCACCCTAACAAACCTACATAAGTTAATTATTTGGGTTATTTATTGGTACAAACCCATGAGTGGGAGTCAAACTTTCAAACCAAGGGGTCCTGGAACGAACAAGCAACAAAGAGCTGAGCACAGACCCTGGCACTGGGGCAGCCAAAGGAGCTCAGCCCCAGTTGCACCTCCGTGCTTTCTGAAGTTAGAGCCACCTGAAACACCAGCAAACCCTCACTTCCTCCTGAAACATCAGCAAATCCTCACTTCCTCCTGAAACACCCAGCAAATCCTCATTTCCTCCTGAAACACCCAGCAAATCCTCATTTCCTCCTGAAACACCCAGCAAACCCTCATTTCCTCCTGAAACACCCAGCAAATCCTCATTTCCTCCTGAAACACCCAGCAAATCCTCATTTCTCCACCAGCAAATCCTAATTTCTCCCTGAAATACCCATAAAACCCCAATTTCTCTAGGAGCAAACCCTCATTTCCTCCTGAAGCACCCACCAAACCCCAATTTCTCCCTGAAACACCCCCAAACCCCATTTCCCCAGCAATTCCCACCACTCCTCATTTCTGCACCATCAAACCCTAATTTCCAAACCCCAATTTCTCCCTGAAACACCCCCCAAACCCCAATTTCTCTAGGAGCAAACCCCAATTTCTCCCTGGAACACCCCCCAAACCCCAATTTCTCAAGGAGCAAACCCCAATTTCTCCCTGAAACACCCCCAAATCCCAATTTCATTTCTCTAGGAGCAAACCCCAATTTCTCCCTGAAACACCCCCCAAACCCCAATTTCATTTCTCTAGGAGCAAACCCCAATTTCTCCCTGAAACACCCCCAAACCCCAATTTCTCTAGGAGCAAACCCCAATTTCTCCCTGAAACACCCCCCAAACCCCAATTTCTGCCTGGAACACCCCAAACCCCACTCCCCCAGGAATCCCCACCACCCCTCAGTTCCCCAGCATCCCCACCAGCCCCAACCCAGCTCCACCCACGGGAATCCCACCCAGCCCGGCATTCCCAGGCCCAGCCGGTCGCGGGGCCCTGCTCTGGGTCCCCCAGAAGGGAATGGAGGAGGAGGGAGGGAAGGAGGGGGAGCAGGCCCTCACCTGTTGCTGGGCAGGGCCTCGGAGGCGCCGCTGCCGGCCCCGGCCCGCGTGTTCACCTGCGGGAGAGAGGAGCCCAGCTCAGCCCCTGCTCGCGGGACACCCTGCTAATTAACCTGTAATTTGCCACGGGTCCCTGCTCTGCCTGCGAGGGTTAATGAGCTGGGTGCCAGGCGCGCTGCCGGCTGAGGGAGGGATGTAGGTTAGCACCATCCCCGGGCCGCGGCGCGCAAAGGACGCGCTGCAAAGGGGAGAAATTCGGGGTTTGTTCTCGTTTTAAACACTCCAAAACGGCTCAGTGCTGTCTATAGTCTCCTCCATGTGATTGCAGGAGCAATAAGGAATTAAAAATTTAAAATAATTCCACTGTGGTGCCTTCCACAATTGGATAAATGGCTGAAATCACAGAACGAGGCGGGGGTTTAAAAGCTTTGAAGTTAGTGGCAGACAGCAGTTGATAAATGAACTACTAAAATTTAAGAACATGATTAGCAGAGGTTAAAAACAAAAAGGCAAACCCGTTTTGAATAAAACCACACATATAAATATAGATGTCACAGCCAACATTTTGCAGATGAATCCTTCTCCCACCCTCGCCAAAGGAAAAAAAAAAAATCAGAATTAAAAAAAAAATCTGCTTGTCAGAGCTCAAGAAAGTGCAGTTTTATTTGACATTTCAATAAGTGGAACACAGCATTACAAATCCATCTAACTTTCCTGAAACAATTATTGAAATTCGTACCTTGAGGCCATGTATGTTCCGTTTCCCAGGAGGTTTGCAGGCTGAAACAGTAATTGACTAAATTGTAGAACACATCAGGGCCATTTACAAATTTGCTCAAAATGAATCTTTTCAAAAGAAATGAGGGTGACACCAAAATTAGCAGAGAGAAATGATTGAAAAGTGCCTGGCGAGACCCAGAGTGGGAATTGCAGCCCAGGATTTTTAACTTGCAGGAGTGAGCATTTATAAATGCTAAGAGCTTCCTGACACCGTGGCATGGAAATTCTAATTTCTGCTCAAAACACAGCACAACCCAGAGAAAGATTCCCTGGCACAAAGAAGGAATTTTTAATTCCTAATCCAAACACAGCAACCCAGAGAACCCCTGGCGCAAATGTGTTTTCACATGCTGGGGTGTTGATCCCTGGAATTTCACAGGGATATCTGCAGTCTAATATTGGGATTTTTAGGGAATTGGCTGTGTCAGGAATGGGTCATTTTGGGAGAGGCACTTTGGGGGAAATGAGGAAGAAATGAGAGGAAGCAACATGGGAAAAACAAACGTGGGGAAAAACCTGGTAGGGGTAACAGCACAGAGCCTTCAAAACATAAATACTGAATAAATAAAAGGTAAATACTGAATAAATAAAAGATAAATAGGGGGGGAAACCATGGGCAAAAAACATGGGCAAAAAACATGGGGAAAACCATAGCAGGAGTAAGAGCAGTGAGCCTGTCTGGTAAATACTGAATAAATAAAAAGGAAATACTGAATAAATAAAAAGTAAATACTGAATAAACAAAAGGTAAATATGGAGGAAAAACATGGGGGAAACCTGGGGAAAAAAATCTGGGGGAAAACCATGGCAAGGGCAACAGCAGAGAGCTTCCAAAAGGTAAATATTGAATAAATAAAAGGTAAATATAGAGGAAAACCATGGGGAAACCTGGGGAAAAACCAACACAGGGGGAAAAACAAACAGGGGGGAACCATGACAGGGGCAACAGCAGAGAGCCTTCAAAAGGTAAATATTGAATAAATAAAAGGTAAATATAGAGGAAAACCATGGGGGAAACCTGGGGAAAAGCCCAAACCTGGTGCAACAGCAGAGAGCCTCCAAAAGGCAATTATTTAATAAATAAAAGGTAAACATGGGGGAAACCCATGGAGGAAACACAAACAGGGGGGAAACCATGGCAGGGGTAACAGCAGTGAGCCTGTCTGGTAAATACGGAATAAATAAAGGTAAATAATGAATAAATAAAGGGTAAATACTGAATAAATAAAGGGTAAATACCGAATAAATGCCACCGAAAGTGTCACTTTTTGGGGACAGAGCTCCAAAGGTGGCCCTGGATGGTGGTGGCTGGGTTCAGAGGGGTGAGGAGGAGGAGGAGGAGACCTTTTCCTGAGCTGCCTCCAGGGGAACATTCCCAGCTCTTTGCCCAGGGATGAGCTTGTGGAAGCTTTTGGGGGTGCGGGAGCCCCAGAGCTCCGTGTCCCAGCCCCAGGGCCCTGCAGGGCCGTGTCAGAGGGGCTGGCACTGCCGAGGGATGGCAAAACCGATTTTTTGTCCCTCCTGTTTCTGACAGCAGGCAGCAGAACTATTCGTGAGGCAGGAGGACACAGGTGATGGTTACTGAACACAGCACTGGGGGCCTCGTGCCTTCCAACAACATCCAAAACTACCACGAGCAGCCAAAGAGGGAAAATAGTACAGATTAAAAAAATAACAACCCAAAATTATAAATTATAAACGCATATAAGCCCATTCTGGTTTGCCAATAGATGAAAATTGGCATTTTAAACAAGACAGTAAATCAATAGTGATTTTTGGGGTGTGTATTTGGATGCTGTGTTCACCTTGCATTCCACTAATAGGATGTAAATAACACAGTTAAAAGCTAAATAGATATAAATATCTATAAATATATATTTAAAATGTAAGTAGACATATAAAAATATATACATATATAAAATATATACATATATAAAATATATACATATATATTTTTATAGCTACATATATGTTTAAAAATAGCTATATAAAAATATAGAAATATATATAAATACATAGATATACTAAAAAATATGTAGCTATAGAAAAAATGTAGATATATAAAAATAGATGTAGATATAGAAAATTTATTAATTTTTACATAAATATATATATCTATCTAAAAATATATTAATATATACAGACATATATATAAATATATAGAGATATAAAAATAGATATATGTGTGCACACATTTTTATATGTACACCACATACAGATGTTTATTTTTAACATAAAACCCCCCTCTGCCTCTTACTCCCTAATCAGCAATAATAAACTTATTAAAAATAGAGAAAATACCAATTCTTTCCCCCTTGAAGATATTTTTATTATGAAATAAATAAGGCACAGCCCAGGTAACACAGGTTGGCACGTGGAAATGTACTGCTGACAGGATTTTTATGGAATACAGGAGTTTTTGGGAGCAGGAGCTGAGGCTTCCTCAGAAGTTACAGAGGCAGGAAAGGAAAGGAACTCAAAGGATTTGCAAAGGAATCTCCTAAAAGGGAAGAAGTGGAAATGAGAGGCAGCAAAGCTGCAGGTGCTGCTGGGGCTGTCAAGCGGGGAACGTGGAGAGGCAGGGCCAGAAGGGCACAGGAGAAAAGGGATGCCAGAATTTGGGATGTTCATTACAGAGGCAGGGCAAGCAGGGGAAGAGAAAAATTAAAAAAAAAGAGAGCAAGAAAGTAGGAAAAAAAAACCAAAAAAAGAGCAGGAAAGCAGAAAAAAGAGCAGGAAAGCAGATGTTGTGATTTTGTCGGATATTTCAGAGGAGCTGCAGAGCTCAGGGGTGGTTTGGGGAGGTTTGGAAGCTCCAACCCAGGCACAAAGGGGTTTTAAGGAGGTGGTTTGGGAAGATGAAACAAAACCTGAGCTCTGGAGCAGTTTGGAGGGAGAGGGCAGGAGGAAAAGGCAGCGGAGAGCCAGAGCTGAGCCGGGGTGAGGATCTGAGGGGAACTGAAGCTGGGGCAGAACTGAGACAATTCCCAGAGGAAATCACCCAGGAGACAGCAGCAGGAACGGGAATTCCCAGGGCTGGCTCTCCAGGAATGAGCCAAAGGGAGAATTTTAAGTCCCAAAATGTCCTTTAAACCCAGGGTGGGTGAGGTGTGAGCAGCTCCTGGCAGCCTTCCCTGGGACCGGGCGTTTACAGGGAAATGGAAAGAGTTAAAGGAAAATTCCAAGATTTTCCAACCTACTGAGATCATCCAGTTCCTCTGAGCCACAAGAGGAGCATCCAGGGAATCCTCAGAGCTTTTCCAGGCCCTCAAGGGCTCCAGGAGAGCTGGGAGGGACTGGGGACAAGGCATGGAGGGACAGGACACAGGGAATGGTTTAAATGGGATAGGGCAGGGATGGAGATTGGGATTTTGGGAAGGAATTCCTGGCTGGGAGGGTGGGGAGGGCTGGGCTGGAATTCCCAGAGCAGCTGGGGCTGCCCCTGGATCCCTGGAATGTCCCAGGCCAGGAAGCACCTGGGACAGTGGGAAGGTGTCCCTGCCCATGGGATGGGAATGGGGATGAAATGGAATCATTCATATTGGGTGGGATGAGATCCATGGGATGGGGGATGGGATCCATGGGGATGAAATGGAATCATGAATATTGGATGGGATGGGATGGGATCGATGGGATGGGATCCACAGGATAGGAATGGGGATCGGATCCATAGGATGGGATGGGATCGATGGGATGGGATTTCAGGTCCTTCCCACCCAAACCATGCCAGGATTCCATGATCCAAGCCTGGGAAGGGGCAGGAGACCCCTCCCTCTCCCTGAGGGGGTCACAGCTCCCACACCTGGAGTCCCCTCCCACCCAGACCCTGCCAGCCTGAGCCAGACACACCCAATTCCCCACAAAACCCCCCCAATTCCCCACAAAACCCCCCCAATTCCCCACAAAACCCCCCAAGTCCCCACAAAACCCCCCAATTCCCCACATTCCCCCCAAACTCCTGTCCCCTTTGCAGGGGGCACAGGGAACCCCCAGGAATCCCCCCCAGCCCCTTTGGAGAGCTCGTTAGCAGGGCTTGAGGAGGCTCCTGTTAATTGCCCAATTCAAACTTCAGAGAGTTGTAAGTAATGCAAGTGTGGAATGTTTAATTGGGAGCCTCACAGTATGATTATTTGTGTAATATCTGTTAAGTGAAGGGAGTTTAATTTTTAATTATTTCAATTAATTTATTGCTGGGAGATTTACTTGGAGAATTTCAACCTTCTCAGTTCCATCAATGAAGAGGCAGAGATCCAGAGCCTGGCTACTGAGATCGGAATGAATGATGCAACAACGCAGGAGGCTTTTCCCAGCCATTCCTGGAGCTCCGAGAGAGCATTCCCAAAAAACCTCCGGAGCTGCCGGTGGATTTCTGTCAGCCTGGAGATTTTCTAACTGCCTCAGCCCACAGAACTGATCACACCCCTCCCTGTTCAGGAGAATTCCTGAAGTGCTTGTGAGTGTTTGGACAGCACCAAATGCCCAAATTTCAGACAAAAATGTGTCCTGGCTGGAGCTGCTGTGGCAGACACATCCCACAGGGGTGACAGGGACACTCCCCAGCCCGGCACACTGATTAATGACATTAAAACAGCTTTAAAAAGCCCAATTTTCATAAGTATCCAAGCCTTCAGTTATTCATCTGCTTTGCTTGGAAAGAACCATCACCAATGAGTTCTTTAAATGTACTTAAATATGTACTCTGCAAACCTCGTTAGTCTAATTTACTCCAGGAAATTAGCTGCTTTCTATGCAATAAATGCACTTTTCTCCACACTCCCCACAATAATGAGTTCCTCTCTCCGAATTAAGAGGCAAACACGACGCTCCGTGCATTTAAACCTCCCCAGAACTGCCAGGAGCTGCTCCACACCAGACACTTGGGCTGGGATTTGCTCAGCATTACCTCGGGGGTAGATCTGCAGAGGCTCTATCAATTGCCCATTCACTTGCTGCTCCATCACAGTGGAGTAATACTGCAAAAAGAACCCAAAAAAGAGATGAGTCAGTAACCCAGCAGTGGTAAAAGCGCTTACAGATCCTGTAATTCTGCGTATTTTCATTTTCTCTGCAATTGCCACGGCGCAGATCAGCCTTCAGATGGCTCCTTTCCCTCTGCAGTGCTCCCACAAAAAGGAACTGAAAAAGGGAGCTGTGAGGACACAGGGATCTGCTCCTGCCTCAGCAGGGAGAGCTGGGAATGCCCCAGCAGGTGAGGAAATGGGATATTTGCAGCGTGGGATATCGGCAGCAAAAATGCAGCAGCTGGAGGAGCCAGGAAAACCAAACATGACCACAAAGACCTGGTGCAAATAAACCCCAAATATCCCCTAAATTACCCCAAAACTGGGCAGTTTGAAAACTCCACGGGAACCCCAAAGGGATCTGGAATTCTGGCAGTGATGAAGGATCAGGACGGAGGATCCCAAAGCTGAGACCCTGAGACACCGAGCAGGAGCTGCTGCAGGGATCCAGGGATGTTTGTTGGTTAAAAAACCACTCAGAATGGGCAAAAAGGGCTGGGAAAGAGCTGAGAGCATCCAAACCCAGCATGATGCTTGGGCTGGGAGAGCTGGGAATGTTCTCCTGGAGAGGGGAAGGATCAGGGAATGCTCAGAGCCCCTAAAGGAGAGCTGGGAATGTTCTCCTGGAGAAGGGAAGGATCAGGGAATGCTCAGAGCCCCTAAAGGAGAGCTGGGAATGTTCTCCTGGAGAAGAGAAGGATCAGGGAATGCTCAGAGCCCCTAAAGGAGAGCTGGGAATGCTCTCCTGGAGAAGGGAAGGATCAGGGAATGATCAGAGACCCTAAAGGAGAGCTGGGAATGTTCCCCTGGAGAAGGGAAGGATCAGGGAATGCTCAGAGATCCAAAGGGAGAGCTGGGAATGCTCCTAAAGGAGATCCAGGGAATTCTCAGAGCCCCTAAAGGGCTCCAGGAGAGCTGGGGAGGGACAGGGGATGGAGGGACAGGCCACAGGGAATGGCTTCAGAGTGGAAAAGGGGAGATTGAGATGGATTTTGGGAAGGAATTCCTGGCTGGAATTCCCAGAGCAGCTGGGGCTGCCCCTGGAGTGCCCAAGGCCAGGCTGGAGCAGCCAGGGATGGTGGAAGCTGTCCCTGCCCACGGGATGAGCTTTCAGCTCTGCAATTCCCACTTCACCAGGAGAATTCCAGGACCTGCAGACATCCCCCCACAGGACAGAAGCATTTCTGATCCCTCCCTGGAATAACCAAGTGAAACAAACACACCTGAGCGCAGCTCCTGCCCCCCCAAAAACACAACAGAGGGGGAGGGAGGAAAAAGCCTCTCCATTACTCACCAGTGATGACAAGTAAATGAAATATCAATCATGTAAGCTGTCAACCTTTTGGGACAGCAATAACTGTTAACAAGTAGTCTGGAAAAATTGTCTGAAAATGACTTGTCCTCCACAGGCCAGCGTTGGAGGTTTCCATGGAAAATTAAGATGCCAGTGGCTATTTGGAACATTGTTCAGGTATTCTTTTTAATGGGAAATTTGCCACTTATTGATCCAGAGCGTGTAGCCCTTGCTTTCAGAGAGCTGCAAGCAACTTTCCAATCAGTGGCTGTCAAAAAAATTACTGCCTTTTTATACAGATACAAGACAACAGCTCCAGAGCAGCTCCACGGCTGTCCTTAATTAACTGCACTGCCCAGCACTGAAAAAAAAAAATCCCATTTACACCCCCCAAAAATCGGCCTAATTCAAAGCATTTTTGCATAACCTGAGAGAATTCCAGACCTGAATTAAGTTCTTGTCAAATCCATAAAGCAAAGAACCTAAAGGGAAGGTTTAAAATGATTCCAAATAAATATCAAAATGATTCCAAATAAGTACCAAAATGACCCCAAATCAGTACCAAAATGACCCCAAATACCAAAATGACCCCAAATATCTTCCCAGTTATAATATGTTCCAAAGTCCAATCTCAGGGAATTGGTTTTTTCTCCTTAAACTGAAAGAAATCCACTTTATTTACATTTTAGAGAACACCTGCACCACATCAAAATTCCCTGAAATGCTTTCCCAGCTGGCCAATCCTCCAAATATTTGTTGCAGGCCTCGGAATGAGAATTTCTCTTCCCCAGGATTATGGATGAATTCATTTCCTAGGCTCAGAACATTTGTTTCCTGGTAAACACATCCCAAAACGAAGCCCATAGGATGTGAGGAAGTTCAACCATCAGTGCAACACTCAAATAAAAAATTAGTTTAAAACTGAGGAGAGAAATTTTTCAGAGAAGAAGAAGCTGCTGAAGCAGAAAGAAGTCATTTCCAGGCATCCCATAATTTTGCAGGGAAAGCAGAGAGTTGGGCAATCACAACTCTAATGTACTGAAACTTGAACAGTGAGCTTGGAAGCATAGCAAAAAAATGGCCTTCCCAAGGCATGATTCATCTGGGGGAAAACTCAAAGTTTGCCACTTGGAAGGGAAAAAACGGCTGAGATTTTCCCAGGAGAAGAGAGAACCACCGGGAATTCTGGGGGAGGGAACTCCAGGGAGCTGCTGGAGCCAAAAGGGAGGGAAAAGGGGCACAAAGTGCTCAGAACTCCACTCTCAGCAGTTTGGTTTTGGTGCCAGAACCTCTCCTGAAGCTGAGCACCTGTCCCAAGCTGGAATTCCCTCCCTAAAACCTTCCCCAAGCTGGAATTGCCAAGAATCTGGGGAGAACAAAAAATCCCAAAAAGGCCACCTGGAACATGGGGAGGAGCCAGGCTGGGAGAGCTGGGAATGTTCTCCTGGAGAAGGGAAGGATCAGGGAATGCTCAGAGCCCCTAAAAGGAATGTTCTCCAGGATCAGGGGAGAGATCCTAAAGGAGAGGGACTGGAGAAGGGAAGGATCAGGGAATGGAGACAGGGACTGGGAAGTTCCTAAAGGAATCCAGGGGCTCAGAGCCCCTAAAGGGCTCCAGGAGAGGAGATGGGACAAGGGATGGAGGGACAGGGGAATGGGAAGTGGGAGATTTAGATGGATTTTGGGAAGGGATTCATGGCTGGAATTCCCAGAGCAGCTGGGCTGCCCCTGGATCCCTGGAGCAGCCTGGGAGGTGTCCCTGGCTGGGATTTCAGGTCCCTCCCCACCCAAACCAGTCGGGATCCTGTGAGTTCCCCCCAAAATCACCTCTGGGTGCTCCCAAACAGGGCTTGGCTCTGCCAGGTCATTTATGGGAATTTTGATCCTTCTGGCCCAGAGAGAAAATCCCCATTTTTGACCCCTCTTGCTCACTCATTTCCTTTGAAAAGAGAAGTTCAGGGATATTTTTTCCCCCCCACTTTATTCAAATGGTTCTGTTGCCATCAGTAACTGCACCCTTCCCCTCCCGCAGGAGATTTCTATTAATGGGATATATTTATATTTATATTTTATTTATATTTATATTTATGGGGATGCAGACGGATTTCACACCCCCCTACCTACACAGAGGCACACACAGCCGCATCCATCTCCCCTGAAAAACACAAACCACATCTTTAAATCCTCCATGAATATTGAGCCTGCAGCTACAATGAAACTCCTCTGCTAGGAGGGGTGAGGCAGTCTCCAGATGAAAGTAGATTTTGAAAAATTTTTAGAGCCCAGGGGTTCATTTTTAATGAGCCGTTACTTTAAGTACTGCATAAAAAATACAAGAAATTGATAGTCCATTTAGCCTGCACTATACCTAATGCAAAAGTCATTAAGATGCATTATTCTTAATGTTTATGATATGATCAGTAAGTGAACAAGTCTTTTTTCTTTTTTGAAGTGGAGCCTGTCCACGGATCTGGTGTGAAACCACCTCCATCCCACGCAGAATAGCAAAAATCGGAATTTAACACGGGGATACGGCCCAGTCAAACGCCGTGCAACAAAAAAACACCAAGAAAAAATGATAAACGCGGGGAAAAGGAGGATTTGTGGCAGTGTACTCACATAGGACAGCATGGCCTTCATCTCCTCATCGCTCCTGACCGTGATCCGATCCCCATCCTCATCCTCATCTGCCAGAGGAATCACCAGGTGAGCAAGGGAAGAGCACAGGGACAGCCCTGACAGGCAGGGCTCTGTCTGCACGCACAGCAGCAAACAACACCAAAAACCTAAACAGAAACTGCACCAGGACTCTGAAATAATAATGCACTAATTGTATACAATCTCCAAATATTGATTAACGAGAATTGGGATTTTTGTCCTAAAAGGGGCACAAAGTGCTCAGAACTTCACTCTCAGCAGGGTTTTTAGTGCCAGCACCTCTCCTGAAGCTGAGCACCTTCCCCAAGCTGGAATTCCTTCCCCAAAACCTTCCCCAAGCTGGAATTCCTTCCCTAAAACCTTCCCCAAGCTGGAATTCCCTCCCTGAAACCTTTCCCAAGCTGGAATTCCCTCCCTAAAACCTTCCCCAAGCTGGAATTCCTTCCCTAAAAAACCTTCCCTAAAAAGCTGGAACCTAAAACCTCCCTTGGAATTCCTCCCCCCAAGCTGGAATTCCCCAAACCTTCCCTGTTGGAATAAACCTTCCCCAAGCTGGAATTCCCTCCCTAAAACCTTCCCCAAGCTGGAATTCCTTCCCTAAAACCTTCCCCAAGCTGGAATTCCTTCCCTAAAACCTTCCCCAAGCTGGAATTCCTTCCCTAAAACCTTCCCCAAGCTGGAATTCCCAATAATCTGGGGGAAATAAAATCCAAGTATCTGGGAAAAAAAAACCAAACCAAGAATCTGGGGAAAACCCCAAGAATCTGGGGGAGGGAAAAAAAAAAAACAAGGAATTCAAATTGTGTGAGAAAAGGATTTTGTTCATTCTGACTCTGGAAAGGCAGTAATGAAAAAAAAAAAAAAAAAAAAAAATGCCCAAAAACAAAACAAAACAAAAACCCAAAACCCCAAAGCAATGCAGAGGAGTAGAACATAAACCCTCAAAACTGGAGTTTCAAACAGGAAGAGAGCTACTGGAACAGCTCACATCCACAAGAGGGATCAGAGGGAAAGCAGAGGAGGGATGGATTTATGGCTAAAAGCTCTGGGGAGAGGGAACAGACTGAGCTGGGACCATTGGGGAAAAAAAGGGAAAAAAAGGAAAATTCTAGCAAAATATTCAGAAAAAATTCCACATTATCCCTTTGAAGTGATTGAGGAACTAACTCAGTTCCCAGTGGTGGTACAAACAGAAGGAATTGAAAATACGTGGATGAAGAGACAGAGAAAAATAAAACTAATTGAAACTGATCAGGCAAAGAGTAAAAGCAGGAGAAAATCTGCCCTGAACCTGAGCAGAGCTCCTTTACCATCCCAAAAACTGATCCAGAAAGATTTCCAGGCTCCCCTCCTTGCCCATTGCCAGCCAAATGATCTGATCCAGGAAGCAAAGAACCAAAACTTTCCCCGTCCTGGCTGGGTTTTTAGCACCTCCCTGAATCCTCAGCAGGGAGAGCAGATGGGAGACTCAAATCTGATCTTCAGCACGGGGCAGGGAAGGGCAAGAGGATGGGGCAGGGATGAGGGCAGGGAAGGGCAAAACTAAAAAGGGATGGGGCAGGGATGAGGGCAGGGATGGGGCAGGGATGAGGGGCAGGGGATGTCCTGGCAGGGATGAGGGGGTTTTTTGAGGGCAGGGATGAGGGCAGGGATGAGGGCAGGGATGGGGCAGGGATGGAGGGAGAGGATGAGGGCAGGGATGGGGCAGGAATCCAGGGATGGGGCAGGGCAGGGGATGGGCAGGGCAGGGATGGGGCAGGGATGAGGGCAGGGAAGGGCAGGGATGGGGGAGGGATGAGGGCAGGGATGAGGCAGGGATGAGGGCAGGGATGAGCAGGGATGAGGGCAGGGAAGGGCAGGATGGGGCAGGGATGGGGCAGGGATGAGGGCAGGGATGGGGCAGGGGGAGGGAGGGATGGGGCAGGGATGAGGGGGATGGGGGAGGGATGGGGAGGGATGAGGGATGAGGGCAGGGATGAGGGCAGGATGAGGAGGGGATGAGGGCAGGGATGAGGGCAGGGATGGGGCAGGGATGGGGCAGGGATGAGGGCAGGGATGGGGCAGGGATGAGGGCAGGGATGAGGGCAGGGATGAGGGCAGGGATGAGGGCAGGGATGAGGGCAGGGATGAGGGCAGGGATGGGGCAGGGATGGGCGGGAGGATGCTGAGGGCCAGATGCTGGCACTGGGGTTTGCAGAGCAGGGGGAAATCCGCATTTCCACGCCGGGGCTGCGAACACCAAAATAAAACCCACGAAAAGTGCGATGGAGACAATCACCCCCACCTGAGGCAGCTGTGGAGAACTGAACTCCAAGCAGGGAAATCCAGGGGGGAAAAGGGAAAAAAAAAAAACCCTTTAAAAGCATCAATATCCATAACATATTTGAGATGGCAGTAAAGTGGCAGGGAAATGGGCTCAGCAGCTGGAAATGACAGACTAGAGACACGCAGGGAAGGCACAGGAGCAGATGTTGGGAGGCAGAACAAAAAAATGAGAATTTTCCAGGAGACTCCTGCACATGGCGCTGCTGCTGTGGGCGCTGCCCTGATGGAGCATGAAGTTCAAACACAGCTCGAGTGGGACGCGCCAGGGATGGCACACAAATGTTAACAGCAAATAAAGTGAAAAAAGGCACAAAGGGCGAGGCTCCGGAAGCTCAGGGCTGGTGCTCAAAAGCGGGGCAGGAAAAACACCGAGGTTCAGAAATTAAAACTTCGTTTTGGGGGAAGAAAACACAAGGGGTGAAAAGAAAAAGAGCGTTAAATAAGACTGGAAGGACCATAAATCAATATTTCCTTTGATTATCCACAAGCAGAATGAGCCCCAAAGCTCTAAAAAGGGGAGAAATAAAAATAAAATTATAAAAATGAAAGGCCCCTTCTCAAGTCTGCTCTGTCACCCTCACACCCAGATATTGCCATCCCCTCCCATCCAAAGGAAAACAGAGGAAAAAATACAATAAAAATTATCATTTTCTTTCATCTCAAAGGAAAACAGAAGGAAAAATATAATAAAAATTAAAAGAGAGCAGCAGGAGCCTGCTCCATTTGGAAGAAAACTCCCATTTTTCAGTGTTCTGTCCCCTGGGGCACTCCCCTTGCAGCTGATTGCTCTCCAGATAGGACAATCCCCCAGGAACCCCTTCAAAAATAAAAATAAACAGGGTTTAAAGAACAGATATTAGCCTAAATACTTGCTGGGAGGATGGGAGGATTACCATTTTAAGCTGAGACCTACAGGTAGTTTATACTTTTCATTTAATTTGAGCAATGAAATTGCACTGAGGAGTAAGAGCACGGTAAGGTCAGGCTGGTAATTAAAGCTCCTGCGTGGAAATATTCCAGATGTGATTAAATAATAAAATATTGCTTGCTTTAGTGCCACTATTAAAGTTGCATTAACGCATAAATATTTAACCATGACGTATAATGAACATCACTTATTGTAAAATGATAAATATAATCAGAATATGAGAAGAATAGCATAAAAATGATTTATTTATTTCAGTTACAACCCAGCAACGTGACAAAGGAATTGGTGGACAAAAGTCACACTTACACTCAAATGCTGTGGTCGTTGCATCTGGCAAAACTTGACCAATGACATCCTAAAAATGCAAGGAAAAATCCATTAATTATCAATGGGAAAAGCCTGATTTGCATTAAATCTCTTGAATCCCTCCCCACTGCCCCAAAATGAGGAAGTTTTTAGGGCACAACACAAATCTGCTCCCATCACAATGTTTTTCTCCCCCGATCCAGGAAAACTTTCCTTCCCAGATAATTCCCTCCCAATTGCAAACAGCTCTGCGCTCTCTGCTCCTGCAGGGGAAAAAATCCATTTTCTCCTTGGGTTATAGAAAAATGGGCACCGAACTGATCAAAACCAGCCATAAACAGAGCTTTATGATTGTTTTTTTTTGCTTTAAAAACCCATTTTCTCCTGTTTGGAGGGCTCTGCCAGCCCCAGCTGGGATCTGAACTTCTCCAAAGCCCAGGAGATGCATTCAGATCCTGGGGGGAATTCTCTGGAAACCCCAAAGGAGCAGAGCCAGAACCTGAGGCAGCCCCACAGCACCAAACCCAAAACCATCCCCAGGCACACAGCCCTGCCCCAGCCCAGATGTTTTTCACAGGCACCAAAGAAGAAATTTTATAATTTTTCAGCCAAACCACACCAACACTTCCAGGCCCACAGCCCTGACCCAAGCCAGATTTGTTTGCTGATACCAGAGAGGAGCTTTGACCATTTTCCAGCCAGGATTTCCACTTCCAGCCCCTGCTCCAACCCCGCATCTGTTTTGCTGATACCAAAGAAGAACTTTCAGCATTTTTCCAACCAAACCACACCAACGTTTCCATTTCCACATCCCTGCTCCAACCCGGATTTTTTGCTGATACCAGAGAAGAACTTTTACCATTTTTCAGCCAAAATTTCTACTTCCAACCCTTGCTCCAGCCCAACTATTTCTTTTCTTTCTTTTTTTTATTGTTTCTGGGACCAGAGAAGAACTTTTACCATTTTTTCAGCTTTTCCCATTTTTCCAGCCAAACCACACCAACATTTCCAGCTCCACATCCCTGCTCCAACCCGGATTTTTTGCTGATACCAGAGAAGAACTTTGACCATTTTTCAGCCAAAATTTCCACTTCCAACCCCTGCTCCAACCCAGCCTTTCTTTTGCTTGGACGAGAGAAGAGCTTTGATCATTTTTTCAGCTTTCACCATTTTCCCAGCCAAACCACACCAACACTTCCACTTCCAATCCCTGCTGTAACCCAGCCATTTTTGCTAGCACCAAAGATCTTTTACCATTTTCCAGCCAAAATTGCCACTTCCAAACCCTGCTCCCACCCAGATTCTTTTGCTGGTACCAAAAAGCTGCTTTATCATTTTTTCCCAGCCAAACCACCCCAACATTTCCCTTTCCAGTCCATCCTCCAACCCAGCCACTTTGGCTGCTACCAGAAAAGTGCTTTTACCCTTTTCCAGCCAAAATTTCCACTTCCAACCCAATTTTTTTTTTCCACCTTTTCCCATTTTTCCAGCCAAACCACAGCAACGCTTCCAGCTCCACATCCCTGCTCCAACCTGGATTTTTTCTGCTGGTACCAAAGATGCTCCTCTATAATTTCCCCAGCTTTTCTCATTTCCCCAGCTTTTCTCATTTCCCCAGCCCCTGAGGAGCCCCTCCAGGGCACGGCCCCAGTGCCCAGCGTGGCTCTGCCCCTCCTGGCACCCCCAGGACAAACGAACTTTTGGGAATGAATGATTCCCAGGATTTGTGGCAGCGCAGCCACTGGAGCCTCTCAGGATGCTCAGCACCCCTGCCCAAGCTGCGCTGCTCCTGCCACCCCTGCTCTCTCCATTCTTCATCTCAAAGGATGGAATTGAAGATTCCGTGGCACGGAGGCACAATTAACAACATGTGGAAGCAGCACAGGATTGCCACAGAGCCAACTGAGGCAAGCAATAAATACAGAACTTTCTGGTGGTGTCTCAGATGTGAAAATAAATCAAGGAATGTGACTGAAACTATTAACTGCACACCAGAAATTGTGGAATTGTAAATTTGCAGAGGCAAAAAGAGGAAAAAAACCCACCAAAATATTTCCACGTTGATAAAAACTCTTCCATTCTGCAGGGTTCACCAGCTTCTGTCAAAAGCCACTATTTCTGATAAGAAATCAGTCTCACCTACACAGGAGACTGTACGAATTCTTTCTAAATCCATTCATTCAAACATTGAAAATTCCTCAGCAAACAGACTTGAAATGTGTTCGATTTAAGCCTCTTGCCAATGCTCATCTATGGGCACACAGATGCTTCTGAGAAATGGATTTTAAAATTGTTTAAAAACTGCATTTAAGGGGGGATGGAAGCTTCAGAGGCAGCTCCGAGATCCCAAAATTCTGCTTGGAAAACTGCAAACCTCCCAAAGCCATGAAATAGTGATTAAAAAAAAAAAAATTTCATTTTTACCTTATTTTTATCTTATCTGCACCCCTCCAGGATAACTTTTTCTGTGTATTGAGACTTCTTTAATAGTAAGCAAGAATCAAAAAGTAATTATTAATTAAGTGATAACCAATAAATGAATTACACACCCCAACTCCTGCACTAAATAAACACCGACAGCCCCCAAAGCTTTGCCCAGCTCACAATAATTCCATTAAATGAGTGTATCTGAGAGAAACCGGGCTGGCAGAGCGTGGAGGCAGGGAAATCCCATCCCTGTGCAATTCCCAAAGTGTCTGCAGCAGCTCCACCCCACTGCCAACCCCAGACCTCGGGCTGACCCAGGATTAAAGGATTATTCCAAATTTCAAAGGATTACACGTGCCCGGGGGATTTTCTGCTATCGCAACAGAGATCATGAGCAATAAAATACTCCCACTTGGAGGCAGAGTATAATAGAATATATAATACATAATATAGTACAACAGAATATACATATTATATATACAATATATATGTTATATATTATATAATGTATATTTTATAATAAAACATATAATATACACAATATATATTACATCTATACTATATGTAATGTGATATATAATATAATATGATTTATAATATATGATATCTAATATGATATATAATATATGGTATATAATACGATATATACTATAATATAATATATACTATACAATATATAATATATTATATATACTATAATACTATATATAATATAATATAATGTATAATGTATTATATTATATGATATATTCTATAATATGATATATACTATAATACTATATATAATATAATATATTATATTATATATATTTTATAATAAAATATTGCCCACTTGCTGAAGTCATTTTACGTAAGGGATACAGAACAGAAAAACCCCTAAAAATGAGGAGAAAAACCAGGCAACAGCAGGTGCAAGAGCAACTCCAAAACCAAATCTGTTCTCTGGAGGAGCAGGGGTGAGAAAGCAGAAAATGTGCAACTCTGCTCAAATGCCAGGCTAAACACTGAAGCCACAGCTCTCACATTCCAATTAAATTTGTTTTATCTCACCATGACAATGTGAAGTTACCCAGAATTAACACCAAGTGCTTAAATACCACTGACAGGAGGAATGCAGACAGCTTGAGGGGAAAAAATGAGCTTATTGTAATTCATTTAGTGGGGCCTCAAAAATAAAGCTGTTTACTGGTAACTCCCAGGCCTGCAGAGCTGATACACACAGAACTTATTTCAAGGGACACCATGAAGAACAGCTCTGAAAATGGGCATGGAAATAGAGCTGCACACCAGCCTGAAATGCTGCACTCAATAAGAGACAAAAATAATAAAAATCAGCTTAAAAACCACCTGAAAATATAAAATAACAAGAATAATTTCACCAGCCTGAAAGGCTGCAAGGCTACACTCACAGAGAGGCAAAATGAACAAAAATCAGCTTAAACATCACCTGAAAATATAAAATAAAACCTCAAAGATAATTTTATGAGGCTTTCTGAACACAGAGCAGCCCCTGGGACCCAGCTGGAAGGAAGAGGAGCCCAAATCAGCTCTCATGGGTGCAGGTTCTGGGACGTGCCCCTGGTTTGGGGCTGGTCCCAACCGTGGTTCTGCAGCTCCAGCAGGGCAGAACAGCCCAAAAACGCCCCTGGGAGAGGGGCACAGGGAGGGGATGGAGCTGGGGAGCTCCAGGCAGCCCCCAGGGATCGTTCAGAGCCTGAGAAAGCCCGGGGACACCCTTGGATTGCTGCTGCCCTGTGACTGCCCTCAACAGGGAACACCCGAGTTCTCCCCGGCTCTTTAACCGCTCCTGCAGCACCTGAACTCCTGAAAGCCCCCGGAGCTGCCAGGCGGGAGCATCACCCTGAGCAGGGCACAGAGCAGGGGCAGCCCCACTCCTGCCCTCCCTGCCCAGGTGGGGACACACCCAGGGCTCCTCAGTGCATTGCAGCCTTTTTTCATCTTTTTCATTGTAATTTATTTCATTTAATCCCTGTATTTATCTGTCCCACCACTCCTGAATGGATTGAAGCCTTATTGAATTTATTTTATTTTCATTTAATTGAATTTATTTCATTTAATTCCAGTATTTATCTGACTAATTAAGTCCATGGTGGATGCTGTGATGGCACCTCCTGAAACACAACCTGCAACAGCCTGACAGGGATAAATGAAATTGTCATCAGCACCACGGGTGGGACAGGAGGAGAGCAGCAGCACAGGGTGCCCAGAGCTGCCCCAGGTCCCTGGAATGACCCAGGCCAGCCTGGAGCACCCTGGGACAGTGGAAGGTGTCCCTGATGGCAGCGGTGGAATGGGATGGGATTTCCATCCCAAATCACGCCACAGTTCCGCTATCACCGAACATGAGCATGACAGAAACTGATTTTCAACAAATCCAGCAAGGCATGAGCCTGCCCCTCTTCCTGTTCTCCACCAGATCCCTGCTTAAAACCATCTCAGCAGTGAAAAACCTGGAGCTCTGAGATGTCCCAGGCTCCAGGGTTTTGCCTGGCTGCCCTCCTTGCTCACCTTCTCACTCCTGCACACTCCGGAGGCTCTGCTGCCACTCCAGACCCTCTCTCTCCCACTGGCCACAGTGTCTCTACTTGCTTTTAAATAACCAACCTGAATTTACAATAATTCTAGGATGGCAGAGGAGAGTCCAAGAATCAGGAGTAGTTTCACTTTATTTTGGGGGGAAAAAAAGGAAAACACGAAGCAGAGTTGAAGAAAACCAGACCCATTTGCTCCACTTTTGTTTATGGGCACAGAGGGTCACCCCAGGCTTGTGCCAAGGGGAAACTGCCCCTCCCAAAAACCTCCCCGGTCTGTCACAGGTGCTGCTCCCACTCCTCCACCTACAGAAAGTTGTGGAAAATGCTAAACGTTGGGAAAGGGACAGCTGGGATTTCTGTCATCCCTTCCAGTCAGCTCTGCAACCAACACTGAGCATCTTCCAGCAGCCCAACCCTCCATCCCCACGTGTCCTTTCCACAGGATCAGCCTCCTGAAAGACACCTGCAAAATCTCTCTCCAGAGCTGTTCATAGATGTAAAAACTGAACACGCACCTGAGGGGTGCTGTGGGAAGGTTTTCTTTGAGAAATGGGGGCACACCGAGTCCTGGGAAGTGCTGGGAGGGAAAGGTGAGGGCAGGCTGCAGAAAGCATCACCTGCACCCTGAGCTAAGGACACAGCTGGGAGGGAGTGGGATAAAAACCCGCTCCCATTTCTGAGTGGGATCAACAATAAACATCCACTCCCATTTCTGAGTAGGATAAACAATGAACATCCACTCCCATTTCTGAGTGGGACAAACTCTCATTTCTGAGCAGGACAAACACTCCCATTTCTGAGTGGGATAAACAATAAACACCCACTCCCATTTCTGAGCAAGACAAACTCCCATTTCTGAGCAGGACAAACACCCAGTCCCGTTTTTGAGAAAGCAGAGCACCCTTGTGTGTAGATGGACACAAAGCCACAGCAGGGAAGGAGCTGAGGGCCAGGAGGCAGAGCAGAGCCCCAGCCCGGGAGGGGACATGGCACAGGAGCAGCTGTGGTCCCAGCCGGGGAGGGGACATGGAGGGCACATGGCACACAGCAGCCGTGGCCCAGCCCCGGCACAGAGCCCTCTCCTGAGCAGGGAATTCCTTCCCTGACCCGGAGGTGTCCCTGCCCATGGCAGGGGGGCGGATTTGGGCACTCCAGAGGTTCCCTCCAGCCCAAACCAGGGCACGATGCCCCTGCCTGGCACCTGCAGCACCTCCCGAAACCCCGCAACGGCGGCGCCGGCCCGGGACGGACAAAAACCACCCTCCGGCTAAACATCCCGTCAAAACACAGCCCAAAAACACCTCCCGCCATCCCGGGAGGGATTCGAACACCCTGGGCGCACAGAGCAGGGATGGTGGCATCTCCTCATGGCCGGCACGGGGGTCCCGGTGCCATCCCCCGGGCCGGGAGCGGGGGTCCCGGTGCCATCCCCTGGGCCGGGAGCGGGGTCCCGGTGCCATCCCCGGGCCGGTTCAGGGGTCCCGGTGCCATCCCCCGGGCCGGGAGCGGGGTCCCGGTGCCATCCCCCGGGCCGGGAGCGGAGTCCCGGTGCCATTCCCCGGATTAGGAGCGGGGTCCCGGTGCCATGCCCCGGGCCGGGAGCGGGATCCCGGTGCCATGCCCCGGGCCGGGTCCGGGGTCCCGGTGCCGGCTGGACTCACTCACCAGCACATCCCTGAAGAGCAGCTGGGGCGCGGAGTGCACGGTCCAGTCCACGGCGGCTCCGTCGGGGATCTTGATGCGGATGACGAGCGCCTGGCTGTCCATGGCGCCGCAGGGGCCGCAGAGCAGCCAGAGCATCCCCGCCCCGCGGGCTCACATGCTGCGGCCGCCGCGCCGGGCCGAGCCGGGCCGGGCCGGGCCGGGCACAGCCTGCGCCGCCCTCCCGCAGGAAGGAGCCGCTGCCCCGGAACCAAAACGGAGCCCCGGGAGGAGGGGATGTGCGGCGGCGGCCGCGGGAGGAGGAGGAGGAAGGGGAAGAGGAAGGGGAGGCGGCGCCATGGGCGGGAGGAGGCGGGCCCGGCCCCGCGGTGAAGGGCTTTGCTCTTTCTGTGCCTCGTGTTTTGACAGGAAAGGCGCAGCTAAAGGCGAATCCAGCCGGGCCGGGCCGGGCCGCGATTCCCGCTGGAAGCGGTGCAGAGCCCCCGGGGGTTCGGAGGGACCGCCTGGAGCTGTCCCAAACACGAACACAAATACAAACTCAAACTCAAACGCTGCCATAACCTGCCCAGGAGGCTCGGGCAGTCACTGCCCCTGGAGTGCCCGGGGATGTCCCAGGGTGGCACTCGGGGACACGGGGAGGGGAATTGCGGTGCTGGCTCAGGGTCGGGCTCGGTGACCTCCGAGGTCTCTCCCAGCCTCGGGGGCTCCGTGCCCGGCTCTGCCCATCCCTGCCTCGGTGCCCCTGCGGAGCAAACTGGGAATGGGCACTGGGAACAGGCTCTGGGATGGTCACTGGAATGTACTCAGGGATGGGCACTGGAAATGGGGCTTTGGGGGCTTTGGGATGGGCATTGGGAATGGGCACTGGATGGGCTCTGGGGCAGCCCAACAGCTGCAGGAGCAGACTAGGGAAGGGCTCAGGGCCATTGTGGCACCAGTGTCACACACGTCACGGTTCCTCCGCGTTCAGCTCTGCAGGGTTGATGCCCAGGTACAATTCTGAGTCCCAGATGGGACAATCCCCAGGTACAACTCTCTGATGTCCAGGTACAATTCTCTGAGTCCCAGGTGGGACGATTTCCAGGTACAATTCTCTGATGTCCAGGTACAATTCTCTGAGTCCCACATGGGACAATTCCCAGGTACAATTCTCTGATGTCCAGGTACAATTCTGCCATCTCTGAGTTCTCCCCATCTGTCAGGGATGCGGCTGAAATCAGCCCGGTCCCAACCACAATCCATCTTCCTGATGAAAGAAAATCCCTGTCCACCTCAGCAACAAAGACAATGTTTTGACAGCTCTGCCATCACAAAACGCCAAATTCAGCTTTTCAAACCAGCTTTTCACTGCCACAAGTCACAGGGAAAGCTCCCTGCTCTGCCCAGCTCTGCAGCATAAAACAATCCACTTTTTTTTTTTTTTTTAAGAGAACAGCATTAATCTCAATTGTGGGCTATTGATCCGTGCATTTTATCACACTCTCTCACATTATCATCTCTGACAAACTGGACTATTTGAGTTATTTTATCAATTTAGAAGGGGGGAATGGGAGGTATATTTAATTCCTGAAACGTCTTCAAGCTTCTTCATATTCGGATTCTACTTTGAGCTTTAGGAAAAAAAAAAATTCAATGGCCATTAACAGAGATAAATTCTCTCTCTGTTCAATAACTTTATAATTTAGTTCCTATACTAAAAATTAATAGAGCCCCAGCTCCTAAGGATCTAAGGGACTGGTGGTGCCCACACAGACATCTTTCTGCTCAAATGAACCTTTTACCTGCAGTCCCTGTGTACCTCTCACTCAGCTCCATTTCAATCAGAGTCATTTTCTATTAAATTTTAAAGAATAGGACACAAAATGATGGAATTTCTATAGACCTGCAATTTTTCTAAAATGTCTTCTTCATTTATGAGACTATGGGGAAAACCAACTCAATTTGCCAAATTTGCATAAATATTACGTCGATTTTCCAGGGCTAATCACAGCCTTAATCCCCCATTCTGATTTGTGTAATCAAACTTGAAGGGCTTTTATATCTTAAGAAGTACAGCACACCGAGCACATATTTATTGACACAGGTTTGGTTTTGCCACAGGCTTCTTTAAAACCCAAGTTAATCAAAATTTTCATTTGAAATACAGCTTTTGAAACAAATAGTTGATATTTATTTTATCATGCTGCAGAAGTTTTGCTATGAGATGTCACCAACATTTATTTTTATGTATTATTCTTTAATGGTGGGGGAAATCGGTGTTGTGAGAACACAATCCTTGATTTTTTAATATAAAATATTCTTGAAGTTTGCGTTTGAGTAGCCCAAGAATCTCCCCCTTAAAAAATTCAAGTTCCCCGTACAAGGAATCCCCGTTAAAGATAATTTAAATAATTAAAAGCCTGATTTTCCCCACCAAGAACCACATCTCCAGAATGATTGCTCACCCCAACACCACCCAAAATGCGCCAAGGAGCGAGGTGCCAGTGCTTTGATCACAGGATGGCGAAGGCCACAGGTTCTCTAAATTCGGGTTTCTGCCAGCGGCTGCCACTCGCAGTGTGCTGCTGCTCTCTGCTGCTTTCCAGCGCCGCCGGAGAGCGCCGGGAGCATCCCCAGCTGCCCACGCCAGGAAATAAATATTTATTTCCACAGTGCTGACACAGTGAGGAGGAAAATCGTTATAAGCTCGCAGGAGTCTCCGTGAGGATGGGGAAATGCTGTCTCCCGGTGATTTGCTTAGCAGGATAATTTACTCCAAAAGTAAGGGAAGAAGTTATTGCTTGGTTAATTCCCGCCGCAAAGGAAGTTGCCCAGCACAAGAAATTTTCTATTTTTGCTCTGTCACAAACACCCTGTAATGGAGTTTTGGGTGCCTCCAGCAGAACTCTGGAAAAAGAAAGGAGAGGAAAACAAGAGCTGCTTCGCCTGGCCCTGCTCCTGAATACTGCAGTGCCAGGATGTGGATTCAGCTTTTCCTGGCCCGAGGAGGGAGGGGAGCTCATTCTCGGGAGTGGGATGGGTGAAAATGCCCAGCAGTGAATTAAAACCAAGATCAGGATTCCCAGTTCCTCCAGGCCTGCACTGATCCCCTTGGATAAACGGAGGCACAGGAAGGACAGAGGCAGAAAATGCTGATTTCATTCTGGATCGCACTCAGCATCTCCAATAATCTCAGAATTACTAGAATTTTTCCAGTTATGTCCTAGGAATAATTATAGATATATAAAATATACATAAATAGAGAGAGAGATATATATATTAATATATAGAATAAATAATTAAATAAATATATTTTTAATCTTTATAATATTTTTATTAATTAGACTATATAATATAATAATAATATTGTAATAAAATATGTTATAATTAAAATAATATTTCTAATAGAAATAATATACTAATACAATGTTATAATAATATAATTAAATAGATAATATTATAATAAAAATAGTATATAATATAAATAATATGTAATAATGTATGACCTAGGAATAATGTGTATTTATTATGTAGCAGGTTAAATAATTCCCATTTAACTATGAAAATATTTTGGAATACTGCTGTTACCAGTGCTGTGCCACCTCACCTGTAATTCAGACACCGAGTATAAAACACACCTGGAGGAATCAGGATCTCTGTGCCAGCCCTTGGTTCACCCAGTCCAATTTATCATCCCTGCTTCCTCCCTGCACCAGTTTCTCGGCTGCAATTATAAACAACAAAGGACAAATTCTCAGTTTCCTGGAGAAAATGGCACCTGATGGTTGTTTTAGGAACACACAATTTCCTGGCTTTTTGGAAAGATACAAATATCTGACTTCCTATGTTGATAAATAACATATCACGCTGAAATTCACTTTTTTTTCCCTTCCAATTGCCTGTGAGTGCAGCAAACTGAATTCCCTCAGGCTCATGAAAAATAGGTCAGCAGTGGCCAGGCTTGCTAAAGATATTCCTCCCTGAAAGGCATCTCCTGGAAAGACTCACCAAGTGCACCGTGGAGAAATTCAGACTCCTTAAAAATGGCATTGAAACTTCCACCAGCTCCCACTGCCCCTCCCAGGCACTCTGCAGCATCTCTGGAACACAAAAGGACCCAAATATCAGGAAATAAATTCATCTTGTTTGCAGTTCACAGGGAAATTCACTGGCCTCAAGCAGATCTTTTTCTTTTTCCACAGTAACCCAACTCAGACCGAAAGGAAATATCACAAAAGTGAACTTAATTTATGCTAAATTAGTAAATATTTCGTTTTTGCTTTAAATTATGAATAACTTTTGAAACAGTAAACCCACCTTGCACTGAAAGAAAACATAACAACAGTAAACTTGATTTATGCTGAATTAGTAAATATTTAGTCTTTGCTTTAAATGATGAATGACTTTTGGAAACAAGCAGGATGTGTGATGCACAGTGACAAGGTAACCCCAGCAGTTGGGCTGTGTGTGGTTAATGAGGCTCCTGTACCCCCTCAGACCAGCTCCAGGGGCTGCATCATTGTTTTTCTGTCACCCTATAAATTCTTGAGTAACAACAAAATTGTTGTGATTTTTCTTCCTAAATTATTCATATCTCACAAAGTACATAAGCAGGCCCATGAATCACCGAGCATGTAACAATCATATCTAATGGCACTTCTTCTTTTAAGGAAAAAACCAGGTTTGACTTTGTAATCTTGTTCAAAAATCAGTGTTCTAATCTGATATTTACATTTGAAACTTGAAAGTTCCCTTGATCAGAGTTTTTGTCTGAAGGATTGCTTTTAATCATGTTTTCCACTTTTAATTCTATTAGGATTATTAATATCACTGCAAGAAATAAATTGGGTTTATAATGAACTACAACAGGGCTCATAAACTGTGCTTAAAGTGATGCAATTACTTTCAAAACCACTCTAAGTTGTTTGTATTCGACTTTTTAGGACTTAAATGCAAGACCAACATCTTATTCTTTCTAGAAATAATACAAATCTTTCAAGCAAACTTGCAATATATTAGTGACACTTTTTATTCTATATTCCCTGGTTGCAGTGCTGAAGCTGCCACTTGTTCTTCGGTGTATTTAAACTGAAAAATACAGCCCAACATTTAAATCATTACTGCTATTTCCAGAAATAGGGAAAGAAATCAAGACAACTCTCAGAATTATTAACTCACTTTTCTGTAGTGAACATGATTAAGGGGTTACAGCAAAAGCCAATATAAATTAAATGGCCAGAGTAAATAATACATGAGGCAAAATCCCCTTTGTTTCAGGAAAAGTTGCTCTAAACCAGAGGCCTAAGGGCATTCAACTATTAAAAAAATGCCTAAATTTCATTCAATAATAATAACATACATCAGGGAGATCTATAATTATGGTTTGTGAGGAGATTTAGGTCAACACGCAAGGTAAGGTGAGGACAGATTTAAATTCTGCCCAAGTCAATGGAAGGTCAGCAGGAGAAAAGCTCTGGATGTTGCTCCAGGGAAAGAGAGGGAAGCAGGAAAAGAGCACAAAAACTGATTTTTCAGGCAATATGAGAGTACTAATCATAAATATTTAGGAGTTCCAATCCAGTCCTTAAATCCAGAATTAATTTACAGTGGAGGAAAAAAAGTTAAGAACTTCGTGTTGAACTGAGTCCACCTGCAAGCAGTTCATCAAGTGGTGATAAAAAAAGTGATATTAAATCTAAAAATATTTAAATAAACAAACATTTGCATCAACAGCCCCAAAACTTCAGGAAAACAAACAAACCCACCAATGTTTAAGCACAATTTGGACACAGCAGCAGAAAAGGACATTTCTTGGGGTAACTCATTAGCTCCATGGAGTCTCAGGTGAAACATTTATCAAGCATACAAAAAGGCCTAAAAGTGAAATATAGTAATTAAGAGCTGGGCTTTATCGATTGCAGGGCTTAAGTAATTTTTCAGAAGCCAGGTAAGATTTAATAAGTATAAGTAGTTAAAGATCCTGCCCTGGCTCTGCCATTAGAGTGTAATTGAAGCGGTAAAAAAGATCAGCTGAACGTGTGTTGATTACCACCTTATCTTTGAAAGGCAATTAAGCACCTCAATCATTGCAACAAGATTTGATTGTGCAGCCTTTATTGGACATTGATCTTTCAGCAGAGCAGCTGCATTTCCCATCAAGTGACAGCAGCAGAGCTTAACTGGGACACCCGAGCCCGCTGACCCGGCCCAGGGGTGACACCAGCGCTGCTCCAGCTTCAGGTGCCCACAAGGACCATGATTATTTAAAGAGGGGCTACAAGGAGGAGCCACCTGATCCTCGGGGTTTCGTTTCTCTGGAGTAGTTAAGAGAGGTGAAACAAAGCTCTGGGACGTCATCTCTGCCTCATTTAAACATCAGCAAAGAGATAATTAAGGCGAGGCTTGCAGGGGGAACTAAACTTTGTTTTGAATGGGAGGCAGAGCAAATCAAACCTGTCAGAAGTCGAAAGGGTCATCTTGTGGATCAATTATTCCTGAGTGCTGCAGAATTTTTTGAGACAGGGTGGTACAAATCTTCCTGGCCTTCAATAGCTTGCACTCAGGCCAAAACTTGAGTGATAAAAAATAGAGGCTAAGAAGTTGGTATTTATAGCAAAACAAGAGTGGAAGTCAGATGAAATGTTTTACGTCTGAAAACAAGCAGCTGGGTTTATAGTCACACATAATGAGAATTATCTCATGATTTAATAACTCACGTTATCCACCCAAGCCCTCATGAAAGGAATGAGCCCTCCCATATTTGCACTCTGCCCCCAGACATCTCCCAGTTCATCCTTCAGCACCATCAACTTCCTAAGAGCAAGAGGTCCATTGATTTTCATGTAATACAAGAAAATATTACATTTGCTTAATTGTTACACAGTGAGATCATCGAACAAGAGATCAGGGCTCCATTTAATGCTGCAAGCAGCGCGGAATTGCAGCAATCAATAGGGCAGTTTGTCAGGATGCTCTCCAAGGAGCCCTGCCCATCACGGCAGGGCCAGGGCGCGCTGCTGCAGCTATCGGAAAGCAGGTAAGCCAAGTCAGCAGTGCCCATTATCAGAAATCAAACGAGCTGCAGGGACAGGAGCTGCAGCTCCAATGAAGAGCTGTATTTATGGTCTGGTAATTAGAAACCATTTTATCAACCTTGTGTTGAGCCTAAACCTTTACAGCCAGGTATTGATGGGCTCTGTGGCAGTGAATGAGCAGTATTTGACTTTAAACTTACGGGCTGCAGTGAAAATCAGCTCGAGGAAAATGCTAACTGCAATTTTTCTTATTAACGAGGGTTCTGGTAATGCCATCTCTGCTTCTTTGAGGCATTTAACTTGTGGCAAGAATATTCTCCAAACTTTAATAGTGCAAGCACTTCTCTGATTAAGGTGTTTAGTGCTGCTTTTAGAAAAGCCACATGTTGCTTCATTAAATGGGAAACACTTCTGTTATCTGGAATGAAGTTTAGAAGTATTTAAATGACATTATACTGTAGTCATGGCTTGATAATCATTTATTGAGGAAAAGTGATTACCCTTCAAACCAGCCCCTGCCCATTTCCCATTTCTTTTTTGACTCATGAGAACTGGAATGACCAACTTCCATCCCCAGCTGAGGGGTTTGGAACTGACAGCATTAACTGCTGGCACTAAATCCCAGCACCAGCAGTAGATCCTGCACAGGTCTCCCTGTTTCCATTAATTCCAGGTGTCCACCATCCAAACAGTTCCCCAAAAGCTTTTTTTTTTTTTTTTTTTCCCCAGGTTTACAACTGATATGAAGTTATTTTGTCACTGTTTGTGCCTAAAGCTGTGCTTGGTTGCAACTGGAGCAATCAGTTATTTTGCAACCAAAAATTGAGATATTCTTGTATTATTCTTCTCATTCTCCCTATTAATTAAAAACACCAGCAATTTGTGAATTAGCACAGGGGGCGAAATCTTCTACGTCACTTAAGATTTTGTACTTACCTATAAAGCAATCAAAAGAAAAATAACAACACACATCTAGAGCTCAAGAATTGCAAAAAGATACAAGCACCAAATGTATTTTGGATATTTTATTTAAATATCATTTCAAGAAATGTAATACAGCCATTCTGCACTTGTTTTAGGGTGGGATTTTTTCCCCCCCAAAGGCTCTTCCAGGTGATGGTGACCACTCAGTGCCAAGGATTTATTCAGACACAGTTACAGCTGTGACAATTAATTCAATATGAAATATCTAAAGAGGATCTACACCTGAGCAGCTTTATCTTTTCAGGGACATTCTGGAAATGTCAGTGCATGCAGCGTTTCCTTGCCACAGGCTGCAATTCAGTTCTCTAAGTTGATAAATGCATCTCTTTAAATGATCACAAGTTTGTCCAGCAGCACCAGTCCCTGACTTCCAGACATACCCTCAGAAATTATAATTCTTCAGCTTCACACCTCTGCAAAAATAAATCTCTCACGACCAAAAACTCCAGGCAGCTTCCTGAAACAGCACACTGAGTATGAGAACACAGTATAAACCCCCAATTTTTTAGTTATTTTAGTCAAAAGCAGCAGATATTTGTAGCCCAGAACCCACCAGAGGACAGCTATTCAGCTCAGTACATGGCTCCTTCATCTTCTTTATTTAGAAAATAAATAGTGACTGGGCCATGGCTGGTGTGAACAGTCTCTGTGACACGGGCAAAGAACCAGGAGCCAATTCCATACAGTAACGTTGGGATGCCTGAGGAGAGACAAAAACACGTTACACACACACAGAGTGAAATCCAAACCGCAAATTCAGAGCGAGGAACGGTGACTCCAAAATGAACTACGGGGGAAAGTATCCCTGGAAAAGCTGCCTTAGAAATATTTCATCTTTATTTAAATGCAGCAATCAGTGCTGAACGCCTTTCCTGTTGACACGAAGCAGGAAACAGCAATGTGCAGGAATTATCAGAAAAAGAAAACAGGAGGAGAACAACATGAAAGAAGCGAGATATTGCCATGTACATGTGATTTCTACTGATTAAATATATATATATCTTCAAATACTAAACCCAAACTCCCAGAATACCCACTTAAGTTGTTGGAGTCTATGTCAGAATAGAAATTTTAAAAAATAGGCAGTGAATCCATAGATCAACATGAAACTGCTCCAGGGAAAATCAGATCAGCAGTCAAAACTACCAGCTCCAACAGAACTGCCATGGGCAAAAAGGTTTTTTTTTATCTATCTATCTATCTATCTATCTATCTATCTATCTATCTATCTATCTATCTATCTATCTATCTATCTATCTATCTATCTATCGTGACATGTTTTAGCCTTGACAATTTATCCATCTATTACAGACATTATTCTATTTATTACAGGGGAAATAACAGAGCTGCATTTAGGCCCTGAGTTCAGAAACACCAAATTTAACATGCTTGAAGCTAGGTGCTTAAGCAGGATTCTGAGGGAAATAAATTGCCTTTTTAATTATGTTTTCCAATCATTTAAATATGAAACATGAAGGGTAGTTGTGAGAAAAGCAAAGGTGTGACTGGGTGGAAGGAAAAAGAAAATCATATTTAAAGGTACTATTAAGAAATCAATCTTTGTGATTGTATTTTCTCACTACATCAGTCTGGAAAGGTCAGAAAATTAAGAGCAGCAGACATGTTTTGAAAAAGTCACTGAAAACTTGCGAAAAAGGGAAATTTTAAGAAATTAAACATGAAAATAAAGAATGCATGAAATGCTATGGCACTGGCACTGTCCATGTTGGCATTCAAATAAGCATTGAATCTGCAGCCAAAGTTCTGTAATAATATACTTCAAAACTTAACCACATCTACTTTTATATCAATAAGGTGCTGATAAAGCCGTTTCATCACAAGGGTTTCTATTCCAGCAGCACATTAGGGCCCAAGCAGGCTGACCATTCCTGCACCTGACACTGCCTGCAAGAGTTTCGCTCCAGAATCGCTCAAAGTTCCTCCCCGGCACGAGGATTTCCAGCTGGAAACGCTCCCTGCCAAAGGAAATCCCAACAGTGCGATCTGTGCCTGTCACAGGGCTCAGAGCGACAGCAGCGCGGCCAAACCCCCCCGACAGGGCCGGGTTACGGCTCGGCCCTGCCCCAGCACCCAGCTCCGAATTCCCGGGCCGGAGAGGGAAAGGAGAAAGGGGAGAAAGGAGAGGGAAAGGAGAGAGGGAGGGAGAGGAGAGGAGTAAGGAGAAAGGCCCAGGGGGAAAGAAAGACGGAGAAAAGAAAGGAGAAAAAGAGGGGACAGGAGAGAAAGAGAGGAACGGGGAAAATAGAGGGGAAAGGGAGGAAAAGAAGAAAGAGCGGAGAAAGAGGGACAGGGGAAAGAGAGGAGAAAGAGAGGGACGGGGGAAGAGAAGAGAAAGTGAGGAAAAGGAGAAAAGAGAGAAGGTGAGGGACAGGGGAAAGAGGAGAAAGTTTGGGACAGGAGAGAGAGGAGGAGGTGAGGAAAGACAGAGAGGGAGAGAAAGAGAAGGAAAAGGAGACGGAGAGGGAGCGGAGCTGCCCGGTCCGAGTCGCGGTCCCGTCCCCCCCAGGCCGCCCCTCACGGCGCCGCTCCGGGCCGGACTCACCGGCGTTGAGCACCTTGAGGGCGGTGAAGAAGGCGTCCTGCAGCGCCAGGTCCTGCGGCGCGGCACGGGAGCAGTGGTACTTGATGAAGGGGAAGCAGCCGGTGCGCAGCACCAGGTAGTTGGCGCCGTCCACGGGCCAGTTGAAGTGCGAGAGGCCGAACTGGTCGTTGTGCACCGCGCTGTACTTGACGCAAAACGAGGTCCAGTGGGGCAGGCGGCGCTGCCGCAGGTGCTGGCTCAGCACCTCGGAGGCGGCGGGCCGGCCCGGGGACGGAGCCCGGCCCCGCCACAGCAGCAGCGCCACGGCCGCGCCGTGCAGCCGCCGCAGCAGCGCCCGCATCCCGCGGGGCTCCGCGCCTGCGCCCGCAGCGCGCCTGCGCCGCCCGGGGGCGGGAACCGAGCGGGGACGGAGCGGGAGTGGAACGGGAACGGAGAGGGAATTGCCCGGGAATGGCCCGGGGAACGGAGCGGGACAGCGGTCCGGGAATCGCCTGGGAATGGAGAGGAACGGCCCTGGGAACGGGAGCGGACAGCGCCCGGAATGGAGCGGAAATCCCCCGGTCTGGGACCCTCGTTCAGGGAGGACACTGAGGGGCTGGAGCGTGTCCAGGGCGGGGAACGAAGCTGGGAAGGGACTGGAGCCCCAGGAGAGGCTGAGGAGCTGCAAAGGGACAAAAAGGGGGATCAGGGGGGACCTTGTGGCTCTGCACAACTCCTGTGGTCGTTGTGCACCGCGCTGTACTTGACGCAAAACGAGGTCCAGTGGGGCAGGCGGCGCTGCCGCAGGTGCTGGCTCAGCACCTCGGAGGCGGCAGGCCGGCCCGGGGACGGAGCCCGGCCCCGCCACAGCAGCAGCGCCACGGCCGCGCCGTGCAGCCGCCGCAGCAGCGCCCGCATCCCGCGGGGCTCCGCGCCTGCGCCCGCAGCGCGCCTGCGCCGCCCGGGGGCGGGAACCGAGCGGGGACGGAGCGGGAGTGGAACGGGAACGGAGAGGGAATTGCCCGGGAATGGCCCCGGGAACGGAGCGGGACAGCGGTCCGGGAATCGCCCGGGAATGGAGAGGGAACGGCCCCGGGAACGGAGCGGGACAGCGCCCGGGAATGGGAGCGGAAATCCCCCCCGGTCTGGGACCCTCGTTCAGGGAGGACACTGAGGGGCTGGAGCGTGTCCAGGGCGGGGAACGAAGCTGGGAAGGGCTGGAGCCCCAGGAGAGGCTGATGGAGCTGCAAAGGGACAAAAGGGGGATCAGGGGGGACCTTGTGGCTCTGCACAACTCCTGAAGGAGGGGACAGCCGGGGGGGTCGGGCTGTGCTCCAGGGAACAGGGACAGGAGGAGGACATCGTCTTGAGCTGCACCAGGGCAGGCTCAGGGTGGACACTGGGAGGAATTTCCCCGTGGAAAGGGGGTTCGGGCCTTGGGAAGCGCTGCCCAGGGAGGTTTGGAGTGCCCATCCCTGGAGGTGTCCCGGGAATTCCTGGAGGTGGCACTCAGGGCTCTGGGCTGGGGACAAGGTGGGGATGGGCACAGCTGGGCTGGGTGACCTTGGAGGGCTTTTCCAGCCTCCGCGGTCCCGGGATTCCGTGACAGACACACTGAGGCTGTGCTGAGGGCATGGACCACCCTGAGCCCCGCAGTGGGAGCATCACCAAAAAATGGACAATCGCGTTTTTAGAAAGGTTTTGTTGACACTGATGTGCTGAGGGAGCACCAGCAGCACCACCCAGGCTCAGGAGTGTACTGGGCTTACCTGGCAAACCTCCCTAAAAACCTTCAACTGTCAGACCCCTTCAAAGAATTATTTTTAAATCACAGCCTATATTCCATTTTTCTAATTAAAAGCTAAGGTTTTGAACCATTTAACATTCTGTTTGAGAGCGGGGGGGGAAGTCCAGAAAACTGAGAAATGGAAACAGATTTTTTCTTTCAATAATTACAAGCAATATCTCAAACTTAGCAGTCTTAGACCATGGAGCTATCCAGTATGAACATGCTAATTAATCAATTACTACCCAACAATATGCCCTGATTATTTACTGTACTACATGTGTGTAGAACAAGTAATTATTAATCATCACCAGCAACAAATTTCCCCTTCAAGTTCACCTCCCTGTAATTAATAGAGCATATAGTTTAGCTCTAATATCTTTCTTTAGTAGTGGCTGAGGATAGAAAAGTTGGAATGTGGTATTGTGCTGAAGGGTTGAAATCAAAAGAACCTAAAAAGTGATACAATGCTGTTGTGTTTCATTAATTACATTAATGAAGGTTGTCAATGATTGTAGTTCTTAATCTTTTGTTCTTCGTCAATATAACGAAATCTGGAATCTAAAATGAAATACAGAGGATCTGTACAATGTAATGGGGTGCCTCAGAACTACAGTATCCCAATGTTAAATGGATTTTATATGAAGTTTTAAGGATAGCCCTAAAAATCCAGGGATTTGTTACCTTAACCTAGAGGGAAGGTGGTGAATTCTCCTGGTCTCGAGGTACTGGAGATCTTCAGGAAAGACGGAGGGTGAACTTTTCATTTCAGAAGACATCTGGAAGTGGCTTTGTTGATAAACTGCTTTTTTTTGCTCTGTGCTCAGAGTTGTCATTCTAAATGTGGAAATGTGGGCTAAAAGCTTTTTTTATTTCTTTTACCCAGGGCTTTAAACCCAACCACCTAAAACAGGAGACCCAGTTTCCACTCTCATCAACTCCAGGTAGCTCTTTCGGGAGAATGACCTCGTCTGTGCTACACTAAATTCTGGCTGAAACAAATCCACCAAGTGCTGCCAGTTAAACAAACATCTCCATTTCCAGCTCTGACTCCTGGGGAGCACAAATCCTTGATTTTAATTGTCTGCATCCTCTGCAGTTGCTGCCAAACCTGCTGGCCCTCACCTGCTTCCACAAGCATTCCTCCGCTCCCTGCAGCTGAGGACCCAGCTCCAGCTTTTGCCCAAATCTGGCATTTTTGGGGCAGTTTCTGATGAGAAGCCACACTTGGGCCACCTTTAATCTTTTGCTTCACACTTGTTCTGTTTTCTTCCCATCCAATTCACATTTTGAAATTCAATCTACAGTTCAACAACTCTATTACTCTTTTAATGAGTGGGAATAAATAATCCAGTAGCGTGAACAGAATTACAGTCCTGACTTTTTAACAATATTATAATTTCATTTTAAATCTGCAGCATTGCTAATAAAACCACATTTTGGCACCAGCAGCATGGGAGCTGAATGTGAGAGACTGCAGAGCAGTTTTGAATCCTTCCATCAGCTCAAGGCTCAGAAGTGTTAGTAGTAATTAAAAACTTTTTTCCCCCCTCAAAATACATTTCACACTTTGCACACGCTGTGAAATCTCTCTCACCACGGGAACTTTCAGGTCACTTGTTTCCTGCAAAAACAGGTACAGTTTTCTTTTGTCAGGGCAGAACAAAGGCAGAAGGAAGTGCAGGTTTCATTTCCTCCTAGGACACCGCAGTCTATCAAGTGCCAGTGAACTAATGAGCCTCTCAGACCTTATGTTGTTCTGGCTTGGATCAAGGCTTCCTTTTCCTTAACCCTTTGCAAACCAGCTCAAGTGCAGCTAAATTCCACCTTGGCAAAGTCTCTGTGGGCTCTGGGCTATCCAAACCCAACGCCACACTGATGTAAAACAGCAATAAAACCAGGAATTAAAAAAAACTCCTGTGGATTTTTATTTGAAGCAGTAAGCAGCATTTATGCAAATGTTTTTATCTGCAATGAATTAATTCTGTGATCAAAGTAGAAGAGGAAAAAACTCCACAGAAAACAATGTCTCATGCTGAGGGATCAAAGATTTGCTATCAGGAAAACTGGGTGCTGATCTCGTGCAACTGCTTGGTCTTGTTTAGTATTTGTGTTAAACCTGGTTTTACCTAAGCTTTTTGGGAAGTTCTCCAAAGGATATTTGCCATTCCTAGGATAACAGACTCCATGCAGCGAGATCTGCTCTTCCACAGTAAAATGTGGAATGTGTTGTCTGTTGGGATATCAAAGATTTGATGGATAAAGGTGATTTTACAAATATAATGTTGTCCTTTGACAACAGTGCACAGCAGTTGTGACCAAAAGGGTCACCAGTGTCCAAAACACAGATGGACAGACCTGCAAAAGTCATGGAATTCTGGGAATCACAGTGCAAGGAGAATTCTATTGATGAATTAGTGCTATTACTGTTCTTTTTGATAATTTGAAAAAGACCATGAAAGAACTGCTGCAAAAGTATTTAGATAACAGAAAAAGCAGCATAAAAATAGAGATGGCTCTGCAGAGGAATGGGGGTTGCTGTGATTACTGATGAAGTGGGGTTTAAATTAAAGCATTTATAGGCAAAAGAACCATGGGATAGTTTGGGTTGGAAGGGACCTTAACAATCATCCAGATCCAACTCCCCTGCCATGGCAGGGACACCTTCCACCATCCCAGGCTACTCCAAGCCCCATCCAGCCTGGCCTTGGGCACTGCCAGGGATCCAGGGGCAGCCCCAGCTGCTCTGGGCATCTGTGCCAGGGCCTGCCCACCTGCCAGGGAGAGATTCCTTCCTAATATCCCAGCTAACCAACATCTCCTTCAGTTTGAAGCCATTCCCCCTTGTCCTGGCACCCCAGGTGCTCCTGAGAGGTCTCTCCATCTTCTGGGGCACACTGAGCTCACCCAAAGCTCCTCCTGTGCAGGTGAACAGTCCCAGCTGTGCAGAGCTGCTCCATCCCTCTGCTCATCCTGGCGGCCTCTGCACTCCTTCCATTCAGTGCTCAGTATTTCAGCCTGTTGGAAAGGGAATTTGGGCTCCCAGGGCTCTTTTCAGTGGATCTGCTCCTCCTGCTCAGTCAGTGACAAAGGCAGCACGACCCCATTAATAAGATTTTTAACCCACACGCTGAACTCCAGGAATGACAACAGGGACATGAGGAGCATTAGGATGATCCTGTGCTTTCCAACAAGAAAGGTGGGATGTTCCCAACACCACAGGCAGGAAGCACAGAGATTTTCTGTCTCAGTTAATGTTACTTCACACACCAGCTCAGAAGGAAAACCAAACCTGTTCTTACAGATGAGGAAGCATTTCCAGAAGCATAAGGAATGAGGCACTTGAACATTTTCTGTTAACTATTCTTTCAGAGCATCTGCTTCCCAAGGTTGCTCTTCTTCCAATCTCAGTTTGTTTTCTGCTGTAACTCCTAGAATTGCTTCAATATCTCGAATTGCCATCTGTAACAGATTCCAGGAATACAAGTTATTTAATGGGCATTATAATGGGATCCAGCAGCCAGGGTGCACAGCTGGCAGTGCCTGCCTTGAAGAGGTAACAGGGTTACACAGGACAGGATGCACCAATTAAATTTAATATTACTTTGGAGACACTGGGCGGAATTATTAGTAAATATGTACAAATCCCAGGTAAATAAAAATACAATTTGTACTCCTAATTAACTAACAGGTGTTTTATTTCACATATGTTCATGCACAATGGAGAAAACTTCTCTTTTTTATTTTTCCTCAGTGGTTGCTTTTCATTCCCTCATATTGAAAAATGGGATTTTTTGTTGTTGTTGTTGTTGTTGTTTTTTCTGTAACATGTTGAAATTTAATTATGTCTTCCCCAAAATCTGTCATTTCACACTCTACTGGAAAATCCAGTCAGGGTGGAAAGAATCTGCTATGAATTATGTGACATGACTGAAGATACAAATCTAACACAGCATTCCCCTTCACCTTTCACAAAACACACACAGCATCTTGGAAAGTTTTTATGAAGTTAAAGCAGAAGAAGCTCCCTGAGGGCAGCTGAGCAATTCTGTGGAATCAAGAGCAGCTTTGTGAGGAGGGCTTGTTCCAGGGCACGGGGCTGGGTTGGTGAATCTTTGCTGGCTCTGGCTGCAGGCTGGGGGAACCTTCCCAGGGTGAGCCCCTGTGCTTTGTCCTCCCCCTCTGGAGCATCCAGGGGTGGGCACTTCAAAGAGCAGAGAAAATTGGGAACAAAATCCACTTGGGAAAGGGATGGCGGGGTGAGGGTGGGAAGGAATGGATTAGTGGCTGCCTGCTTAGAAGAAATGAGTGTTAATAACCCAAGCGGTTATTACCAACTGAGAGATTTGTTTCTAATTTAGGATTCTTACCTTGATGGTGTCCCTTTAAAATAAAGCAGGCAATTGTGACAGAACTGTGTGAGGCAGTGCCAACAGCTCCTTTGCTCTTCCAAAGGACACTCAGGAGCATTAGATTACAAATAATTTCACGCTCAAGGATGTCTCTTTTCAAAGAAAAAGTTTCAAACTTAAATTTAACTAACGGGTTCCGTGGGAGACCCACTACGCTGACCCAGACACTGTAAACCACACACAGCCAGTGATAAAAAAGGAATGGTTTAGCACTTGTTTATGATCCAGCATGAGGTATTTGCAGGCCTTGTACAGAAATTAACCAGGATCGTTAGTTAATTAACACCTCACCTTAAAATTGGTCTCGCCTTGCATATTAGGTGCTGATATTTCTTGATGGATGATGAAGAGATTGCGAGCAAAGGTCAGGAGGACCCCCTGGAGATCCTCTCCGATTGTTCTGTTAATGATATCCAAACAAATGAGTTTACCAATGATTCCCTTCACATGCTTAAAAACAATCGCCCTCTCATTTGTGCCTGCCTGGTGCTGGAATTTAATGAGGATTTTCAATCTCACAAGGTGAAAATCTTCAGGGAGATATGAAAGATGAGGCTCCATTTTAACTTGTCAACGGGAAGGATTTGTGTAATAAATAATTTTTATTAATCAACTTAGCAGAAGTAAGCGGAGAGGTTTCAGCTACTCCAAGTAAAAGGTGACTGCTGAGGAAGGACTGAGGCAGCAGAACACTTGAAACACCCACATCACTCGGGAAAAACTTGCCTCAGCCTAAAATTTGGGAATGACATTTCAGCAGGATCAACATTCCTTGGATTGCTGCAGCTTTGGAGTCTCTGGTTTCCCAGTGGTCCACAAACTCCCCACACCTTGTGGAATAATGTGCCTCATTCACTGGAATCAACCACAGATCTCTGATGGAATAAAATGGGTAATTCTCAGAGATGTTTCAGGTATCTCAGTTACTTTATAAGCTCCAACTCAGACAACCTTGAAATATTTCTGAATTAAGGCTGTGAAGTTGCACTGAAAATGTGATGGCAGACAACAGGAATCCTCTTTGTTGCAAGTTGAGTTTATTTCTCCTTGCCCTACTACCAAAAAAATCAGATTTTCCCTTTCTGCAGAGGTTTTTTCTGTGCTGGGAGATCGTTAGCAGATCCCATTTCTGCCCTCCCTCTCCTTTTTAGTCCTTCCATGTCAGTCATGCTCTCCAGAACTCTAAACATTTGCATTGCCTCCCTCTCACAGAACAGCAGGATTTCTTCCAGCATCTCCCAGGATACACTGTTTATCTTTTTCCACAGGAAAAAGACATTGTTTAATTCACAGATCCTGCTCCCAAAACCTCCTTGTTCCTCATATTCATTACTGCTCTCTAAATGTAATTTCTTCCACCTGGTTCCAACCAAACCTAATTCTATTTCTCATATCGTTCCTTCAATTTGTGCAGATCATTTTGAATTCTGTTCCTGCCCTCCAGAACACTTGCAGGCACACCCAGCACTTGAAGAAGCTGTTTTGTTATCCAGGTCATTAATGAAATAGCTGCAGCACCAAAGGAATACAGAACAGGCTGAGAGCACAACGCTCCAGCTCCTCACTCATTACATCCCATTTGGGCAGGAAACTTGGGCAAGAACAACACAAAAAGGGATTTAACTTCACCCTCCTTCGCCTCCTGAAGTCAGGCTTTTAATAATGTTGCCTGTAGGAGTAAGGCTGTGCTAATCCATGGCAGAGATGGGAATGCAGCTCTCCTAAAGCCAATTCCAGAGCTCCTGAGCCTGCAGTGCCACCAGCCCCTGGGCTCAGCACAGCCCTGGCCTTCCTTTATTGCTGAAATGCTGAAATGCTGAAATCCACCCTAAAACTGCCCCAAAGGCCAGTCCTGGGAGAGGTCAGGGCTCTTGTCACTGGCCTTTGTCACTCCCTGCACACCCAGAGTGTCCCCAGCTCTTTGTCACTTTGGGTTAGGGACAGTCACATTTCCATTCTCAATCTGTGTCCCAGGGTTTCCCCAGCTCTTTGTCACCCTGGGTTAGGGACAGTCACACTTACATCATTCCCAGGCTGTGTCGCTTCTGGTCTTCATACAACACAAAAATTGTTCCCTGTTTTTCCTGTTAATGAAGACAAAATTGCTTTATTTATTCCTAAAATAGTGGGAATTGTAATAAATGTGTTACAGTAAGTATACACCCAAACTGAGGAGGGCTGGTTTGGAATTGTGTGTAAGGAATTCTTGCTCAGTTTAAATCGATTATTGCTCCAACTTATTGTGGAGAATGCAATAAATGCAGCAGAGTCTATTCCACAGCAAATATTTGGGTTTAAAAGCAGTAAGAGATGGTCAAAAGTATCTTAAAAATTATCTCCTTACAGAGTTATTTTTATCAAGAAGCAGGTTAACCCCTAAAAGTCTTACACACACTTAAATTGAAAGAAAAAGAGGTCATGGCTTAGTGGTAAAGATGAGGGTGGTGGGTTAATGGCTGGATGATGTTAGAAGTCTTTTTCAAGCCTAACAGTTCCATTATTTATGATTTACATTGCTAGAAGTGGTTTTATCATAAAAAGACTTTCCAAACAAAAATTCTGCAGAACGAACATCACGTTTGTCTCATCGTTCCTGTTCGTACCTGGAGGTCAAACCCAATGCCGTGGGCTTTGCACACGTGCAGGAGGAGGCTGTAGGAGATCCCCGAGAGGCTGGAATGCCTCAGCTGGCTGCTGGCCACGGCACACCAGGGGCTGCTGGGGGCAGGCTGCAGAGAGAACACCCAGCATTGCTCATCGTCACCCCAGCTCATGTCAGAGCCCAACAGCTAAATGCTAAATTACTGGCTTTTCAGCCAGCATTCCTCATTTTCACACCCTTTATATCAGAACCCAACAGCTAAATGCTAAACTATTGACTGACTTCTCACAAGGGATGGAGGGACAGGACAAGAAATGGCTTCAAACGGATTGGGTGGGGTTAGGTGGGACATTGGGAAGAAAGTGTTCCCTGGGATGGGATTCCCAGAGAAGCTGAGGCTGGCCCTGGATCCCTGGAATGTCCAAGGCCAGGTTGGATGGGCTTGGAGCAGCCTGGGACAGTGGAAGGTGCCCCTGCCCATGGCAGGGGTGGGATGGGATGAGCTTAAAGTTCCCTTCCAACCCAAACCATCCTGGGACTCCGTGATTCCATAAATGGCTTTTTAACAGTGAACTCAGCATGGAGTAAGGCTCCATTTGGAGGAATTCCCGTTCCTCACAGGCTCTGCTGGACACAGACATTTCCACAAACCCCTGTTTGACAGATCAGATCCACAGAATTGCTCCATCAATTACATTTTGGTGTTTTCACAGCTTCAGTGGTCACTGAGCTCTATGAGAGCACTGGATTCAGCCTGGCTTTGGACATTCCAGGGATCCAGGGGCAGCCCCAGCTGCTCTGGGCACCTGTGCCAAGGGCCTGCCCGCCCTTCCAGGGAGGAATTTATTCCCAACATCCCACCTGACCCTGCCCTCTCTCCCCCTTGGATAAAGGTTGGTGCTGGATCAAGTTTAAACTCTTACCAGTGCCAGAAGAACAGAGACGTGGCTCTGAGGAGCTCTGAGCAGAGCTGTTCTAAAACAGGGCTTTCCTGGTGGTATTTTTAATGTCCCTGGGAGCAGGGACACTGCACATCAAAGCCTGTAATTTACAGTATTTCCCCTAAAATGATATTTGTTTTGACATTGACTCATTTAAGTTGACATAGCTGAAATCCTGATCTAATACATCTCTGCCTGAAAATTAATCATGTTTATAATATTCTGAGAATTAATAACACCCATTGCTCAAGTCATTAACTTAAAAAAGGAGCTTCCAAAATCTGTTTCTCTGCAGTAGGGGACCACAAATAAATGAATGCTTGATAAAATAATCCAAGCAGCAGTTTAACAAGCGTAAACTTGAATATGGCTGCAATAACACAGAACTATTGTTTAAGGGTTGGCATCAGGTTGATGAGGTGCTTATTTCAGCTACAAAGCATGCATACACATGCATAATGAACTGCAGGATGAATTATTAATGTGTTGCTTATTTAGCCTCATCTGTCTAGAAGATAATGTATCCTAACTATAATGAGTGATTGGTTTTGTACATAATTACAGGAGCAGCAGTATCTAGGAAATTTGTTCTTTCAAAGAAGGAGTTCTAAAAATAAAATCCCTGCACAAACTGCGGGGCTGCTCCGTTTTATCAAAATCAGCCCTACCAGCATGGAGAATATCTAATAAATTAAAAGGGACAGAATCATTATTAACATCATAATTTTACACAAAGTGTTTTACTTAATCATTCATTACAGATCATGTGCAGTAAAAACATTTGTCTCTTGGTTTGTTTCTTTTTCCCTTTTCCTGGGAGACTGCAGTCTTGTAGTTAACTCTTCAGGAAATAAAAATCTCAGAAATACAGAAAGAATTAAAAATAAAGCATATAATAACAATTTATGTTAATTCTGACAGAATTTTAATTAAAAAAAAGTTGCTACTTGATTACTTTTCATTTCTAAAACTTGGACTACTGGGACTAATCAGATCTAATTTACTTCTCTCCAACTAAAAGTGGTTGCTTGACGAGAACAATGGATCAAGAGCTCGTTAACCTCTAAATTACAGCTCCATGACATTTTTGGAATGGTGATACATTCCCTCCTCTGTGGATGGAAAAAAGGGAGCAGTGAATCTTCTGTCAAAATATGGCAAACAGCTTTTGTTTTCTGTCCATACGTGTATGTACACAGACAGACACTTCTTAGGCTGACTTTTCTAAAGACCTTTCTTCCCATTTTATAGAACCCCAGAATATCTGGGTGGGAAGGGACCTTAAAGCTGATCCCATTCCACCCATGCCATGGGCAGGGACACCTGGGGCATCCCAGGGGGCTCCGAGCCCTGTCCAGGCTGGCCCTGGGCACTGCCAGGGATGGGATTGTTCCCCTTTAACTCCTGCTGTGCTGTGAGCCCATGACTTCATTAACCTGGTGCAATCCAAGAGCAGCAGTTTAAAACCTGAAGGGAGCAGATTCAGCTCCTCTGGAACAGAACATGAACTGGAGTTCCATGAATGGTTCTGTTTGGGAACACATCACTGCTTACAGGTTTTGTCCCCTCGTGCTGAACCCTTTGGCTTTGGCTCCCCTTTGCTCCCAGAGGTGCTTGCAGGATGCTGGAGCCACAATCCACATTTCCATCTGTCAGGTACACCAGGAGCTGACTCAGGGCCAGCTGGTCACTGTAGCAAAGGTCAAGGTCTGTTGCCCACACCTAATCAAAAACAAAGAGAGGCATTCAAATAAATTAAAAAGAACAACAAAAAGAGTAAAATTCAGCAATTGTGAAGGAACATCTCTGTCTCTTTTTGTCCTGTGTGTTGGCATTCTGGTGCTGGGGCAGGGTTGGCAGTGATGAAGATGTGAGGAAGGAATTCCTGCCTGTGAGGGTGGGCAGGCCCTGGCACAGGTGCCCAGAGCAGCTGGGGCTGCCCCTGGATCCCTGGAATGCCCCAGGCCAGGCTGGACGGGGCTGGGAGCAGCCTGGGACAGTGGAAGGTGTCCCTGCCATGGCAGGGGTGGCACTGGGTGGGCTTTAGGGTCCCTTCCCACCCAGACCGTTCTGGGATTCTGTGATTCCACAATCCACTTCCAAACAGGAACAGCCAGAACTCTTCTGTAACTTCAGAAATAATCCTTCAGGGAGGCTGAGGGAAGCACTGTGGGTTCCTTCTGCAAGGCTCCTCTGCCCCAATAACCAGAGCTTGGTTTTCCCAGGAGTTTTTCCCACTTTAAAGATCCCTGTGCCTACCCTGCCAGTGAGAAATGTTCCCACACACCACGAGCTGCCCTACAGAGGACCCCTTAAAACAAATCTCCCAGTGAACAACTTGCCTCAGCCCTGGAATGGTAAATGGACTCATTATAAGGATATTAAGGGGTCAGGCAGCCAAGGCCTCTTGGAAAACTGGAGTTAATTTCAGAATCATATGCACAGAGTAATGCCCTTTGGATAATGGGGAATAAATCACCCCAGTAACAGTTGTTAATGTCTAACTGCCAAGTATCTGTTGCTGTATTAAATATCCTATTTGTCAACTTAAATATTTCCTGCTGCACGGTCTAAAATGCAAATTGGATGCTAATGGCTGGCTTTACTTAGTAATAGGGGAATGTTCCCCAATTATAATACTTAATTTTCTTCAATAATTTATTGTTTATCATCACTTCTGTGAGACAAAAGGAACTTTGCTGTCCATTTCTCCTTTTCCAGTGTGTGCCAACCTTTCCAATGAGCCAAATAATAATTATAAACTATTCACATTGTGGGAGTGTTCCATTAATTTTGATAGATATTATCAACAAATCTGTGTCAATATGTCCTAGATCTTGTCTGAGCTGGGCTTTACCCTCTCAATTAAAACTTTGCCCTCAGAAAGAAGTGACAGAGCTGCATGAGGGAAGCAGGGAGGGAAAACCTTGGATATCTGAGGGCTTTTCACTGGCTCCAAGTGAAGTGTTTGCTCTTAATCCAGACCCTGATATTACACCTGACCTCAAAATCCACACCTGAAGCTTTGCTGAGCACAAACAGAGCAGCAGGAGGCAGCTGGACTAAAGGGGCACCATGAAAAAGGGAAAGCCAAAACATCCCTGTGACTGAAGTGAGTCCCAGAGCAAAATGCAGGGAATGGGCTGAGGATTTAACAGCAGTTAATGTTTAAAACATTAACAAAGCAGCCTGGCAAAGCTAAGCAGCCATCAGCAGTGCATGAATCCACTCCCCCCTCCCAGGGACCCACACAAACCCCACACCAGGTATGGGGCAGGTCCCACCTGATCAGTGCCTACAGTTCAAACAGGAGCAAATCACTGTTTTCATTTCAGATGGAGATAAAACCCTGCAATTACCCGTGTGATGCATTCCACACCACCTACACAAAGCCCCAGCACGCCAGGCTGGCTGCAGTGCCCAGGAGCTGCTCTGGAGCCCCTGCTCCAGGGAATGGCTCCAGCTTGCCCAAGGAGGGGCTGGGAGAGCAGGGAAGAACAGAAAAAGCTTTCAGCAGGGAACTTTTGTGCTGGAAATGATGAGATTGACCAAATACTGGCTTAAGGAGTTGCTGTTTGCATCCAGAGGGGATTTAATAGTTTTTGTGTGCGATTTCATCACCTCAGCCCCATTCCTGCCGCTGCCTACAAAATGAAGAGTTTGGATCTACGGGGGGAATGAAGGAAGGGGTCCCTCCCCTCCCCTGCTGTAACAAAGAACAGCTCCAAAACCTCCTTAAGCTTCACGTCCTCCTCAGGCAAAGTCATTGTAATATTTTGCGTTTTCCAATATAAGGTGTGGGGAGGAGAAGGAGGAGGAGGAATAGGAATAGGAAGAAGCAAACATGGCTGGAAGCCACCTGTCCACCTCCTCTCATCCCTGAGCCTGGGGCTGAACCACCCCTGTTGGAACTCAGAGCAGCCAAATGGTCACTCCTTGGTGCCAGCTGGGATCACCCCCAAGGATTGATTTCCTGGCTCAGGGCTCTCTGAGAACACTTTGGTTGTGGCCATGTCCCCTCCTGCCCTGGATGTGTCCCAGAACATCCCTGACGTGGGGGAGAAAGGAAGAAGGATCAGATGGCACAAGATTTTCCAGCTTTATCCTAGCAGGGGATTCCCTTTTGCCATGGGAACACAAAAATGTCCTTTAAATCCCCTTTGTGCTGCTACAGAAATGGGAGAACACAGGGCCTGGACAAGGGGTCTGGCCACATTAACCATCTCCTCCAGTAAATCAGGAGCTCTTAGGAGATGACCTGTGCAAAGGTGAAGTTTAAGTAAAGAACGATACAATCCTACAGATTAACAAACATCTCCTATTGAGCCCATCCCCATTTTCTGAGCATACACAATAAGGGCAGGGGTGTAATTGTACACATTTATGATTGGGGACGTCAAATCCTGACAGGATTGCATGGAAAATTAGCAAAACACAAGGAGTTTTCATCTGAAATGTGGGGATTTTCAGAATTTATGTTCAGAAATTAAACTGGAATAGAACAGCCTAGAACTGATACTTGATTTTCAAAGTCCAAAGGCAGTAATTAAGATTTTAGATTTAAGACTGGTTTTAGGTCAAGCTAAGCACCGAACAGATTAGGACTCTCCAGAATCCCACCAATGGAAAAAAAAAGAGTTGGAAATGCATCCTGCAAGACTTGCTGGTTGTTTATCCAAGGAAACATTTGCTTCCAGGGGATTCTCCTTGGGCACACGCAGCCCCAGAGCCGGCGCTTTGTGCTGAAGACAGCTCCAGTGAATAAAGTCACAATTATGCTGGAATTCTTTACAGCTTCCATAAAAACGCTTCAGCTTTAGAATGTAAACTTGAGAAGGGAAGGAAACATAAATTCTTAAAGAGTTACTAAATTACAGCTCGGCTCTCTCTGGTTTAACTGTTTTATCTGCTCCGCTATCGACGGCTGCGTTATTGTGAAGAGCACCCGTGCTAGTTTTAAAGAAGTGCTTGAGTGCTACTGTAAAAATGTCAATTAGTAAAATATTAATGCAGCTGGGGCGTTGGAGAGAGAGTGGCTTTCCTGACTTTTCAAACCTGCAGCAGGACTGGCTGGGGCGGTGCTGGCAGCTCTCCTCCGGCTGCCATCTCGTGGCAGCTGCTGGCATGGGCTGGGCTCGCCCAAAAACTCCAATTTTAGGGCTCTGCCGCTCCTCTGTCCTGCTGGGTATAGGGCTGGGAGATGGTTGGTGGCAGCACCGTGGCTCTTGTTGGAAAATAGCACATAAAAATGTGTTCTTTTTTGTCTGGAGAGAATTGTTGGAATTGTCCAATCCCAGCACTTTATCCAACTTATTATTCCCTTGCTGCTGCTGGGAAAGGCTGGGGCTGTGCAAAAGCCACCAGACCCATGGAAAAGGTGGCTTAGGATCCTGCTTCTCCAAATTATTATGTAAGGAAGTCAATGTGTTTAAATATTCCCACTCAATCCAGTGGGTTTATTTGGGTGCAGCTCCCAGCTGGGATCTGACAGCACTGGGCAGGATTTCACTCCCAGGGGCCAAGGCTTGGCTTGGAATGATCATCAGGGAATATAAAGTGAGAATCAGAAAGGATTCACTCCAAATGATGCACCTCCACTTCCTCCCCAAGACACTGAAAACAGCATCTCCATCTCCCTTCCCCTCAGGATCGAGGCACAGGTGCCTGAAACTGAGATGCAAACAAATTCCTGAGGCAAACAGGGAATTGTGTGGAGTCCCAGCTTTCCCTGCCCCTGGGTTGTGTGGCAGCCAAGGCTCTGTCTTCCCACTGAGCTGTGTGACAACACACACTGTTCCTTAGCCATCCTTTTCTCCTAGGGCCCCAAAGATCAATATTTTCTGTAAAACACACTTGGAAAGAATTCCTGAGTATCCTGTAGTTCCAGGAACTGCATCTGAGCCTCCCACCTACTGCATTCAAGGGGGCCCTTGTGAAAGGAGTGAGCAAATGTTCCAAGGGTCTGATAGGATTTCTTGTTTGCCAAGAAAATGGTGCTTTCAGGAACACAAGCCTTTGTGTGATCTCTCTCTCACAAGACAGATGGCCTCATTAATTGCCTCCACATCCAGTTAAATTTAAAAACCCGTGCTTAAATAATGTTAAGGTTGTGGTACATGCTGATAAACATAGGAAATGTTAAGGTAAAAATCAGCTGGGAACAGGGAAGAAAACCAAGATGGAACAGACAGGAATTCTAAGAAGCCACAAGAATCACCAAATGATTTAATGTGTCCTTGTTTGTGCCAGGAAATGTCACAACTTTAATAATCCAGGAAGCAATCCTGCATTTCAGTGACCTCCTGGCTTGAGTGGAGCAATTGGCAGAACTCCCATGGATTTCCATGGGTGAGGATGTCATCCCTTCCTCTTTTTAAAGAACTACCCATGGAACTTGTCCAGCATGGCTCACCCAGAGTTCTGATTACAGTGCCTGTGCACATGCATTTTGGGAGTCAAATGTAACTGGGATCTGACTTCCAGAGCTCACAAACTCCTGTGAGGGCCAGGCCCTGGCACAGGGTGCCCAGAGAAGCTGTGCCTGCCCCTGGACCCCTGGAAGTGTCCAAGGCCAGGTTGGAGGGAGTTTGGAGAAACCTGGGATAGTGAAAGGTGCTAGAATGAGGGGTTGGAATGAGATTATTGTTAAGGTTCCTTCCTACCCAAACCATTCCATGATTCCATGATTATTCTGATTCTCTGGTTCACCACAGCCACCCTACAGTGCTGTCAGTTCCCAAAAACCTCAAAGTTCCCCAGTTCCTCACAGCCTTAAAATCCAGGGATGTTCCCTTTTGCAGTCAAACACATCCTAAACACTGTGAAGATTCCTCAGGGAAGATTCCAGAAGAAAACAATGTTAGGAAAGTGAAAAACAAGGAGATGCCTCAGGTGCTGCTAGAATACCCCCATGCTTCCCTCAGCTCACACGCCCCAGAGTTTGCAAACTGTTTGTTCCAAAGGGCAAAGCTTTCTCCTGGTATTTTTGGGAGTTGCACGGGAAAGGTGGAATTTCTCAGTCTCACAGGAACAGGGTGAGGTCCCAAACCTGCCCCACTCACCTGCTGCTCCCCCGTTTGGGGATGGGTGAAAGCCACGAAGTCCATGGAGAAGTAGCCGAGCACTCCTTTGGATTTACAGGCCTCCCCAATTCTCAGGCAGAGGGCCTGGAGAACCTCAGGATCCACGGAACGCTGTGGGATGGTGGTGCCAGAAGATCTGAGGGGCCCCTCAGCGTGGAGCTGATCCCCAGATGCCAGCAGTGTCAGCTGCCCCGTGGGCTCTATCAGCAGATCCACCGTCAGGTTGGTGACGCTGCCCGCGCAGGGGAAGGCTTCGATCACCCCACCTGGAATGGGACAGGAATTCCCTTGGGACCAAATCCACCACTGCTGCCCTTCAGAGTGCACAGGATGGAGCCAGCAGCTCCAGGAAAAACAGCAAATCAATCAGAGCAAGGGGAGCAGCAGAGCCAGAATCGTGGGTTTCATGGAGGAGGAAGGAGTTTAATTAGTGACTTTCACTCCCACTTCCAAAGGGGATCAGTCCCACACTGACTGGGAAACAATCCCTGGGGTAGCAGGAGAGAATCCAGCTCAGCACCAGCCCAGAACAGCTGGGAAATGCAATGTTGGGACCTGGGGGATGGGAACTCCTGCTGGGAGCTCATCTTGGAGACTCCCATCCATGTAATGGTCTTAGATAAGAGTCTGCCTGTGGCATTCGCCCACAAGAGGAATTTGGCATGGAAAGAACAATTTCCAGCATGGTTTTCATAAGAAAATCACCAAGGTAACTGCCTGGCATTTTGGATTTGCCTTTTACTTGCATATAATGTCATAACCCAATTTGTTGGGATAAACTGCTGTGCAATAAAATTGGTACTAGATGTGTTAAGTGGCATTAATTAAAAAGAAAAATACCTTCAAGGCTTTGATTCATCCTTGTCTCTTCCATAAAGAAATCCATAAAGAAATCTATATGTTAAATTTACCTCACATGTTGGAATTCCCCAAAACTCTTCCCCAAATGTGCAGCACCCAAGGATTAAGGAGTTGGTGCTTATGGATTCAGAATCCAGGATAAATATGGACTAAAAGCTTGGATAGGACAAGTGAATGATAGAACAGTGGCCTATAATTCATTGGTAAATGAACATTTGAAGCATAATGGAGAAATAAAAGGAGATAAATATTTAAATGGGCCCAAGACTAACAAGAATATGGCAGACAATATGGCATAATTACTCCTTCTAACACTTCCCAGCGACTTTGCAGTCTTATTTACCTTGAGTAAGAAATGTTTGGAGGAATTTTTCCCATGTAGGGAATCGTTTCTCATTGACTGGCTGTACGTGCTGTGCTAAAAGGCCCGGCAGCTCCTGGGAGATCTTCACCAAAGCTAGCTCCTGCAGAAACAAATTAAATAGAACCACAAGCAATTTTACTACAGAAATGAAAACTGCTTGTGGGGTGATTAAAAACCAGGCCTCCAACAGGCAAAAAAAAAAAATGTGGTTACTGTTTACCCACAGTCAGGAAGCCTTTTTTAATTTTTCTGCTTGCTCTTCTTCCCTCCTCCTGCAAACTGTCCTTCTCTGAAAGCCAATCCTCCCCTCAGCACAGCATCTCTTGCATTATAATTTATATCAATAATTGGATCTGGCATCTGAAAATGCCAAGTACTTGGTAACTGCTTTGGGATCAATAGCAGCAGTCAATAACTTGTACATTGCTTGTATTTTGAAGCAGCATATTGAAATAGTCACATATGCCAGCAATAGTTTTGCTGGTTCTATGTTTAAGCTCTTCTATCAACCCAAATACCCTTTAGATAGAAAAAAAAAAAAAGAAAAAGGAATAATCAAGCAAAAGCATTTCTAAAGCAGGAGATATCCTTTTAAATCTGTAAAATATCTGTAACAAATTCCCAAGTGCCTGTGTCTTTGGTGGAATTTGATTAGTCACTCCACAGCTAAAGCAGCTTTTTTGCTAGTTTTAAATTCTTTATTATCACACACAGCCCAGCCCCATTAAATACAGCAAGTAACTGCTCTGCTTTTACTGCTCCCCAAAGCCCCAGAAGAACAGGAGCACATAAAGTGCAAGGACCCTGACTGGATTGCTCCAGGCTCCTTTCCTTGCTGCTTCATGAGCCTCCCCCTGCTCCCCTGGGGCTCTTTCCTCTGTTTTCCATCCCCTCTGCTGAGCCCCCCGTGCTGCAGCAGTGGCCAGCCCTGCTCTGGCCCTGCCACTGTCCTCAGCCACCATCACCCCATCCCAGGCTCTGGAGGAACATGAGCAAACCTTATGGCTGACAGCTAAGAATAGCAAATAAAAAATTAAAGCTCTTTTTCCGGAGCAGTGAGTTTGCAGAGATGGGCTTTGTCATGGAGCACATGATGGAAAGTAACCAAAAATGCAAATTCCAAATGACTTCACTGGGATTTGCCTACCAGCACGAGGAGGATGGAGCAATGATTGGAATCACTGGATGGTTTGGGGGGGAAGGGAACTGAAATCCCATCCAGCACCACCCCTGCCATGGCAGGGACACCTTCCACTGTCCCAGGCTGTCCAAAACCATCCAGCCTTGGACATTTCCAGGGATCCATGGCAGCCACAGCTCCTCTGGACAATTGGGGAATCTGGGTTGGACCCTGCATGCAGGAGAGCTGGATAAACCCTGCTCCTGGCTGCAGCCACCCTGAGACTGCAGGAAAGGGATTTTCCACCTGGGCCTCAGCTGCCCAGCCATGGCAGGGGGACAACTGAGGGAAAAATACCTTAGAAATATGGAGGTGGTGATGCTGATCTGGGATATGTGGGCTCCTATCATATAACAAGGAGAAAAATATGTTCTTGACTTTAAAAATATCACACAAAAGGGGTTAAAAATGAATTTAGTCAGTAGATCAATACACTGAGCAGCACAACCTCATGGCAAAAACAAAGGAGCACATGAAACTTGAGATTCAAGCTCAGAATTTACCCCAAAAACAAAGGAGCACATAAAACAAGAGATCCAAATCCAGAATTTATCCCAAAACAAAGGAGGTCATAAAGCATGAAATCCAAACTCCGAATTTACCCAATAATAAAGGAGCACATAAAACATGAGATCCAAGCTCAGAATTTACCCAACTTCAGGTCTTTACCCTGCTCATTTCCTGAGGATCTGAAAGAGGAATTTTGGGTTTGGATGGCTGAGCTGACTGAAACAGCAGAGCAATGAGCAAATACCCATCGGCCTTGTGTGGGTTTGTATTTGTGCTGAATTATTGCTGAGCCAACAAGGCACAGGCTGAGGTGGCTCATGGAAATCCTCTCATCTTCGGAGGGAGGCTGTGAGCCATGATGGATGGCCTGGAACTGCTGCCCCACAAATCAGCTCCCAGCTGGCAGCGCACCCAGCCGCACCTCCGTCACTCCCACCTCATCCCTGAGACCTGCTGACTCGGGGTATGGAGCAATTTAAACAGAAATATAAAACAAACAAAGCAAGAGGTGTGCAGCGGCTGCCTGAACGATTTTGATAAATCGCAGGGAAAAAAAAAAGAAACCAGAAATCTCTGCTGGATGTGGAGGCATGTGGGAGTGCTGTGCCCAAGTTTGTGCAAGGAACAATTAAAGTGGGACACAGATTTCCAGTGCCACAGTTCTGAGCTGTCTCCTTTCACACAGAGCTGGAGGATCACACCTGGCTGTGGAAGAAACCTCCCTAACCCAGCTGCAAAATCAGGCACAATTTCCAATGAAATTTTCTCTGCCTTTTGAAAGTTCTTCTTGCACATCTAAGGATGGTGCTTTAGGATAATAAATCATGGAATCCTGGAGTGGTTTGGGTTGGGAGGGAACTTAAATCCCATCCCATCCCATCCCTGCCACTATCCCAGGTTCCAACCTGGCCTTGGACACCTCCAGGGCTCCAGGGGCAGCCACAGCTCTGGGGAGTGTGAAGGATGTGAGCACCAAACCTGTCTGACAGAAACAAAGCAGGATTTTAAACCAATCATCGATCCAAGAAAATCTGCCAAACCTCCGCTGAGCCCCAAGCCAGGGTGGCAGCGCTCTGAGCAAAGCCTGGGCACTCAGGGTGCTCACAGAAGGGCCTCACCCTTCAAGGATCAGCTCCTGGAACCCTGGTTGGAGGGGGTTTTTTGCAACTGTAAGCTCTAAAAAGGCAATAATCCTGATTATAGGGAGTTTTAGTAGGCAAATTCAAGCCCGGATGCAACATTCACTCATGAAGTCAAACCTTTTAAAAGGATCAGTGCTCAGCTGGCTAATTTCATTTAAATTGGACAGTATCTCCAGCAGAGCCTACCAATGTTTTCTCTCTTGATGTGGCCCCAAACAATCCAGGACCACAGGCTCAACAGAAACCGGGAGCATTTGTTCAAACCTTGCAGCTGATGTTTCTTAGTAGCAGTAAAAATGAGCAGCCCAAATATTGTTTACATGACATAGAAATCTTAACATCTCTCCAAACTGGTTTAGCACCTTTTTACAACAATGAAGAAGCACCAAAAAAAAAAAAAATTACAGCTTTTTCCCACTAAATGAGAAATAATTTCTCACCCTTCTGCAAGATGCATTTTGAAAGGTTTTCTTAGGCAGTTGCAACACAAAATTAGGACCAAGCGTGGCAGATGTTGAAGGCAGTGGTAGGAAATCTGCTGGAGACAGAAAGAAAAAGAAAGAAAAGCTGAAAAGCCTGTTGACAAGAGAAATAAGTAAATAGGAAGAAGAAATACAAACAGGAAGAAAGGTCTGGGGAAAGCAAGAGGCTGCAGAGCAGGATGCATAAGATGCAGGGCTTTTTAGCTAAAAACCAGATGGAAAGGATCATTTAGACTTTGCAAGCAAACAGAGTGAAGAAAGGGACTCCAAATTCCTTTAAAGGAAAGCTGAGTGAGACAGAGAGGAATAAAATCAGCAGAGAGCTCCCGAGCAACACAAAGTGCCGCGACTCTGCTGCAGTCAGTGGAGCTGTGGCAATTTATGACACTTGGATGGCACAATGACAATTCCTGCCATTTGTAAGCACATCCTTTCTCTTGTGAGCAGTGGAGCTGGGATAACTTACTCCAGCCTGGGTGGGAGCTGGTCCAGCCCAGCTCGCTCTGATGTTCTCAGTGACACCAGCAACCATGGAAGAAGCCAGTGACTGCTGCCCAAATAACTGCCATTATTTCCTGTTCTGCAAATTAAACTCATTGGATGCTTTTTTTCTAATTCAGACAGGTCCACCCTGGCCAGAAGCACAAAGTACCACAGTGAACAGAATAAATGGAGACATCTCGAAAACGGGGAATGGCTTTGGAAGCAGAGCACTGAACACCCTCTATCTACTCAAAGCTTGCCACCTGATTTAAAGCCCGGGCTTTTCAGTGTTAACTGCAAATTTTAAAATTAAAAAAGTGCCAATTTTGCCTTCCCCAGAGCTGGGAAAGCATGTTCTGAGCTCGGGTCCCATCATGGCAAACAGCCGTCATTACCGCCTCTCACAAATGCTTTTCCTATGTAAAATTGCTTTGTAAAATATTTGCTCCATCTGCTGAAAGGAGCAAAGACAATTTTCCCTGATAGCTAATGGCCCATTTCAGCTGCCTGCCATGGAGGGGGTGCAGAACACAGACCCACAATCCTGCACTTGCCTGGGCTCATCCTCGCTGCGCGCCGGACGCGGGGCCGGCGCTGCTCCCACTCAAGGGGTTTTGTGGGGCCGAGGCACATCTGCCACGCTTCAATAAACCCCACGGACAGGACAGCCCCTCCCAGGCTGCAGAACAAGGAGCTGAGCTCCTTTTCAAATCCCCAGCCCTTCAAGTGCTGCTCCTTTTCTCACACCACATGGGGCCACGGCTCTGCGGCCGCTCCGCACGCTGAGGGTTTGGGCACAGAAGGATCAAGCACTTCTTTTAATTTTAAATTCAACCACAGACACACAAAAACGCCACAAAACCCCCTCTGCCCTGCTCCAAACCCCCTCCCAAGTGCTCCTTTCACTGTGCACTTTCCTATTTAGCATCCATTGAAAAGCACATGTTTACATTGTGCCCCGAACTACTTCAACATCTGCTAACAGACCAATAAAAAATAAATAAACCAGGATTGTTTAGGAAGAGAGATCCTTCCTATTTCCTGCAAACACTCCAAAAGTGGCAGCAGCAATTTGCTGCCAGATCCCTGTTCAGAAAACAATCTATGCAGGGAAATCAAAGATCAAATCTGTGCTGCAAAAATCAGCCAGGAAAAGGATCTTCAAAGTGCTGTGAACTCCTCAAATAATTCTGCTTGTTTATCCACCAAAGGTGAATTTAAGATTAGGATAATTTTATTAAGTTAGTTTGCTGTCTAATCTAAATAAATATTCCAATTTGTGTCTTTTGCAAGGTGCTTCCTGCATGTTCAAGCTTCCCCACATCTTCCTTCAGAGCAAAGAAAACATAATTGTCGTGATCTTCAAAAATCTCTCTTCAAAACAATAATCATGTATTTATTTTAAAAGCACTTGTTAATTCTCATACAAAATGAGATCAGGAATGTTTGAAGGCATTTTCCTGTATTTTAATGGGATTTCTGCAAGTGCATTTTCCTGTATTTTAGTGAGATTTCTGCAAGTGCACAAACAATTCTGATGCCCTCAGATGAAAATTATTTTCCCAATTAATTGACTTCCTTCTTTTTCCATCTCTATAAATTTACTACACTTCTGTGACTTGCTCTCCTTTCTGGTTTGAGTCTCTAAACAAAATATTCTAATGAATTCCAAAAATGTGGTTTCAGAAAGAAAAAGAAACCTTTATGGAAATTGCTGTAATGCTACAGGAATTGTCAGACAAAACCTGCATTGTTTTTCACAAACAACACACACTTAAACTCCCTTTATTCCCAGAGTTGCCTATGCATTACTTTTTGGATTTTAGCAAAACAAACATTTTTAAAATAATCCAAGCAGGCATTTTATTGGCTGCACCAACATTAAGGCATTTCAGATTTCTTTAGTGCTCCTGCTTTATCCTCTCCTTCCCCACTGTTATTGCTACAAACTGGCACTTAAATTCAATTGATTCAAAATATTCTGGATCCATATGGCCTCAAACCCTGGAGCTGAAGTTCTGATATTGCCTCACTGCTGTTTTCTAGCATTTGCCTCTCCTCCAGTCCCCAGATGGTGGAAGTAACATTTAAACCTCCTTTTCCTCTGCCTTGTACAATAGACCTTGGCACCATTTCAACTGTTTACTCCGGTAATTAACAGCACTGATACCACAACAATTACAACTCCTACAATCTTAGCACAATAATGCTATGAATTAGTGAGAGCTAATGGCTGGAAGGTATAGTGGTTCCAGACTGAGATCTGTGCATTTCTCGAATAAAATAAAAGGTAGGAACAGCACGCTGGCGGTAGACAATGATTACCTAGTAATTAGTTTACACAAAGCTTCCTATTTAATGGCAAAACGCTGTAATTAACGCGTGACAGAAAATCAAAGGGTACTTTGTAAGCATATGAAAAATTAACACTGCAGGCCTATAGCTTTATGTACTGATTAGGAGCATATTAAATCAATAGGACACACAGCCCAACAGCTTGCAGAGCCCCTGCTTGTGGTTCAGGGATGATATTCTGGGTTTCACCAAGCCCAGGGATACAATTCTGCTTTATTTCACCTCAGATTTGCTCATCACATGCAGATAATCTTAATAAACTGATGATTTTCTGCAGGTGCAATGAATATTTCAATTAATTGGAATAATGGCTCTGCTCCCACTAAGAAACCTCCAGCACTGCTCCTTTCCATCACCGAGCTCTTCCTGAAGTCTTTGGGCTCCTTTTCTTTCCCTGTTAAACGTGATCTCAGTTAGACGAAATGCTAAAATGCTGGAAATGCATTTTCTGGGGATCTGTCAGAGTTTCTGGCCCTCTTCAGGCTGGAATAATCCCACACCTGCAATCCCACGTGCACAGCTGGCTCCTTCCTTAAGAGCCCCCTCCCTGGGCTCTAGGTGTTACACGAAGATCAATGAACAAAAACTCGGGAAAAAAGCAGTGTTAGGAAGCTCTGCTGTGTTCAAAGGGGGTCAGAAAGGAGTGCGCTGGCAGGGGCAGGTTTCTGAAATTACGTTTTTGATGGATTGGTTTTATCCTGATTTGTTCGCACACACATCCTCCTCCGAGTTCCTGAACTCAGCAAAGAAATAAGATGTGGGAATCTCAGTACATGGAATTCATCCAAGCAGGACACAATCTGCTCCCCTACTCCTGATTGCCAGCTAATCCCAAAATTCATCTATTAGCTATTACTTACTGCAGGACTTTTAAAAGCTGACCAAAAATGGTTCATTTAAAGGAGCATCCTGTATTTTGCATTCCTATTTCCCAACAGCAATCAATGCAAAATCCTGCAAGCATCATCCAAATCTTGTTTTAGGTGATTCAGACCAAAAGTTGTTCAGATTTGTCACCTTTTGAAAAGGTTCTGACTTCTTCATTGTAATAAATAAACTGCATTAATTAATTAACTACCTGTAAGGAAAAGAAATAGAGACAAAATCCTTTGACTCAACTGGAGGAGTAAAACTCAAACATTTTTCTAGCAAGGGCTGCCCAAGTGCATTAAATCCTTTTTTTCCCCTATTTGATGGAGAGTTTTGAATGGTTGTGTAGCTATCACCAGTTTTAAGGGCTTATTCAGAGAGTATTTGTTGCTCATTTTTCTGTGTCTTGTTCTATCCCTCGATTTTCAGCTCTTCTTTATCCCTTTGTCTCCAGCCTGATCTTTGTTATTTTCAGACGTGCTGCTAGATAAACTCACATCATGTTGTTGGTCCTGGTGGTTAATTAAGTCACAGGGTAATAAAAGATAATTCTAAAATTAATTTCAGTAGTAATTTAATCTAGTGATTTAGTACAATTCCACAGTTATACAAGAGGATGGGGTCCCGCAGTCCTGTGTATTTATATAAGGGGAGTTGTTAAAAGAAGAAAAAAAAGGCAATGCCAACAGGAAGGTGATGTTCTCTTTGCCCTAAAAGGGAAGAGTTTTGGGAGTTTGAGTCCTAAGAAAAAGGAAAATGTGAAGACAGAGTGAGCTTATCCATTGCTTGGACACTCTCCCAGCCTCTGAGAAGTCAGAAGCCCTCTAAGCCAGAGGTTGTGTCAGCAATAATGAGAATTTCCCATGAATTTAAAGTCTCCCAGCAAGGGTCCACAAAAGTTTGGGTGAGATTTTCCAGAATCTGAGCTGCTGACTTTGAGCAGGAAGGAGATGCCCAGCTATAGCATCTATTAATAAGGATCATGGATATCTTTATCGAGATATTCCAAAAATGATTCATTTTTTCTTACAGCAGCAAAACCACTTTTTGTGCTATGCATGGGGTGACTGAAGCTTGAACTAGTACAGAAAACCTGCAGATGTTAAAAATGAATTTATTTATTCCCTACAAGATACTGAGTCTCCTTATCAGATTAACTGCATTTATTTATTTTTTGTGCACAACTAGAGCCAGACCCTGATGTTCTTTTCCACACTGGAAGATGTCTCCACAACCAACCCCACAAGTACAGCAGTTCTCTGGATATTGAGCCATTGGAGTCTGGGCCTCAGGATGAAATTCCTCTGCTGACAGACTTGAGCAGTGCAGAGGGGGCTGATGGACTTGGAGACATTTTTTAAGTTTATTAATTCAACCCTCCCTGCAGCTGCAGATTAATTGTTCAGATAACTCAGAGGCTGCATTAAGTTAACAAGGTGAAACCCATCCATAATCCTGTCATGCATTTGGGCCTGCCCCAATGCTGTATTTGCATTGAGGAATCTAAAATCCGGCTCATTTTTAGCTGGAATAGATTTTTACACAGTTCAAACTCACCAAGTCCATTATTTTTAATCTGTTGCCTACTCCACGCCACTGAGGAAAATCTGGGTGGTGTATCTTAAACTGCTATGCAAATGATGCTATTTGTAAGTATTACCATAATTTAGTGCTTACAGTCATGTTCTCATTTCTAATAATTCCACCAGAATGGAGAGGCTTTTCACTGTGCTCCTAGCCTGCAGGATAGTCTTTCATCAAGAAGCTGAATTTTTTAATAACCTGCCAGCATCCGTTTGTGTGTGGCAGTGACACGACGTCTTCATTATCAAAGGAACCAGGTCCCCACACTGCACCAGGACATGAAAGCACAAACTCCTGCTTTGATGTTTAAATGTGGATCATTACAATGGTGTTCCCTGACAAAGGAGTGTTTTAATCCCCTGCTCTCCTGTGCTGAGGCTGGGGAGGCTGTGAGTCTTTATTTCAAAAGAGGGTAAATGTGGAAGGCAGGGAAATTGGAGAAACGTTCAAGGTGCTCAAAACAGCAGCAAGTTCCACACTTTGGAATCACAGAAAGGTTGGATTGGGAGGGATTTTCAGGATCATCCTGATGCCTCAGGTGTAGCTTTTATATTTTTCAGATTCTGTGCTGCTTTAGTGTGTGGGTCAGGGCTTCACATTCAGGGATGGTGAGCTCTGTGCCCAGAGCAGGGAGACAAAACAATTCCTGCTCCAGCTGGGCACCAAGGACAAATGACCCAAATCTCAGCCCAGGAGCACAAACCCCGTGGGCTGCAGAGAGAAAAACAAGCAGGGTGGGAGTGCAGGGGCTAAAGCTGGGATGGGACAATGAACTGCAAGGTGCAAATGGAGCAGAGCTGATCCCAGGGACAGACCCCGTGCCCATCGTGCATTTTGGGGCCATTTGGGTTCATCTTGGGTGCAGCCCTGGCTGGGCTCTGGTGCTGCCCAAAGTGGATCCATGGAGGAGATCCTTTGGATAAATCCCTGCTTTATTCTGGAACTCTGCCCAGCCTCTGCTCCAGGTCAGCCTTCCCAAGGCATCATCCCATCCCATCACCTCCCACCATCCCAGGCTGCTCCAAGCCCTGTCCAGCCTGGCCTGGGACACTTGCAGGGATCAGGAGCTCAGAGCTTTCTCTGGACAACTTTGGCAAAGCTCACATCAGCACTGGCCTGGAATTGTCTGCTGACTCTGGGAAATGAGATCAAATTCATTATTCCATATTTGTTTCCCAACTTCCAACATGTGTTTGCATTTAAGGGTTTCTCACTGCTTGTACCCAAGCTCGAGGTAGTAAAAAGGAAGTCAGGGCTCACAGTGTCCTTTATGCAGAAGTGTTTAGGAAAAGAATGAAGAAGGCACAGAAACAGGGAATGCCACTGCTAACAGGGACAGAACTGGAGCTGCTGGCTCCTGGTTGTGCCCTGATTCAGGTGTGGAAGCAGACCCTGGGTACATCCTGAGCTTTGTGTCCCACTGGGGCGGATTTTCAGGGTCTGCTTCATCCTGCCTGACTTGCAGATCAGAGGAATTATCCCTTCAGCTTTTTATCAGGAACTCTTGTTTTATAATGTGGAATTATTTTGTATCTGTCAAACACAGCAGAATTGTAATCAGCCCAATTTGAAACTTTAATATACAATATAATTCAATCAACCCCAAATTTCAAACCCATTTTGATTGAATTAAAAAAAATCAGAGGAGCTATAATGAGTAGTTTATGTAAATTAAACAATTTTTCTGGATACATTCCTTCTGGCTTTAAAACCATTACAGTAGGAATGAATTTGGCAAGATATACAGAAATATAAAATGCTTATTGAAATTAACACATTTAAATACCAATGAATATTTAAACTACAAATAGTTCTTGGAATACCAGAATAACGAAGTGTGGGTTCATATGGATTTTTCTGCAGTTAAAATGGATCATCTTCCAGCCTCTCAATCCTGGGGACTCTTGGGAATCCAGGAGTGCCTGAGTTCATGCTCTAATGTTTCCCTTAGATAGATTTTAATAGATGGCTCTCCTTACCTGAACACTCCTGGTAATAAAATTTACAGGAGTTTAATGATCACCAAAACCTACAACTGTTGTCTCATACAGGTTTAAAAGTTATTAATGAGGCAAAACATCCAGAAAAAATAATCCATAGAAAACCAGCTGAAAAACCAATCAGTTTGTAGGATTTCAAATTAGTGGCATTCAGCTATTTTAATCCCAATCCCAATTAATCTTTGTTTCAATAATTCCAAATTTCTATGGAAAGAATTCCAATTTTCTATGGAGATTAGGCTGTGCTGCCTATAAAGTTCCCTTTATATGTCTTCACTTAGCTAAAAAATATATATAAAATTTATACCAAAAAAAAAAGTATAAACCCTGCCCATTATTGCATAGGAAATGTTACAACACAAGTCCTTCCGCACTTGCCTGCCAGGCATTCCTTCATATTTTGGAATACTTTGGAATATTTCCCTGATTTATTTGAATTACTGCTGCTTTGTGAAGCCAGGCTGGGCTGTGATACCAACATTTACCTTCAAATGTTGGCTCAGGGAGGAGATTTACAGCGAGGAAGGACCTCAGGGGACATTGAAGAGCCAAGACAACACAGAAGATGCGGTTTTGTTACTCACACGAGCCTGGCTCTCACTCCACACCTCCACACCGTGTTCCTGCTGCTCGCTCTGGATCCAGGGGTAGCATTCCAGGTGGGAAATGACCTCGCAGAAGGCAGTGCCATCTCCTGCCCGCTCATCATCCACCTTGAAGAGCCAGCGCTGCACCTCCAGATTGTCCAGGATGAGCTGGCTGAGGGCCCGGAGCAGCTGCAGGGCAGGGACACAAAACCCTTCACACTTCCAGCCCCAAATGTTCACTTGGGACATTTATTAACATTTATTTTCCTAAATATGTGTGGGAAATGGATTTGTAGACAATTCTTAAAGCCTGACAGAAGGCTCACATAGTGGGATGACTTACTTAGATGACTTATTTAAAAGACAGAGTTTTGCACCTTGGCTAAAGGAGCTTTAAGTTTCTATGTATTGATTATTAAGATTATCTACATTGATTATTATATATTTTATAGATAAAATATGATATATTAGATAATATATACTATATTTTTGACATTATATAATATTATCTATTGTATAATTATTTATTAAAATAAGTTTCTATACATGGATTATTATAGTGACAATGCCAGTGATAAAAGCCCTGTGTCATATATACAGTATATTTTATATGTATTATATTAGATAATATATACACTATATTTTATATATGCTATGTATCATAATTATTTATTAAAATAAGTTGCTATTGAAACTTCTATTCTATTGATTATGGTAGTGACAATGTCAGTGATAAAACCCTGTGTGATATATATATAGTATTATATATTTTATATATAAAATATTATACATTAGATAATATATACGGTATATATTATATAATATATAGAATTATTTATTAATAAAAGTTTCTATACATTGATTATTATAGTGACAATATCAGTGACGATGTCCTGTGTACTTCATTGTGCACAGCAATCAACGAACAAAACCATCAAAGAAGGTTTTTCTGTCCAAGAGAGAGGGGGAAATGTGGGAAAGGAATTTGTAGGAAATTCTCAAAGCCTGACAGAAAACACACAGTGTGCATCCATATGCAAAGCTTGAGCTAAGACATGCTGACTTGGAAATGCCATGGAATAGGACAGACACAGCTGAGAGAGAAATGGAACTGGAAACAAGTTTCAAAGGATGGTCTTACAAATAAAACAAGATATTTTAGAGAAATAGAAACATGAAAGATGCATTGTGGTAGGACCCACAAGGGTAATTTTAGATAATTATCTTTATGGCATTTATAGCATGGTGGGGCTAAAGCTGATAGGCCAAGAAACACTTAAATGTAATTAATAAATAGTTGGCTTCTGATTGTGATGGCATGGATTAGAACATCTGTATTGTCTGAAAATGGAATAGAAGCTTTAAAACACCTCTCAGTTACCCCATCCCTGGGTCAGGAAAGGCCATAGTCCAACAACAGGGGTTCCTTTTCTCAGAGCTGTTTGTGTTACAGCTGTTTGGGTATGGATTGAAAGCAGCCTTTGAGGACATCCCTGCTTTCTGCACAGAGGAATTTTCCTGCCCAGGTGTTGTTTTCTGGTTTTGTCTGAGGTTTTGGATCACCAGGAGTGCTCCATAACCGTTTGTGGCAGGGAGCAACGCGGGATGGACGATGCTGCTTGCAAAACTGTGCCAGGGTAGCACCAGCCCAAACAGCTGGGAAATTCTGCTGCTGGAGAGGGCATCCCATGGTTATAAATGCACAGAGGAGGTACCAGGCAGGCTTTATAAAAATGCTAATTATTTATTTGTGTATGTACACAGATTTAAATGGGTTTCAAATGCCTTTTGCCCAGCTGGTGCAGGATGCAATTAGCTTCTTAGAAACTGCAAATGACTCTGAACCTGGTAAAAGTATTCTCAGATCTTGTTGCATTGGCTGGAGTCTTCTACGTTTTACAGAGTAATTTGAGGGATTTTTGTTTCTTTTTTTTTAAAGATTGACCTAAAATACAATTACATGTGTTCCATTTGTGGCTTTTGAGAATCACATAAATGTGTTTTTCTTGAGGGCTCCCCCTACAGTAATGAAAAGGATCAATAATCCTGTAAGGACTGTACCAATCACAAAGAATTATGTGCTATCTTTAAGTGAAAATTGAATTGTGCTTTACCATGGTGTCACCTCACTTTGATTATTTAACCTAAAATGTCAATATTTCATACAAGCAAACAACAGAAGGAGAAATTCCATAACCTTGTAGGATGAACCAGAAGTATTGTTAAATAATTTACGTGAATCAAATAAATCAAACAGCTGTTTTGCAGGTCATTGATCATATATTTATTTCATCTACTGGAGAAGTAGCAATGGATTTGTGTAGCTTAGACTGCTCAGTGCTAAAGGTGATTAATAAAAACTAAAGCAATGTGAAAAGCCTCTTGAAGAAGCAGGAGCACCTACAAAAAAACCTTAGCAATGATTATTTTCCTGGATGAGAAGTAACACCACCATAAAAATGTTGGGTTTTATTAAAAATAAATACTTAGACAAATCATTGTAAATTGCAAAATCAGCTTAGAGAATAAAATACTGAGGAACTGGCTGCAAAATAAACACGTAAAACGAAAGCACAGAAGCCTCTTGTGCCTTGTAATTTCAGTTCAATAGGGTTTTGTTATTTTCCTACTGGTCATGCCAACAAGAGAGATGAATTTAGCAAAGATAGGCTGCAAAGCAAAACTGCAAAGATGCCCAGTGAGGCTCAGTGGGAACAGGCTCATTGAAGGGAGGCTTCTTCCCCTCAGAACAAGGATTTTTGGAAAATGTGCATCTTCAGCCACTGGTAAAATGGATCCATTTCATGATTTCACCAGCACAAACAGTCTCAAATATTGGACCAAACACTTTTTATAAAAATGCTAATTATTTATTTGTGTATGTACACAGATTTAAATGGCTTTCAAATGCCTTTTGCCCAGCTGGTGCAGGATGCAATTAGCTTCTTAGAAACTGCAAATGACTCTGAACCTGGTAAAAGTATTCTCAGATCTTGTTGCATTGGCTGGAGTCTTCTGCGTTTTACAGAGTAATTTGAGGGATTTTTGTTTCTTTTTTTTTAAAGATTGACCTAAAATACAATTACATGTGTTCCATTTGTGGCTTTTGAGAATCACATAAATGTGTTTTTCTTGAGGGCTCCCCCTACAGTAATGAAAAGGATCAATAATCCTGTAAGGACTGTACCAATCACAAAGAATTATGTGCTATCTTTAAGTGAAAATTGAATTGTGCTTTACCATGGTGTCACCTCACTTTGATTATTTAACCTAAAATGTCAATATTTCATACAAGCAAACAACAGAAGGAGAAATTCCATAACCCTGTAGGATGAACCAGAAGTATTGTTAAATAATTTACGTGAATCAAATAAATCAAACAGCTGTTTTGCAGTCACGGGTCATTGATCATATATTTATTTCATCTACTGAGAAGTAGCAATGGATTTTTGTGTAGCTTAGACTGCTCAGTGCTAAAGGTGATTAATAAAAACTAAGCAATGTGAAAAGCCTCTTGAAGAAGCAGGAGCACCTACAAAAAAACCTTAGCAATGATTATTTTCCTGGATGAGAAGTAACACCACCATAAAAATGTTGGCTTTTATTAAAAATAAATACTTAGACAAATCATTGTAAATTGCAAAATCAGCTTAGAGAATAAAATACTGAGGAACTGGCTGCAAAATAAACGCGTAAAACGAAAGCACAGAAGCCTCTTGTGCCTTGTAATTTCAGTTCAATAGGGTTTTGCTATTTTCCTACTGGTCATGCCAACAAGAGAGATGAATTTAGCAAAGATAGGCTGCAAAGTAAAACTGCAAAGATGCCCAGTGAGGCTCAGTGGGAACAGGCTCATTGAAGGGAGGCTTCTTCCCCTCAGAACAAGGATTTTTGGAAAATGTGCATCTTCAGCCACTGGTAAAATGGATCCATTTCATGATTTCACCAGCACAAACAGTCTCAAATATTGGACCAAACACTTTTATATCCTCAAGCCCATGAAGAACCCCAGAGTAATTGTGTTCCTTCCCACCCTGGGCACAAACTGCGTTTACTTGAGCCAAGAAAGGACCCAACCTCACCCAAGACTTGATCAAACCCATCAGGGTTTGGGAGTTACCACTGGAAAAATAGTTGGGAGTTACTACTAAAGAATAACCCAGCATCCAGGAAAAAACCTGCTATGACTGTCAAAGTTCAGTTGAAAAAGAAAAATAAATAGCAAAACCAGTAACAGGGCTTCAAGCAAAGCCCCTGAATGTGCCACAGAGTTTGCTAAAAACCAAATCCCAGCCAAGAGGTTGGGCTGGCTTCAAGCAAAGCCCCTGAATGTGCCAGAGAGTTTGCTAAAACCCAAACCCCAGCCCAGGCACTGTAGGTTTAATATCTGCAATATAAAACCGTTGTTCCTTGATGAGGGTCTCTTCAATGGAGCTCCTGGAATGCCCCAAATGCTCACCTGCTCCCTGCTGTGGATGCCCCACTCTCCAGGAGGGGTTGGCACTCCAGCACTGGCAAAGATTCTCTTGCTGCCAGACTTGGTGCTGTAGAGCTGAGCCACGGCTGGCTCAGGGGCCAGAAGTGGCACCTGGAGCTGGTCAGCCACAGCCAAATCATCCAGGTGGGGAACACCCCCGACCATGTAGGCATCCCTGCCCTGGAGCAGAGCCTGGAGCCTCTGCAGCGTCCTGGGGCTGTACTTGAGCACCGTGGCCAGGCACATGTGATGCTCCTGCCAAAAGAGAACGTTTATTCTTATGAAAAGTGTTTTTTTTTTTTCTCCCCCTAATTCCTAATGTTGCCCACAATAAATACATTATTAATAGCAGGCTGGGTTATGACCTATCCTGTAGCTTAGCAGTTTAAATTGATAAAAGCTGTTGGGGTGAGGCTCCATAATCGTGCACATCTTTAGTGGGTTGGAAATGGCCTCGTTGGGAATAGAACTAATTACTACACATCTGTATTTATTTGATCCGTGTGGAATTATCCTTCTGTCAGGCACAGAGGCTGCTGGCCTTTGGATAATAGTGATTCATCTCAGCAACACTCCTGGCATGGTTTAACTCGAGAGCTCCTCAAAATCAATAAAAAAATGAAGAATCCCCCCCCTCCCTATAGCAGGGAATGTATTTCCCATCCAGTTCAGGGTATTTGAAGTGATTCTCTGAGAATAAAACACTTTGATTTACAAAAGCTTTCAGTGCTTACATTAAATTACTGGGGATGCACATTTCCATTTCACAGGAGCTCTGACTGCTGATCTAAAGGAGCACTTAAGGAGAGGGGAGCAGTTTTGTTGTGGGTTTTTTTACTTAAAACACAAGGGTTCAAACTTTTTGGAAGGAATTTCTCATTTCTTCCCAAAAAAGATCTATTGCTGAACAAGCAGCTCATGACATACCCTACAAACTGAATTTAAATTAAGAATATCACTCATGGCAGGTGAAACCTCAAAAATGTTTTAAACAACATATCCCATGCATATATTCCAATTTTTTTCCCAAAATATACTGAGGATGAGACAGGGATGAAGAAACTGCACAAGAGCAATCCACTGCAATAAACTGTCATGAACAAATCATAATCCCAACAAGGAGAAAATCATCTTCCTATTGAGATTTCGTCTCATTTAGGCCTCAGGAATTTTCAGGATAATGTAAATCCTGGATTTGCCAGGGATTTCCAGCACTGAAGGACACAGAATATTTTCCTCCCAAGTCCTGGATGTTTGTTGCCAGGGACTGAAGCAGAAATCCTGATTTCATTGCTTGGATAGGGAGAATGGTGCTGGAAAAGAACACAAGGAATCTCCTTGGTGCTTTCTCACACCAAACCCAGCTCCAAAAGTGCCCAAATCTCTCTGTGAAGGAGTTGGACACCCTGCAAGGACAGCAGGAATGGGGCACCCCCAAAGTTCCAGCAGAAAAAAGAGCATTACAGAAGTTTCAGGATGAAAAGAACAGCAAACAAATCACCTGGAGCCCTTTTGCTTGCATCAGCTTTAAAGCCAAGCCATTCCAAGCCCTGATCCATGGATGGATTCCCTTTACTGAGCCCCGGTCCCAGGCAGGACTGGCCCATCCCAGAGCTCTGCCTGCAGGGAACAGGAGCCGTTCCCAGCCTGGGGCTGTGGGGAGGAGATTTGCTTTGTGTCCCTCAATCATGGATTTTACAGTTAATTAAGGAGGTCAGGCTGTAAAAGCTGCTTCATTCCTGCTTTTTGAGAGTGCTGGAGCTGCCAGGGTATATGGAAGTGGGAGGGAGAGCAGGGAAAAGCAGAACTGAGGGATTCCAGCAGGAACAGGGGATATGGGATTAACAAAAGTTCTTGGCTTTCAGACCTGTTGATTTTTGTTTTGTTTTCAGCTTCCCAAGATCCCAGATGTGCCCTTGGCATCAGGATCACCAGGAGAGCAAAGCTGACTGCAGCTGGACACACCTCAAGGGCAGGATCAGGGCCGGCTCTGCCTTTTCCACACATTTTCCTGTGCAGGGCTGATTTGTGCCTCTGGAATTGCTAAAAGGAGCCCTCTGAAGTGGCCTTCAAGCCACACTTTCATTGATTGGGAATAAATTTCGATCCATTAGGTGCAATAAAAGCTTTTTATTCAATAACCCAGGAGAAAGATCCTTTATAATAACTTATAAAACTCAAACCCTTACAGAGCCCAGATTGGCACTGAAGCCAAGGGATGACCAGGAGCAGTTCTGAGCAGATTCCTCTCCACACAGAGGATGTATTCATTAAAAATATTAATTATTATATGGTAAAGAACACATGTTAACTGAAAACAAGGTGGGTCTTGCACATTAACAGCTGCATGGCACTAAAGAGCCATGGGTTACCTCAACCTGGTTCACCTAAAATTTGGTGTTGCCCATTCTCTGACAGATTTTGGCATTAATTCACAGCTGGGAGTTACTACTGGAAAAATAACCCAGCTCCCAGAGAAAAAACCTGCTATGACTGTCAAAGTGCAACTTAAAAAGAAAAAAATAGCAAAACCAGCAGCAAGGCTTCAAGTAAAGGCCCTAAATGTGTCACAAAGTTTGATAAAATCAAATGCCAGCCAAGACACTGTGGGTTTAATATTCAGAATATAAAACTATTGTTCACTGTGAGGTGTCCACTGCACTGCAGCATTTCCAGTAACACTGAACACACTGTACATTAATTAGAACATGTTTTAGCACATGAAATTAAACCTGACTTGACAGGTTTGGAATTCATCTTTCTCTAGTATTAATAGTTATTCTGGAACTATCACGTTTGTATTATGGGAGCTCATATTTATGCATTTTTCTGATCTGTTTGAAACTCAGATTTCTGTATTATTACCTAACTTTGTTTAAGCCTTGTTCTTTAAGGAGCTCTGCACTGGATTTAGTTGCAAGATCCACTGCAAACACAGCAATGATTGAGTGCTGGGCTAGCCAGAGATAAAGTTTGAGTAATAAGAATGGTTTATTGCTATGATTTGCTTAGAGATATAAATCTATCAAGTTCCCAGTCCCAAGCACAGAGTCAGAAGGGACAAGAGCCTACAAATAGCCAATCTAGGACTATCTCAAGCAAGTCCATAAAGCTAAACCAGGATATTTATTTCCAATGCTCTAACTAGTAGTCTAATCAGTAAAGCCCTTAAACTTGCAATAATATTTCACTGATGTGTACCAGAGCGTTGCAAGTTATAAAATTTCCAATTTAATTTTACTGCATCCCTCAAGCTGTAGTAATTAGAAGACAAACTCACAGGGAAGCTGTTTATAGCTTCAGGGGTGAGAATTTTGAACCTGTCCTGCAGGTCAGCCATGTCCTCAGGGTTCCCAGATCTAACAGCTGCCTGCAGACCCAGGAGTTTATTGTAATACTGCAGTAACTCCTCACTCAGAGCGAGGGGGCAGATGTAGATGACGTCCACGTTGGCATCTGAAACAAAGGGGCACAGTGCTCACTGCTGGGACAAAGGTGCCACACTCCCAACGGCAACGCCAGCATCCCCAGCCAACCCCCTGCTCACCAAGAGCCCTCCTCAAAACGCACTGCAAATAAAGAAAAATGGGGCTTCAATCCCAAATCTTAGGGCTTTTTGCTGTGCTTCAGCATTTCTCTGAAGCCAGGGCAGTGACCCAAAGGAAGAGCTGCTTCCTGGGATTCAATCTGCAGAACATATTGGGACAGGATTTGGGAAGTGGTGCAGGGGGATTTGTGAGCCCAACTCCCATTAACATCAATGGGAATTGAACTGCTTGAAAAATATATCCCATTAATGCCAGTAAATTATAAAACTGAGCCATTCAGTTGAGAAAGCTGAGGAAATTGCAATTTTCTACGCTGCCTGGATTTTCCATGGGCTGTTCCTACTCCTGTGCTGCCCACACAAAAGCTCAGGGTGGGGTATCATTAATAACCATAGCTGGCATGGCAGTGTGCAGGGCAGCACGGTGTGGAAATCTGCTTTTCCTCATGGAAAACAGCTTGGGCTGAAGGGCTGTGTCCACACAGAAGGAAAATCTGTAATACAGGCAGTTTGGGAAAATTGCAACCACTCTGTTCTGCTAAAATATTAATGGTAATAGATGAGCTAATGAATTAATGGGCCTTGAGGCATCGATAGGCAAAGAGCACTCCAAGATTTTGATCCAAATCAGTGGGAAGCCTTGCATTGTTTTGTTGTGCACAAGTGCCAGGGATAACTGCTATTCCATGGAAGGACTGCAGCACAGCAAGAACTGGACAAGGAAACCCTGAGCCAAATGTTGGGAAGCGAATGAGAGATCCCATGGCTTGACTTTGTTTTGCCAGAGCTGCAGGGAAATAATCCACATTTAAGAAGTGAGGCCAGAACTCACCTGAGGCATTGAAGTACCACAGAGCCCACAAGCAGAGTATTTAGATAATTATTTACCAGATCACTTCTAAAAGTAACTAATGGAAGAGTTCAGCACCATTTGCCAGTCAATACTCAAGTGCAAAACTGACAGCTCAGGTGAATTTGGGAATAAAAGGCTGCAGCACATTTTACTGCTGTGGCACTGCCCTACAAAGAGAGTTAAAGTCTCCTCAGGACACAGGGGGGCTCCAGGGCCAGCTTAACTCACAGGAGGTCACAGCCAGCAAGGAAATCCTCTGCTTTTCCAAAGAAAAACCAAACCAAAATGGAAAATCTCAGTGCTCCTCTGCCAGGCACAGGTAAAGCACAGGATCAGTTCATAATTCAGTTTATTTCACTAGTTTCTATCTTCCTTGTTGTCTATTTTACAGCAGAACCAATTTTCATGTTCAGAAATGACAAAAAAAAAATCTGTTCAAGGTGTGACTTTGTCCCTTTAAGTTTCAATCATTTAACAGCCAAAAAAATCCACATTAAAAAAAGAAAAAAATAAAACAAGTGGAAAACCCCCCATTATTAGTGCCTAGATAATATATAAAGGCAATTACATTATTATTTTAGGCAACTGTAAATTTCTGGATCTAATATATTTTTGTTCCAAACTTACTAAATGGCATTTATAAAATAATCATGATCCTGAAATATACATGAATCATGTAAAAGATGTAATTCCAGGGAGCCAATGCAGTTGGTCACTGCTAACTAATATCCTTCCCTGCTTTGCTTAAAAGAAGCCTGTCAGGAAAAAAAGAAAAACAACTTTTAAATAGATGCCTTTTGCCCCATTTGCTGATTTAAAAGGGGAAAAAAATTGGGTTTAAATAAGGGCTTGCTCTTTTGCAGCACATCTTTCTGTGTGTGAGAGCCTGAATGGGCTCCCTCTCCTTTGGGAGCCCTGAACACTCCATGGGGCTGAGCAGCTCACAGGAGGCTGCTCCACCTCAGCACAGAGGCACAAGGAAGCAGCAGCAGGAATTTTTATGGATAACGTGGCCACAAATGCCACAATTCCTCCTCAGCTTCTCTGTGCTCTATATTTAATATTAATACCAACAAAAGGTCCTTGTGCTGTTTTCTTTCAGCGGCAGCTGGGGGAATAACCAGAGAGCAGGGGCTGATCACGTACCCAGGATGTCACAGAGCCTCCCCAGCTGCAGGTTCTGCTGGAGAGCAAGGTCAGGGATGTGCTCACGGATGTGCTGGGAATACCCTGGAAAACAAGGAAACCCCCCCTCAAACTGCAGTCAGAAAACCCCTGGTACAGATTTAGGAAAAAAAAAAATCAGATTTCTGGATTCAAAAATGGTGAAAAAAACCCCTTATTTCAAATCTCACAGCACTCAGTGCAGCATTTTTCTGAATTTACTTTTATTACTGATGTAACTCCACATTTTTCTGTCATTTAAATACAGACCTGAATGTTACAGCCCTACAGAGTTTTCTAATTTAACCATGCAGACCATTTTGCTGGGAGTCTTTCATGTTGCTGGATCATTTTTTTTTTTTTTTTGGTAAACACTGGGGAAAAAAAAAAAAAGTGACACCATCATTAAGCAAGAATCCTGGTAATTTTGTCCTTCACACAGATAAAAGGCACCAAAGGCACTTCATTAAGGAGATGTCTCAGTGCTACCTGCTCACTTTGTAGCAGAGGAAAGGTGAGTGACAGCCTGTCTGAGCCTGGATTATCTCTTTGCAGGTCACAATTCCAGCTGATTCCCTGCTCACGTTCAAAAAGACTGCAGGAAATGACAGCAGCACTGTAACTATAATTTTTTAAGGCTGTAATTTTCAAATTGGTGGAATTCCAAAGGAATTGTGGTGTCTGTGCAAACAGCCACAGCTCCACTGGCAGTCACCACCAGGGATATTAATTGTTCAATCCATCAGGATTAATCCCAATTTTCAGTGTTTGGCATAAAAACCTGACTGATTCAGGAACAAGATCCTTACATTTCCATATACCTGCACATGGAAAATTATCAGAAACTTAGGGAAAGCTTAATTTGGCGAAAATCTGCTCAGTTATTTCAGTGCTTTCATGCAGAGAACAGCAAAGTGGATATTTCAGCCTAATTACAAAGACAATTACTACAAGTGATCAGCATTCTAAGGTGCTGTGGCAATTGCACACAGAACATGAGAAAACACAGAAATTTAAATTACCAGTTTAATTTTTGGTCACTTCTTACCAAACTTACGTACTGCAGTCAGCACAGTGGTACCAGGGATTTGGAGAACTCATCTAAGTAAAATATATTGATTTTATTTTTTTTACTCCTCTAGTATTAAGCTACAGTAATTAGAAAAAAGCTTGCTCTGAGTATTTAAACTTCAGTCTCAAGGCTTCACTTTGTTCTCTCACCCAATTTTAAGGCACTAGAAATGCTGCCTAATATTTCCAAACCATTTAAAAGTCAGCTTCAGAATGCAGCTGATTTCCTTACCCTGAAAACATTGGGTTTTAAGAACCAGGCCAAAAAATAACATGCAAACATCACTTGGAAAGGCAGGAATTACTTGAAAGGAATAACAAAGTGGCAATTAAATAAGTTAAAATTTGCATTTTGCTCAGGCTCTGCAGATGCAGCGTTGTAGCACTGTACTTTGCACAGGGAGGTTAATAAACCATATTAAGGGACAAAATATTAACTTGCACTGGCATGACCCCATTAGATTTAATGAGGAATATTCACTGCTGGCGAGTCCTTGCCCTCCCACTGGGCAGGATGAGCCACATTCCTCCTGACCCACCTTGAACACTCCATACTCCATGACTGGACACCTGAGAAAGCTGATTAAAGGGTTAATATTCCTTTTCTTCCAGTTTAAGCAAAACCCAGGCCAAATAAATGCAATCTATTGTGACCATAGCCTCATGTTCCAGCACCGCTGTGCCATCAGTTCTGGTTCCTGGACAAGAAATTCCAGATGGTGGCTGGAATTTGGGATGTTGCCAAACTTGGGAATGGGACTGGGCTTGGCATTCATGACTCCAAAGTGCAGGGAGAAGTGCTAAAATAAAGAGGAATTCATTCATTAATTCCCTTTTCAACCTCAGCCCTTTAATTGACATCTCCTTAATAAATTCTGCTCATCTCCAAGTGGCTTCTCCCAACAAAGAATCCTCAAAGGTTCCTTGGAGAACAGGAACAGCAGGGAGGGAGACAGGACAGAAAGTTCTTGGGCAGGATCTGAAGGGGAAGGAGGAAAACGAGCTGGGATCACTCACCTGGTGCTCCCCAGGACCTGGGACAGCTCTAGGAAATAACAGCCAAGGTTCCATAAATAAAACTGAATTTCTCTCTCTGTGTTTGGCAAACATTTGTGGCAGTAAATCTGATTTAAAGGTTCAAATTAATTTCTCCTCACTCTGCCTTAATCACTGGATCCTGCTTTGCTTTTTTAGCTATCCTAGAAATCCCAAGTTTTTCTTTGGGTGAAATAAATGGAACCATTTGCTCCTCCCAGCAGTACAATTTAAGCTCTTC